>CM036941.2:14288995-14760907 GCA_020352615.2 Yoshiicerus persimilis
ACATAACTTCGACGTAGTTAGTAAACGTATTTATCACAGAGATCTTGTCCGCTTTAGGATATTGTTTTTCTCCTAAGAAAAGTTACGCATTAAAACTGTCTTCATCATTACGGAATTGTCACGTAGTGGAAAATACATCTTAGCTACGTATTTTTGATGTGTGCATTTATGTAGTTTATGCATAGTTTTGTGGTAACAATAGTAATGTAGATGTTACATCCCTTCCAAGACGTACTTGGTACGTAATTATTTGTACTTATTACGTAGTTTTGATGCATCTTTTTTACTAGTAAACTACGGTATGCAAATGATTAATAAACAAACAAAAATAGATTTTCACATTACAATAATACATTTTATTAATGGAACTCTAATACAAATCGACAAATAAGAAAAATATTTCATTTAAACGAATGTAATACTTACAAAAACCAATCTTCAGGTCCTGAAAAATTTTAATTTTCTTGAGCCGACTTAGGTCCCCAAATCGAATTTCGAATTCTAGAAAAATAAAAATTATACTTAGACACATATTTATGTTTTAGTATTTCGTATATATTTATAAAAGCAACCGTAATAGTTATATATAGATTAATGATGTTTTAGCTTATAATTCTTAGATTACCTTTATTAAACGGGAAAAGTATTTGGGTGACGTATACAGCTGTCCGTATTGGATTTCTTGAAAATCACCTGTAACAAATAATAGATTTAAGTAAGCAAATAATCAAATAATATTAACAATTATTTAAGAAGAATTTAACACAATAATTTTGCTAAACTTACCATATTTTGAAGTATATTCTTCGGGTTCAACAAGAATTATCCTGCAGCGCAGACCAAGTGAATTTCTTCAAAGTGTGTTCAAAGTGTCAACTGTCAACTTTCCAATGAATACGTGCGTAACGAATTTTATAATGGCTTGGGTTTTAAATTACGTTACCATTATGTAATTTTTATGGACTTTAGAGAACATTGTGACACAGTAGGATTGAGTACGCAAAAACTACATAGATTACATGATTTTTATGCTCCGCCTATAAAACAGATTTTAAAATTCTTGAAGAACTACGTAATTATTGCGTTACATAGAACACTAAAAATCGATGTGCCTAAAGCTACTTCAAAATAGCGGCGAAATTACGCTTACAATGTCACCTAAAGTTGATGCAACTCAAAACACTTTAATATTACGTAGGAGTTACGCACTTTAATGTATTAACATACTTCTATGGGCCAAAATACGTAAAAGCTATGTAACTTTAGTGTCATTTTCGGTACTGAAGTTTTCCAGTACGAATGTAATGTAAAAACTGCGGAATACTAAAGTATCTTATGTGACAAACACGTAAAAACTACGTTGACTACGTAAATTGTTCGTAATTTTTCTGTTCGTGGTTTATTGGGGTATTATATTCCATTTTTGTGCAAAATTATTACCTTTCTGTTGTTTCTGCATTGCTGCTAGTTTCGCTTTCTTCAGCCAATTCATTAAGGGGAATTAATTTGCTTTTCCGTCTTTGCGATCCGGTTTCAGGCTTAGGAGGAGGAACCGGAGGCAAGGTCTCTTCAAAAACCTCAGGCATAAAACCTATCACCAGGCCAAGTAAAATAAAATAATAAAACATGCACAGGAAATTACATTTGATTCGTATATATAAATGATAATTATATATAGATAATATACATAATATATAGATATTAAAATTAAAATGATTTTACTTATATCTGGTTCCTGGTCAAGGTCATCTTCTTGAACTTCTTCGTAATGAACGTCAGGTTCTGGGATGCCCAGAGAGGCCTTTTTAGGAACTATTGCTGTAAAGTAGGAGTCACAAGGGAAATAACAGGGTGAACTTTTAAGCTTTTTGGCTTTATTTTCAGTCCCGTCCTCAATCTGATTTTGATCTATTTCAATTGGTTCAGGCTTGATGTCAGGATATTGATCGTCATCGTCGTCAATTTCGTATTCTTCATATTCCTCATAGGCTAAAGGAAGATGAAGGGGGTCTTGATTTACAAGTGCTTTATTGCCACTTCTACAATCCACTTTAAGCTCAACCCGTGAATCTTTCCTGGGAAGAATTGACGAAGAAGGTGAACCAATCCAGGAATCGCATTCGGTGAGTCCAGAAACATCCACTTCAACTAATTTTTTGTCACTACAGCTGTCTGGGGAAGAACCTTTTACTACAGTGTCTGATTTGCTCCGTCGATGTAAAACTCCCATTGAAAACATTAAAATCAATTCGGAAATGCTTTTCTGCAGGAATTCCAGCTGTTCCGTCAAGTCATTTAATTCAACAGCTGATTCAAAACAGTTTTGACAGAATAATAACTGACTGTTTTCAACTGATAAATCCCACTTGGCAGCCAGGCTCTCTTTCATTATTTCCGAGTGCAGATATTTCCGGCATAACTTGTACATCTTTCGGGAGATGCTTAATGTTGTGTTATTGATGTTGAATTGATTGAAGCAAATGACACATTGATTGTCCTCTTCCATTTTACACCCAGGATTCTTTTTAATAATTTCCAAAGGCAGAATTATTAAGTCACAACTCTTACTTTAGTAACAGCTGATAACAGTCCCAAGTTGTTTTGAGTTCCCTTAGACTTGGATGTTTGCCTAAAAATCAGCAAGTACATATATAAGTGATATATTCAAAAATATAATGGTTACCGTAATGTACAAATAAAAGAGGTTGACAAGGAGAAGGAGGAGGAAGGGGAGGATGAGTAGGAGCTGTAAATCGAAATATTCAAAATGTACTGGAGTTTGGAGAAAGCGTAGTTCTAAAGTAACATATTCCTCTTGTTGTTTACATTCTCAACATAGAAAATAATAAATATGAAAATGACATACCTAAAGAAAACCTTGTAATAATAGAGGAAATAAACGAGATTTAATACATTCTTAAATGAAGATATTTGTTCTCAAATTTTGAATACTAAGCTAGATATATCAAATCCCTTAATCTTTTTAATTAATTAATAAGAAAATGATACTTTTCTGCAGCGAACTTGGCCAATAAATGCAACTTTTGGATAATATTTTCCCAAAAGGTCATTTTAATTCATTCTGAATGTTGACACTGCGTTAATTATTTATGGAATGGAAATTAGCAAAAATGAAAATAATTTTTAGTTTACCCGATAAAACAGATGTTAACCAGTTAATGGCTCAATATTCTAAAGTTGAAATAGTTAATTAATGAATTTAAAATGAAAAACAAAGAAATAAAAACACACCTTTTTTCCTGTTGTTGTGAGTATGACAGTATTTAAAAATCCGCGGCCAGGAGATCATTTCGCAGAATGTATTGGATGTTCCAGAAGCCACTTCTTTCAAGTAAAAGTACTCAAATCGCAAGTTCTCCGTGCGGCAAGTCTTCTATGGATAAATGCAAGGTTGAGTTGTTTATACTTTTCCCTTCTGTTTACTAAGACCGCCTGTTTCATCGCTGCAAGTATACTGTTGTGGAGTAGTCTTTGTCGTCGAAGATCTTTTCATTGAGAATTGAGAATGATGCATTTGTATGTAAAATCCCAGTGGAAAATAACTTTTATTTCTTTTTCTCATCAAAATGCCGTCTTTCGTCAAAAATCCTACCCGAGCATTCTAAAATACTACAGTCAATTTATAAAAGAGCAATACAACTGGAAACAAGTATTTAAAACACGCAATTTTCTGTTTATTTCTTTATTTAGTAGCGAAAAGCTACTGCATTCAAACGGAATGTCTCTGTCTGTTAGTCAGTTAACGAGAGTTCAAATATCTCCCGTAAGCATTGAAATATTTTGATGAAACTTTCAGTGTGTCTTCTACCGACTAAGTGGAAAGCTTTTGTAAACGAACGGAATGTCTGTCTGTTTGTTAGTTTGCTAGTGCTAGTTAGTGAGAGTTACAATATCTCGTGAATGCATTGAAATACTTTGATGAAGCTAAAAGTGTTTGGGGACATTTCAAAAATGGGCCATTTCTTTATACGACCTCTACTTGAAAAATCAATAACCTCAAAAATATCATTTGTGACTGTTGTCAAAATGTTTCTTCTTTTCTTTTGTTTTTCGCTACTGTGTTATATGTGCTCTTCATATGGATTTTTTGTAACTGGGTTTGTTTAGGTTAACTTAACAATAGAATAAACTATTTTGAAAACCCATAAAGATTACGCTCGCATGAAGGCTTGTTCAGATGGAGTTTTTATTAAGCATTTTTTAATTCTTGTGAAATATAGAATACAATGCAAAGTACAGTAATATGGTTAATCAAAAGTACATTACGATATTTAATTTTACATTTTTCTTGCTTGTTATTTTGCCATTTCCTTTTAGAAGGGTACTATCGAATTTTTAATAGCTGTTTGGTAACACTGTACCAACATTTTAGTAACATATTAGTAGCATTGTACAAATAAAGCAGAATGGTACGACAAACAGTTCGTATGTTTCGAATAAGCAGAATCAAATATTCCAATACAAAAGCAGCAAAAGGAATAGGAACCAGATACAACAGTAGATAGAAAAGCACTCCAACTTTCATATCAAAGCTAAGTCTTTGAAATTCCTGTTGAGCTTGCATTTCATTGAATCGCAATATGCGAGGATCAAAATATTTGAGCTGTCGCCAAATGTCTAGTAGCCCCATTTCATTCAATTCCTGGACAACTTCCTGAAGTTCATGCCTAAAACATCCCCTAAACAAATATGCAAGAGGTCCAATAATATCTGCAGGCTCGATTGTTTTAGCACAATTCAATAGGGGCAAATTTCGTTGTATATCTAATAGTGTTGAATCAGGATGAGATTGGTGCACCTCCACAAAGATTTTGCGATTTGTATCTGATAAGCACTCAATGATTATTTCGTCAAGTGATAAAGATGTATCAACCTTATCAGTATCATAAACATGAATTCCAACGTCTTCCAAATGAGAAAGACCATAATAGACGAAATAAGGCCTCGCAGTATAATAACCATCACTTTGGGTCATTCCACCAGTTGATCTTCCAATGATAGAAAGTATTTTATAGCCATTTAGAATTAGTTCACGGAAATTCCCCATTATTTTTTTGTCGCGAGGTGCAACGACGTCAGTTGTGAGATACTCCTCGTAGTGAGTTACAATAATTGTTAAAATGCCAATTGAAATTACATATAGAAAGATTTTACTTCGCTTGTGATCTTGACGGAGAAGAATCGCAATGGCAGAAAGAAAGAAGCTACTAATATATTCAAAAGTCATTTTATTTTTCGAAAAACGAAATATGTGAGCATTAACTAAAAAACAACTTGTTAGCAATAGTATCCACGTACTTTTATCCATTATATTAATCCAGATCCACGATGACCTTTCGTAGTATTTTACTGTATTACTACAATATACGAATGTTGCTGCCTCAGAAAATGTTAAATAAAAGACTTTGGTCCGGCTGTAGTAAAACACACCGACATGATGTGCTTCCGGAAAAACGTTACCACAAAACTGCCTGCTATATCCATTCCTTGTGTAGAGAGAAGTGAAATTTAAATGATTAGCCATTATTTCAAACACAGGAGACTGTACATTTCCAGAAACACAATTTTGGAGTATGCCTCTACTCATAAGGACGTATGGCGAAGAAGAACATTGTCGTCTGCTCCGAATTTTATTGCCTGTTGCGTAAGAGCCATAAACAGGGATACCTATTTTATGAAGATTATTAGATAAACCTTTCTTTGTAAATCCTTTCTGTAGGACTTCTGATAATGTGGAGTCAATCCTTGTGAACTCTTTGGTAAATGCCGACACTGTTAGTACTTCAATGTCGTCCTTAGAATTCATGACCGCAAAATGGACTGCTGTCGTCCATCCTAGTTGTTCCGCAAAATTCCTACTGATTTTATTAAAGTTATTCTTTGTGCTGATTATTAGAAACCTGTCGTTTGGTCGGTCACTTTCTCGAGCAAATAGAGAAGAGAGGCTTGCTATATGCTTAACGATTCTCTTTGGTGGTTCAACTACTACAATTACATTGCAATGTGAATTTGACAATGAGGATGGGTATTTGCCTCTTCCTACATCATTAGCACTCCATTTAGCATTATTAAAAGTCGGTAGAAAAATTGTCGTTCGTGGTGAAAATCTAATCTTTTCGAAAATGTAATCACTCAAATCACTGTTATATGAAACGATGTCAAAATCACAATTTGAAAGTGGTGACAATTGAACTTGACCGTCCACACAAAAATCAAAAATGGCAAGTATAGTAAACACAAAATAACTTTTGTTGGAAACCATACTGGCGAATGTGACCTACTAGAATTTGATTAAAAATTTCTAAAACTGATTCAAAATTGTCTGTAATTTGTCGCTTCTGTAAGATAAGTCACACACTTTATACATTTCTTCTCCCTTTTCTCTTGGTCCCAAATGCAGTATAAGCTGCTCCTTGTATTATTTAAATTGTTTTGGTTTTGTTGAAACAGACATGAAAAGTATTCGGCCAATGATTTCTTCGCCACTGAAGAATATCGACAATTTTTGACAGGTAGTCGTTATTTAAATCTCAATATTCACAGATATGAAACACGTCAGTTAAACACAGTGGTTAGGCTGTAAGACTCCGTCGTCAAAGGTTGGTTGATATCTATTCATCGTGGTTACCAAACCAAACAGAACACAACTCTCTAAGTTAATTCATGTTGGTTCACCATTTCGGACATTATTTGCACGAAACCGAATTTATTTATTCTAGGAACGAGTTTAAAGAAATGTTCTGCGGGCTGTATGTACGTGCAACAATTTTTGTACGCTAAAAGGGCATAACTTGGTAACATATGGGACCATTCTTGCATATATTTTTTAATATGCTTGTCCTACTGGCTGAGGTAACAAAATAACGGCGATAATCAAACAATTTGCCACTTTTACTTAGAGAACCATCATAACAATTGCATTAAAGCAGTTAGTTGCAATACTAACTCGAGTAAGAAAGACGCTTTTGCCGCCTTCTGTGAATCTTCCGATATTTGGTTACAAACGATCGCAATCATTATCTTTGTAAAGTAAACGCTACGTCTTTAGTTATACTGGGTTTAAAAACTATATACATATGAGGACACCAAGTACTTAGAACTTTGTTCTAGATACACGATTAAAATATTCATGGCTTTACCGAAACTGAAAGAACATTCTTATGTGTGCTAATTCTTTTAGCATTAACAAAATCTGACTCCACTCGTATCAGACACGAAAGGAAAACTAGACTATATAATATGCCTTTGCTAGACACTAATTAATGAATAATTAATACAAGGAGCCAATAACCATTTAAGCATGACGTGTACTTATTTCATAGGATATCAAGTTGGCGTCCATTTGGATGTTAAACATGCCATGTAAAAACCCGTAAGCTCCAGAACTGTTTGGAAACCATTTATCTCAGTTGCTAACAAAAGTAAGCTATCTATTCTACTTACATATTAGAACCTTTGTACATGGACAGATTTAGGTACGTTATCTACATTATAGAGTTTATGAGGGGGGAAAATACTTTAGCAATATTTTAGCGGAATGTCTTTCCAGCACAAAGGAACATAATGTATGACGCACGCATAACATATATAAGCATCATAGGGTATACTTATTTAACTTTATTTCCCGAATACTGTTTATTACTGTGAAGCTTTAGAGTGCAGTGCTAATTACAGTTGCCTCCAGTAAAACTGGTGTTGTGTTATATGAAAATGTTCCGATACTTTATTATGTCCGATTAGTAAAGGTTTCCATAATAGCAAAACTATAAAATTATTTATACTTGGTCTGAAACACCATGTGATAATGTGATTAATGATACTCTATATCACTTCCAATTCTAAATACATCTCTGAACTTCTGCTTTTCCCCTAATCCTACAATATAAAATATAACAAACAAAGATGCTTGAGTGCTAGATGATAGATAACTTTATTGACTCCCTTTAGAATGCTTTTATAAATTATAAATTGCATTTATTCTGTTGTCGATAAACTTGAATTACGAATTTAGTACAGTGCAGTTTTGATTAATTGTTATCACTAAATATTTCATTAATAAATCGTAATCTTTGAAGATGCTCTATTTATTTCAAATTAATTAAGAATCGTCCATTCTGCTAATAAGGACAACTTAGCTGTGCAAGAAATACACATTAATAATTGTTTATTTCGAATAATAATAATAATCATAATATTATAGGTCAATAAAAATGTTCTGATGATTTGCTTCGGTTTTTCTGGTAAAAAAGAATAATTATTATAAGATTGTGCAAGCATGAATTACTACGTAAGAGAGTGCAACTGAAAGGCTTGTTCAGATTGAGTTTTTATTAAACAACTTTTAGTTCTTATGAGTTTAGAATACAATGCAAAGTACAGTAATGTGGGTAATCAAAAGTATGTCACGATATTTAATATTACATTTTCTTGCTTATTTGGCATTTCCTATAAGAGTACTATCAAATTTTTAATAGCTTATTTATTACTAATACGGTACCAACATTTTCGTACCATATTGGTAGCATTGTAAAAATAAAGCAGCACGACAGGATAGACAGTTCGTATATTTCGAATAAGCAGAATCAAATATTCTAACACAAAAACAACAAAGGGCATAGGGACCAGATACAAAAGTAGATAGTAAAATATTCCAGTTTTCATATCAAAAGTAAGTCCTTGAAACTCGTGTTGAGCTGGGCTAGATTTGAATTGCAATAACAGAGGGTCAATATTTTTGAACTGTCGCCAAATGTTTAGTAGCCCTATTTCATTCAATTCCTGGACAGCTTCCTGAAGTTCATGCCTGAAACAGCCGCTAAACCTATACGCAAGGGGTGCAATATTTATGTATTCGAAAGTCCTAACACACTTCAATAAGGGCAGACTTCGTTGTATATAAAGTAGAATTGAATCTGAATGAGACAGGTGCACTTCCACAAATATTTTTTGATTCGTATCTGATAAGCACTCAATGTATATTTCGTCAAGCGATAAAGATGTATCAACCTTATCAGTATCATAAAAATAAACACCAGCATCTATTTGGTCAAGCATACCATATTTGGCGAAATATAAAGACACATTCTCATAACTACTTAGTTTGTTTCCAGCTTCTTGTCCAACGATAGAAAGTACTTTATAGCCATTTAGAATTAGTTCACGGAAATTCCCCATTTTGTATTCCAAAGGAGCAGTAACTTCACCAGTGATGTTACTTTCAACCTGAGTTATAAATATATTTAGCATCAAGAATAAAAATGCGTACAAAACGAGTTTCTTTTGGTTGTGGTTTTGTCTGAGAAGAATCGCAAAAGCGGACACAAAGATATTAGTAATCGATAGAAAGCGGATTTTGAGTTTTGAAAAGTGAAATATAATAAGTGCATTGGCTAAAATACAACATGTAATCAACAATAGCCACGAATTCATGTCCATTATTTCAGTCCAGATTGATAATGCCTCTTCCTGAAAGGTTTCTATATTATTCCTACAATGTATAAATATTGCTGCCTCAGGAAATGTTAAATAAAAGACTTTGGGCAGCCCGTAGTAATACATATATGCGTAATGTCCTTCAGGGAAAACGCTGCCACAAAACTGCATGCTGTATAGGTATGTAATATTCCTTATTTGGACAGAAGTGAAATTTAAATGGCTAGCCATTATTTCGAAGACAGGAGACTGCACAGTTCCAGAAAGACAATTTTGGAGTATTCCTCTACTCATAAGGATGTATGGTGAAGAAGAACATTGTCGTCTGTTCTGAATTTTATTGCCTGTTGCGTAAGAGTCATAAACAGGGATATATGTTTTATGAAAGTTATGAGATAAACATTTTCTTGCAAATCCTTTCTGTAGGACTTCTGATAATGTGGTGTCAATCCTTGTGAACTCTTTGGTGAACCTCGACAATATTAGTACTTCAAAATCGTCCTTAGAATTAATGACCACAAAAGAAACTGCTGTCATCCAGCCTAGTTGTCCCACAAAAAGAACTGTTTTCACCCAGCCTAGTTGTCTCGCAAAATTGTTTTCCATTTCATCAAAGTTATTCTTTGAGCTAATTATTAGAAGTTTGTCATTTGGTCGTCCACTTTCTCGACCAGATAAAGGAATGAATTTTGATAGTACTCCAAATATATTCTCTTGTGGTTCTACTGCTGCAATTGCATTACAATGTGTGTTTGCCAATGACGATGGGTAAGGATATGCGCCCTTGAAATTAGCAAACCATTTATTATGATTAATAGTCGAAAAAGAAATTATCGTTCTTGGTGAGAATTCAATTATTTGGAAAATGTAATCAGTCAAACTACTAGGATATAAAATAATGTCAACATCACAATTTGAAAGCGGTGACAATTGAATTTGACCGTCCACACAACCAATTAAATATGCAAGTAGAGTAAGCGCAATATAACTTTTGTTTGAAATCATACTGGCGAAAAAAGAGTTTGATAAAAAATTTCTAAAAATTTTTAAAAATTTGCCAATTATTTCTACACGATAAGTAGTACATGTTGTTTTCTTTCACATTTCTCTCGTAATATTTTTATATTGCGTTGTAATGTTGAAACGGACATCAATACTATTCAGCCGGTTGATTTCTTCTACACTACAGAATATCGACAATTCTTGACACGTAATCGCTATTCTTTAAATGTCAATATTCAGAGAATTTTATACAGGCTACCAGATAGTCGTATAAAACACGTCAGGTAAACATATTTTCTTACGCTGTAAGACTCCATCGTCAAAGGTTTGTTGATATCCATTCATCGTAGTTACGAAACCAAACAGAACACAGCTCTCTATTCTAAATTCGTATTGCCTCGACATTTCGGACATTATTTGCACGAAACAGACTTTGGTAAGTATGTGAACTAGTTTAAAGAAGTGTTCTGCAGGTTGTATGTCTGTGCAACAATTTTTATATGCTAAAAGGGTGATAACAGGGTACAATTATGGACCATTTTTGTGCATTGATTTTTAATATGTTTCTCTTTCTGGCGGTGGTAACAGAAAAATGACACCAACCCAACGGTTTGTTACTTTTACGTACTGAGTGATTAGTTGAAATAGTAACTCTAGTAAGAAAGACGCTTTTGTCTTCTGAATCTTGAATAAATCTAACGATATTTTGTTACAACCGCTCGCAATTGTTATTTTTATAAAGTAAACGCTACGTCTTTAGTTAAACTGGATTTGAAAAATATGTATATATGCCGATCTAGACGCCAAGTACTTAGAACTTTGTTCTAAGACCATTAAAATATTCATGGTTTTACCGAAACTGGAAGGACATTCTTGTGTGTGCTAATTCTTTTAGCACTACCTGAATCTGACTCCACTCGTATCAATCACGAAAAGAAAACTAGGTTATAGAATATTATGCTTTTGCTAGACACAGGAATAATTAATACAAGGAGCCAATACTCATTTAAGCATGACGGGCATTTATTTCATAAGAAATCATGTTGGCGTCTATTTGAATGTAAAACATGACACGTAAGCACCCACAGAACTGGTGGAAAACCATTTATCTCATTTGCTAATACACGAAACAAAAGTTAGCTATCTATTCTACGTACATTTGGGCTTCTATACTTGGACATACTTAGATACGTTATTTACATACAGCTTATGAAGTAGGAAGATACTTTATGACGTATTTTACCGGTCGGAATGTCTTTCCAGTATTGAAGAACATAATGGATGACGCATACAAAACATAAGCATACCGCATATGGTATACTTACGTAACCTTATTTCACGAAATACTGTTTATTATAGTGAAGCATTACATTGGAGTGCTATATAATTTACAGTTGTCTCCAGTGAAACTGCTGCAGTCTTAGGTAAGCGTTCCGATATTTTGTTATGTCTGTTTAATAATGGTTTCCATAATAGTAAAACCATAAATTTCTTTAGACTGAGTTTGAAACATTATGTGATTAATGATTAATACTCTATATAACTTCCAATTCTAAATTCTTCTGTGAACTTCTGCTTTTCCCTTAATCCATTGTACTATCTATACCGAAAACCTAAATAATCTAAGGATTGATAACTTTATTGGCATCCTTCTGAATATTTTTATAATAAGCCGTGTTAATAAGGTTTGTCGTAGTACATTTATTCTGTTGTCAATAAACTTGAAGTATGCATTTGTATTGCATTTTTGATTAATTAATTATCACTAAGTATTTAATTAATAAATAAATAATTAGTAAATTGCAGCCATTGAAAATAGTTCATTTATTTCATATTAATTAATGACTCCTCCATTCTTCGGTAGTATTTGATGTCTGCTAATACTGAAAACTTTGGTATGCAAGAAAGAGTATTATATGTACACGCGGTTATACACGCAGAATTTGTTTATTTAAAAATAGCAATAATTATCATAATATTATAGGTCAATGAAAATATTTTGATAATTTACTTTCGTATTTCCAATGTTTGACTTATGTTATGATGCAGTAAATGGCCAAGGGCGTATTTAGGGGGGGCACGAGGGCCCGTGCCACCCCTAAATCCGAGAAAATAAGAATTTTTTTTCAGAATAAGGCACACAATCGTAAAAATTCTTTGCGCTCCGCGCAAGTATATATTATTGATGCCTAAATATATCTGAAAAACAAAATTTCTTGTCCTTCGGGCAAAAAAATCATGTTTCGAAAATATCATTTAATTTTTTTTCGAAATTTCGGCAATATGTATTATGTTTGTCCTCATATAGCTTAAATTAGCCAAATTTCTCGCGCTACTCGCGAAAATGAGAGTCAATTTTGGCAATATTATTTGGTGTGCCCCCCTTGATCAAATTGCTGGATACGCCCTTGTAAATGGCATTATAATGTCTAAGATGAAAAGTCACACAATAACGTCAAGAAATTTGCTTGTTTTGTACAATATTGAAAAAAGAAATATCTGTATTATTGCAAAGTAAATAAGAATACTGAAATCGTAGAATGGAAATACATAACGAGTGTTATTCTTAGGCTAGGAGTATCAGAGAATATAATTATTAGAAGATTATGATCGCATGAATAAGAAAGAGATTGCAACTGAAAGGCTTGTTCAGATGGAGTTTTTTATTAAACAACTGCTAATTCTGATGAAATATAGAATACAATGCAAAGTTCAGTGATGTGGTTAATTAAAAGTACATCACGATATTTAACTTTGCAATTTTCTTGCTATTATTTTGTCATTTTATTTTAGTGGTGTGCTATCGAAATTTTAATAACTTTTTAGTAATAGGGTACCAACATTTTCGTAGCCTATTGGTAGCATTGTACAAACAAAGCAGCATGGTACGATAGACAGTTCGTATGTTTCGAATAAGCAGAATCAAATATTCAAATACAAAAACAACAAAAGGAATAGGGACCAGATACAAAAGTAGATAGTAAAATATTCCAGTTTTCATATCAAAAGTAAGGCCTTGAAACTCCTGTTGAGCTGGGCTAGATTTGAATTGCAATGAAAGAGGGTCAATATATTTGAACTGTCGCCAAATGTCCAGTAGCCCCACTTCATTCAATTGCTGGACAACTTCCTGAAGTTCTCGTTTGAAACATCCCCTAAACAAATATGCAAGCTCTGCAATATTTACATGTTCGAGCGTTTTAGCACAATTCAATTGTGGGAGATTTTGTTGTATATAAAATAGTTTTGAATCTGAATGAAATTTCTGTACCTCCACAAAGATTTTATTATTTGTATTTGATTAGCACTGAATGTTTATTTCGTCAGGAGATACTGCTGCATTAGGTATATCAGCATCATAAAAATAAACACCAGAACTTGTTTTGTCTAAAACACCATAATGGACGAAATAACGATACACCCTATAATGACCTTCACTTTTTGTCATCCCAGTTGCATGTCCATGGATAGAAAGTCCTTTATAGCCATTTAGAATTAGTTCACGGAAATTCCCTATTTTTTTGCCAATAGGAGCAGTAATTTCACCAGTGATGTTACTTTCATACTGAGTTATGAAAATGTTTAGCATCAAGCATAAAATTCCGTACAAAAAGAGTTTCTTTTGGTTGTGGTTTTGTCGAAGGAGAATCGCAAAAGCGGACACAAAGATATTAGTAATCGATAGAAATCCGATTTTGATTTTTGAAAAGTGAAATATAAGTGCATTGGCTAAAATACAACACGTAATCAACAGTAACCCCGAACTCATGTCCATTATTTCAGTCCAGATCGTTAAGGACTCTTTCTGAAAGGTTTCTGTATTATTGCTACAATATATGAATATTGCTGCCTCAGGAAATGTTAAATAAAAGACTTTGGGCAGCCTGTAGTAAAACATATCTGCACAATGTCCTTCAGAGAAAACGATGCCACAAATCTGCCCGCTATATCCATTCCTTGTGTAGAGAGAAGTGAAATTTAAATGATTAGCCATTATTTCGAAGACAGGAGATTGCACAGTTCCAGAAAGACAATCTTGGAGTATTCTTCTACTCATAAGTGCGTATGGAGACGAAGCACAGTATCGTGTGCTCTGAATTTTATTGCCTGTTGCGTAAGTTGAGCCATAAACAGGGATACCGATTTTATGAAGATTATTAGATAAACCTTTCTTTGTGAATTCTTTCTGCAGCACTTCTGGTAGTGCGGTGTCAATCCTTGTGAACTCTTTGGTGAACCTCGACAATATTAGTACTTCAATGTTGTCCTTAGAATTGATAACCACAAAATAAGCTGTTAACATATAGCCTAGTTGTCCCACAAAATTGTTTTTGATTTCATCAAAGTTATTCTTTGAGCTAACTATTAGAAATTTGTCGTTTGGTCGTTCACTTTCTCGACCAGATAGAGCAGTGAATTTCCCTAGTAGTCCAAATATATTCTCTTGTGGCTCTACTGCTACAATTGCATTACAATGTGTGTTTGCCAATGACGATGGGTAAAAATATCCTCCCTTGAAATTAGCAATCCATTTATTATAATTAATAGTCGAAAAAGAAATTATCGTTCTTGGTGAGAATTCAATTTTTTGAAAAATGTAATCACTCAAATTACTAGGATGTAAAATAATATCCAAATCACAATTTGAAAGCAGTGGCAATTGAATTTGACTGTCCACACAACCAATTAAATAAGCAAGTAGAGTAAACGCAATATAACTTTTGTTTGAAATCATACTGGTGAATGGGACCTAATAGAGTTTGATAAAAAATTGCTACAAATTTTTCAAAATTGTCAATAATCTCTGTACGATAAGTAACACATTTGGTTTTCTTTCACACTTCTCTCGTAATATTTTTATATTGCTTTGTAATGTTTAAACAGACATGAAGACTATTCAGCCGGTTGATTCTTCTACACTACAGAATATCGACAATTCTGGACACGTAATCGCTATTCTTTAAATGTCAATATTCACAGAATTCAATACAGGTTACAAGATAGTCGTATAAAACACGTCAGCTAAACATGTTTGTTACGCTGTAAGACTCCATCGTCAAAGATTTGTTGATATCCATTCATCGTAGTTACCAAATCAAACACAACACAGCTCTCTATTCTAAATTCGCATTGTCTCACCATTTCGGACATTATTTTTGAACTACCTATACCGCAAACCTGAATAACCCAGTAATAAATAATTTTATTGATATCCTTCTGAATGCGAATACTTTTATAATAGCAGCATTATTTAAGACAAGGTTTATCAAAGTACATTTATTCTGTTGTCGGTAAACTTGAATTATGAATTTACAGTGCAGTTTTGATTAATTATATAGTCATACCTAAATAATTAATTAATAAATTGTAAACATTTGAATATGGAGTATTACTTTAAAAACCATATTTAATGTTATGACATTTGGTTAATTCTTTGAATAACTTCATGTTTAACAATATTGGCAACATTGCTGTGCGTGCATGGAAATTATTCTAAATATTTGTTTGAAAACGTTGCAGTATTATAATATTCACATTGCAATTACATTTTATACACAACAATTTTGGAAGAACCAATATAACAAACCAGAGTGACCGGCCGAACTATATGAACTATGTGTACTATGAACTAGTACACGAGCACTACTCGCAAATACAGTGAATATTTATGATGAATTAATTAAGAGATTAATTAATTAACAACATTAATTTGCCTCATTTAGGCTACATTTCCAAAACAATGGAAATCTTGCTGTCATTTTGTCATTTATTTTTAATGATCAGTATAGCTTTAGCATTATGGCAAAAGTTTAACAGCTTATTAGAAGCGTAGTGCCAAGACCTTAATAGCTTAAACCTAACATGGTGCAAGTACAGCAGGAGAAACTCAAGTACATTTCGTATATTTTGGATGACTCTCGTAAAACATTCCAAAGCAAAAACAACGAAAGGAATAGGAATGAGATATCCAAGTAGATAAAAAATAGCTCCAATTTTCATATCAAAACTGAGGCTTTGAAATTTGTTTTCAGCTTGCTTTTCTTTGAATCGTAATACAGAAATCCTGAAGGAGTAAAGACGTCGACAAATGTCAAGCAGTCCCATTTCTTGGAGTTCTTGGACTGTATTCACAAATTCAAACCGAAAACACCCGGAGAACACCTAAATCACGACTGAGCACAATTTCCGAGCACAGTGTGCTCAGTCGTGAGTTCTCACAAGTGAGCACAGTGTGCTCGGACGTGATACCTCACAAGTGAGCACACTGTGCTAGGAAATTGTGCTCAGTCTTGAGTTCTCACAAGTAAGCACAGTGTGTTCACGTGGGACATAAGTAACCCGAATCCTAATGGAACTAACCAGAACCCTCATAGAAGTAACCCGAAAACCCGAATCGCACTAACCCTAACCCGAATACAATTAACCCGCAAACCCGAATGGAATTAACCCGAACCAGAATATAACTAACCCGAACCCGAATAGAAGTAACCCGAAAACCCGAAAATTATCTTAAAAATTTTCGAATATGCAATTTTTATATCACATTTTATAAAATCTATGCCTACAAAATAGCTGAAGTCTCATTGAGAAAATTCAATCTACAAAAGTTTGCCAAATGACAATTCTTTTGAAAGATGGAGACATATTTTGTACATTTAATTTCGAAAATTGGTAAAATATTTCAATATATTTTGTAAAAAAACATTGTGTTTTCTAAAATACTTTTTATAAAAACTTTTAGAATGTGCACCTTAATGTCTCAAGCGTATCTAAATTTCTTAAAAGGTATTATCAAATTTTATTATAATTTTTGGAATGGCACTTTAGCCAAATCTGATGTTAAAAGCTCACAGTCAGAGACAAAGTAATTCAACTTTTTTAAAATATTACTTTTTGGATACAACTAAAAATGTAAATGCAGGTTTTAGAAAACTTTTCCATTTTTGTGCGCATGTTTGCAATGAAATCCCAAAATTTTGAATATTTATAATTTTTATTCCAAAATACTTATAAATTTTATTTAAAAACATTCTAAATTTTTTTAAAAAAATATTTATAATTTTTTATTTAAAAGTATTTATAATTTTTTACTCAAAAGTATTTATAACTTTTTATTCAAAAGTACTTATAAGTCTTTATTCAAAAATATTTATAATATTTATTCCGACAAAGATTTACAAAATTCTTTTTAAATGATGAATTTCCTAAAAACGAAAAACAAATTTACATTTGTTGAAACTTTCGCACACGTTTTAGAAAGCCAGAGGTCCACCTATGGAACTCTGCTATGCTGTCTATACGTATGCATGTAGGCATGTATGTTAACGCCATAACTCTAGAAGGCATTGTCCTACTTAGTTAAAACTTTGGATTTGGACTTATCTTGGCAAGGATAAGATGATATTGGAATCCTATTGAAAATGGGCGTTGTCAAACCACCTTTTTCTGGGATAAGCACTAAGATGCTAGCATCTTGATATAACATGCTGGCATCTTGATATAACATGCTGGCATCTTGATATAAGATGCTGGCATCTTGATATAAGATGCTGGCATCTTGATATAAGATGCTGGCATCTTGATATAAGATGCTGGCATCTTGATATAAGATGCTGGCATCTTGATATAAGATGCTGGCATCTTGATATAAGATGCTGGCATCTTGATATAAGATGCTGGCATCTTGATATAAGATGCTGGCATCTTGATATAAGATGCTGGCATCTTGATATAAGATGCTGGCATCTTGATATAAGATGCTGGCATCTTGATATAAGATGCTGGCATCTTGATATAAGATGCTGGCATCTTGATATTAGATGCTGGCATCTTGATATAAGATGCTGGCATCTTGATATAAGATGCTGGCATCTTGATATAAGATGCTGGCATCTTGATATAAGATGCTGGCATCTTGATATAAGATGCTGGCATCTTGATATAAGATGCTGGCATCTTGATATAAGATGCTGGCATCTTGATATAAGATGCTGGCATCTTGATATAAGATGCTGGCATCTTGATATTAGATGCTGGCATCTTGATATAAGATGCTGGCATCTTGATATAAGATGCTGGCATCTTGATATAAGATGCTGGCATCTTGATATAAGATGCTGGCATCTTGATATAAGATGCTGGCATCTTGATATAAGATGCTGGCATCTTGATATAAGATGCTGGCATCTTGATATTAGATGCTGGCATCTTGATATAAGATGCTGGCATCTTGATATAAGATGCTGGCATCTTGATATAAGATGCTGGCATCTTGATATTAGATGCTGGCATCTTGATATAAGATGCTGGCATCTTGATATAAGATGCTGGCATCTTGATATAAGATGCTGGCATCTTGATATAAGATGCTGGCATCTTGATATAAGATGCTGGCATCTTGATATAAGATGCTGGCATCTTGATATAAGATGCTGGCATCTTGATATAAGATGCTGGCATCTTGATATAAGATGCTGGCATCTTGATATAAGATGCTGGCATCTTGATATAACATGCTGGCATCTTGATATAACATGCTGGCATCTTGATATTAGATGCTGGCATCTTGATATAAGATGCTGGCATCTTGATATAACATGCTGGCATCTTGATACAACATGCTGGCATCTTGATATAACATGCTGGCATCTTGATATAACATGCTGGCATCTTGATATAACATGCTGGCATCTTGATATAACATGCTGGCATCTTGATATAACATGCTGGCATCTTGATATAACATGCTGGCATCTTGATATAACATGCTGGCATCTTGATATAACATGCTGGCATCTTGATATAACATGCCGGCATCTTGATATAACATGCTGGCATCTTGATATAACATGCTGGCATCTTGATATAACATGCTGGCATCTTGATATAACATGCTGGCATGCATCAAGATGCCAGCATGTTTTATCAAGATGCCAGCATGTTATATCAAGATGCCAGCATGTTATATCAAGATGCCAGAATGTTACATCAAGATGCCAGCATCTATATCAAGATGCCAGCATCTATTATCAAGATGCCAGCACCTTATATCAAGATGCCAGCACCCTATATCAAGATGCCAGCATCTTATATCAAGATGCCAGCATCTTATATCAAGATGCCAGCATCTTATATCAAGATGCCAGCATCTTATATCAAGATGCCAGCATCTTATATCAAGATGCCAGCATCTTATATCAAGATGCCAGCATCTTATATCAAGATGCCAGCATCTTATATCAAGATGCCAGCATCTTATATCAAGATGCCAGCATCTTATATCAAGATGCCAGCATCTTATATCAAGATGCCAGCATCTTATATCAAGATGCCAGCATCTTATATCAAGATGCCAGCATCTTATATCAAGATGCCAGCATCTTATATCAAGATGCCAGCATCTTATATCAAGATGCCAGCATCTTATATCAAGATGCCAGCATCTTATATCAAGATGCCAGCATCTTATATCAAGATGCCAGCATCTTATATCAAGATGCCAGCATCTTATATCAAGATGCCAGCATCTTATATCAAGATGCCAGCATCTTATATCAAGATGCCAGCATCTTATATCAAGATGCCAGCATCTTATATCAAGATGCCAGCATCTTATATCAAGATGCCAGCATCTTATATCAAGATGCCAGCATCTTATATCAAGATGCCAGCATCTTATATCAAGATGCCAGCATCTTATATCAAGATGCCAGCATCTTATATCAAGATGCCAGCATCTTATATCAAGATGCCAGCATCTTATATCAAGATGCCAGCATCTTATATCAAGATGCCAGCATCTTATATCAAGATGCCAGCATCTTATATCAAGATGCCAGCATCTTATATCAAGATGCCAGCATCTTATATCAAGATGCCAGCATCTTATATCAAGATGCCAGCATCTTATATCAAGATGCCAGCATCTTATATCAAGATGCCAGCATCTTATATCAAGATGCCAGCATCTTATATCAAGATGCCAGCATCTTATATCAAGATGCCAGCATCTTATATCAAGATGCCAGCATCTTATATCAAGATGCCAGCATCTTATATCAAGATGCCAGCATCTTATATCAAGATGCCAGCATCTTATATCAAGATGCCAGCATCTTATATCAAGATGCCAGCATCTTATATCAAGATGCCAGCATCTTATATCAAGATGCCAGCATCTTATATCAAGATGCCAGCATCTTATATCAAGATGCCAGCATCTTATATCAAGATGCCAGCATCTTATATCAAGATGCCAGCATCTTATATCAAGATGCCAGCATCTTATATCAAGATGCCAGCATCTTATATCAAGATGCCAGCATCTTATATCAAGATGCCAGCATCTTATATCAAGATGCCAGCATCTTATATCAAGATGCCAGCATCTTATATCAAGATGCCAGCATCTTATATCAAGATGCCAGCATCTTATATCAAGATGCCAGCATCTTATATCAAGATGCCAGCATCTTATATCAAGATGCCAGCATCTTATATCAAGATGCCAGCATCTTATATCAAGATGCCAGCATCTTATATCAAGATGCCAGCATCTTATATCAAGATGCCAGCATCTTATATCAAGATGCCAGCATCTTATATCAAGATGCCAGCATCTTATATCAAGATGCCAGCATCTTATATCAAGATGCCAGCATCTTATATCAAGATGCCAGCATCTTATATCAAGATGCCAGCATCTTATATCAAGATGCCAGCATCTTATATCAAGATGCCAGCATCTTATATCAAGATGCCAGCATCTTATATCAAGATGCCAGCATCTTATATCAAGATGCCAGCATGTTATATCAAGATGCCAGCATGTTATATCAAGATGCCAGCATGTTATATCAAGATGCCAGCATGTTATATCAAGATGCCAGCATGTTATATCAAGATGCCAGCATGTTATATCAAGATGCCAGCATCTTATATCAAGATGCCAGCATCTTATATCAAGATGCCAGCATCTTATATCAAGATGCCAGCATGTTATATCAAGATGCCAGCATGTTATATCAAGATGCCAGCATGTTATATCAAGATGCCAGCATCTTATATCAAGATGCCAGCATGTTATATCAAGATGCCAGCATGTTATATCAAGATGCCAGCATGTTATATCAAGATGCCAGCATGTTATATCAAGATGCCAGCATGTTATATCAAGATGCCAGCATGTTATATCAAGATGCCAGCATGTTATATCAAGATGCCAGCATGTTATATCAAGATGCCAGCATCTTATATCAAGATGCCAGCATCTTATATCAAGATGCCAGCATCTTATATCAAGATGCCAGCATCTTATATCAAGATGCCAGCATCTTATATCAAGATGCCAGCATCTTATATCAAGATGCCAGCATCTTATATCAAGATGCCAGCATCTTATATCAAGATGCCAGCATCTTATATCAAGATGCCAGCATCTTATATCAAGATGCCAGCATCTTATATCAAGATGCCAGCATCTTATATCAAGATGCCAGCATCTTATATCAAGATGCCAGCATCTTATATCAAGATGCCAGCATCTTATATCAAGATGCCAGCATCTTATATCAAGATGCCAGCATCTTATATCAAGATGCCAGCATCTTATATCAAGATGCCAGCATCTTATATCAAGATGCCAGCATCTTATATCAAGATGCCAGCATCTTATATCAAGATGCCAGCATCTTATATCAAGATGCCAGCATCTTATATCAAGATGCCAGCATCTTATATCAAGATGCCAGCATCTTATATCAAGATGCCAGCATCTTATATCAAGATGCCAGCATCTTATATCAAGATGCCAGCATCTTATATCAAGATGCCAGCATCTTATATCAAGATGCCAGCATCTTATATCAAGATGCCAGCATCTTATATCAAGATGCCAGCATCTTATATCAAGATGCCAGCATCTTATATCAAGATGCCAGCATCTTATATCAAGATGCCAGCATCTTATATCAAGATGCCAGCATCTTATATCAAGATGCCAGCATCTTATATCAAGATGCCAGCATCTTATATCAAGATGCCAGCATCTTATATCAAGATGCCAGCATCTTATATCAAGATGCCAGCATCTTATATCAAGATGCCAGCATCTTATATCAAGATGCCAGCATCTTATATCAAGATGCCAGCATCTTATATCAAGATGCCAGCATCTTATATCAAGATGCCAGCATCTTATATCAAGATGCCAGCATCTTATATCAAGATGCCAGCATCTTATATCAAGATGCCAGCATCTTATATCAAGATGCCAGCATCTTATATCAAGATGCCAGCATCTTATATCAAGATGCCAGCATCTTATATCAAGATGCCAGCATCTTATATCAAGATGCCAGCATCTTATATCAAGATGCCAGCATCTTATATCAAGATGCCAGCATCTTATATCAAGATGCCAGCATCTTATATCAAGATGCCAGCATCTTATATCAAGATGCCAGCATCTTATATCAAGATGCCAGCATCTTATATCAAGATGCCAGCATCTTATATCAAGATGCCAGCATCTTATATCAAGATGCCAGCATCTTATATCAAGATGCCAGCATCTTATATCAAGATGCCAGCATCTTATATCAAGATGCCAGCATCTTATATCAAGATGCCAGCATCTTATATCAAGATGCCAGCATCTTATATCAAGATGCCAGCATCTTATATCAAGATGCCAGCATCTTATATCAAGATGCCAGCATCTTATATCAAGATGCCAGCATCTTATATCAAGATGCCAGCATCT
The DNA here is from genome assembly GCA_020352615.2 of Yoshiicerus persimilis. NCBI lineage: Eukaryota > Metazoa > Arthropoda > Collembola > Entomobryomorpha > Tomoceridae > Yoshiicerus > Yoshiicerus persimilis. Next base: position 14,312,214 of record CM036941.2, read on the forward strand.
TATATCAAGATGCCAGCATCTTATATCAAGATGCCAGCATCTTATATCAAGATGCCAGCATCTTATATCAAGATGCCAGCATCTTATATCAAGATGCCAGCATCTTATATCAAGATGCCAGCATCTTATATCAAGATGCCAGCATCTTATATCAAGATGCCAGCATCTTATATCAAGATGCCAGCATCTTATATCAAGATGCCAGCATCTTATATCAAGATGCCAGCATCTTATATCAAGATGCCAGCATGTTATATCAAGATGCCAGCATGTTATATCAAGATGCCAGCATGTTATATCAAGATGCCAGCATGTTATATCAAGATGCCAGCATGTTATATCAAGATGCCAGCATGTTATATCAAGATGCCAGCATCTTATATCAAGATGCCAGCATCTTATATCAAGATGCCAGCATCTTATATCAAGATGCCAGCATCTTATATCAAGATGCCAGCATGTTATATCAAGATGCCAGCATGTTATATCAAGATGCCAGCATGTTATATCAAGATGCCAGCATGTTATATCAAGATGCCAGCATGTTATATCAAGATGCCAGCATGTTATATCAAGATGCCAGCATGTTATATCAAGATGCCAGCATGTTATATCAAGATGCCAGCATGTTATATCAAGATGCCAGCATGTTATATCAAGATGCCAGCATGTTATATCAAGATGCCAGCATCTTATATCAAGATGCCAGCATCTTATATCAAGATGCCAGCATCTTATATCAAGATGCCAGCATCTTATATCAAGATGCCAGCATCTTATATCAAGATGCCAGCATCTTATATCAAGATGCCAGCATCTTATATCAAGATGCCAGCATCTTATATCAAGATGCCAGCATCTTATATCAAGATGCCAGCATCTTATATCAAGATGCCAGCATCTTATATCAAGATGCCAGCATCTTATATCAAGATGCCAGCATCTTATATCAAGATGCCAGCATCTTATATCAAGATGCCAGCATCTTATATCAAGATGCCAGCATCTTATATCAAGATGCCAGCATCTTATATCAAGATGCCAGCATCTTATATCAAGATGCCAGCATCTTATATCAAGATGCCAGCATCTTATATCAAGATGCCAGCATCTTATATCAAGATGCCAGCATCTTATATCAAGATGCCAGCATCTTATATCAAGATGCCAGCATCTTATATCAAGATGCCAGCATCTTATATCAAGATGCCAGCATCTTATATCAAGATGCCAGCATCTTATATCAAGATGCCAGCATCTTATATCAAGATGCCAGCATCTTATATCAAGATGCCAGCATCTTATATCAAGATGCCAGCATGTTATATCAAAATGCCAGCATCTTATATCAAGATGCCAGCATCTTATATCAAGATGCCAGCATCTTATATCAAGATGCCAGCATCTTATATCAAGATGCCAGCATCTTATATCAAGATGCCAGCATGTTATATCAAGATGCCAGCATGTTATATCAAGATGCCAGCATGTTATATCAAGATGCCAGCATGTTATATCAAGATGCCAGCATGTTATATCAAGATGCCAGCATCTTATATCAAGATGCCAGCATCTTATATCAAGATGCCAGCATCTTATATCAAGATGCCAGCATCTTATATCAAGATGCCAGCATCTTATATCAAGATGCCAGCATCTTATATCAAGATGCCAGCATCTTATATCAAGATGCCAGCATCTAATATCAAGATGCCAGCATCTTATATCAAGATGCCAGCATCTATTATCAAGATGCCAGCATCTATTATCAAGATGCCAGCATCTATTATCAAGATGCCAGCATCTATTATCAAGATGCCAGCATCTATTATCAAGATGCCAGCATCTTATATCAAGATGCCAGCATCTATTATCAAGATGCCAGCATCTATTATCAAGATGCCAGCATCTATTATCAAGATGCCAGCATCTATTATCAAGATGCCAGCATCTATTATCAAGATGCCAGCATCTATTATCAAGATGCCAGCATCTATTATCAAGATGCCAGCATCTATTATCAAGATGCCAGCATCTTATATCAAGATGCCAGCATCTATTATCAAGATGCCAGCATCTATTATCAAGATGCCAGCATCTATTATCAAGATGCCAGCATCTATTATCAAGATGCCAGCATCTATTATCAAGTTGCCAGCATCTATTATCAAGATGCCAGCATGTTATATCAAGATGCCAGCATGTTATATCAAGATGCCAGCATGTTATATCAAGATGCCAGCATGTTATATCAAGATGCCAGCATGTTATATCAAGATGCCAGCATGTTATATCAAGATGCCAGCATGTTATATCAAGATGCCAGCATGTTATATCAAGATGCCAGCATGTTATATCAAGATGCTAGCATCTTAGTGCTTATCCCAGAAAAAGGTGGTTTGACAACGCCCATTTTCAATAGGATTCCAATATCATCTTATCCTTGCCAAGATAAGTCCAAATCCAAAGTTTTAACTAAGTAGGACAATGCCTTCTAGAGTTATGGCGTTAACATACATGCCTACATGCATACGTATAGACAGCATAGCAGAGTTCCATAGGTGGACCTCTGGCTTTCTAAAACGTGTGCGAAAGTTTCAACAAATGTAAATTTGTTTTTCGTTTTTAGGAAATTCATCATTTAAAAAGAATTTTGTAAATCTTTGTCGGAATAAATATTATAAATATTTTTGAATAAAGAATTATAAGTACTTTTGAATAAAAAGTTATAAATACTTTTGAGTAAAAAATTATAAATACTTTTAAATAAAAAATTATAAATATTTTTTTAAAAAAAATTAGAATGTTTTTAAATAAAATTTATAAGTATTTTGGAATAAAAATTATAAATATTCAAAATTTTGGGATTTCATTGCAAACATGCGCACAAAAATGGAAAAGTTTTCTAAAACCTGCATCTACATTTTTAGTTGTATCCAAAAAGTAATATTTTAAAAAAGTTGAATTACTTTGTCTCTGACTGTGAGCTTTTAACATCAGATTTGGCTAAAGTGCCATTCCAAAAATTATAATAAAATTTGATAATACCTTTTAAGAAATTTAGATACGCTTGAGACATTAAGGTGCACATTCTAAAAGCTTTTATAAAAAGTATTTTAGAAAACATAAAAAAAATTGAAATATTTTACCAATTTTCGAAATTAAATGCACAAAATTTGTCTCCATCTTTCAAAAGAATTGTCATTTGGCAAACTTTTGTAGACTGAATTTTCTCAATGAGACTTCAGCTATTTTGGAGGCATAGATTTTATAAAATGTGATATAAAAATTGCATATTCGAAAATTTTTAAGATAATTTTCGGGTTACTTCTATTCGGGTTCGGGTTAGTTATATTCTGGTTCGGGTTAATTCCATTCGGGTTTGCGGGTTAATTGTACTCGGGTTAGGGTTAGTGCGATTCGGGTTTTCGGGTTACTTCTATGAGGGTTCTGGTTAGTTCCATTAGGATTCGGGTTACTTATGTCCCACCTGAGCACACTGTGCTTACTTGTGAGAACTCAAGACTGAGCACAATTTCCTAGCACAGTGTGCTCACTTGTGAGGTATCACGTCCGAGCACACTGTGCTCACTTGTGAGAACTCACGACTGAGCACACTGTGCTCGGAAATTGTGCTCAGTCGTGATTTAGGTGCGGAGAACTGCCATGCAAGGGAATTACCGTTTCCATGCTCGATTGTTCTTGCACATTTCAGGGAGGGAAGATCTTTTTGTATACCCAAGAGGAGATTATCTGAATTTGAAGTTTCTACTTCAACGAAGAGTTTATGCTTCTTGCTTGATAAACATTCTCTGATTATCCAATCAGCATCCCAGTAAACATTAGGATTTTGAGTATCAAAAAAATAGACACTGGAGTTGGCTTTGTCAGCAATGCCATACTGGACGAAAAATGGATATTTCCCATTATAGCCTTGGCTTCGAGACAATCCAGTGAACTTTCCAATGATAGAAACTATTTTATACTTATTTTGGATTAGTTCGGCGAAACTTCTCATTACTTTTTTATCAACAGGAGCAATAACTTCAGTTGTGATGTAAGTTTCGTAATGAGTTACAAGAATATTTAACATCAAAGATAAAATTACGTATAAAAGGAGTTTCCTTTGGTTGTGATTTTGACGGAGAAGAATCGCAACAGTCGACACAAATAAGTTACTAATGGATTCAAATGTGATTTTATTTTTCGAGAAGTAAAATGCGATTGCGTTAGCTACAAGGCAAATTGTTAGCATTGATAACCACGTGCCAGTGTCCATTGTGTCCATCCAGATCCAGAGCGACAATTGTTTATATCTTTCTGCATTCTCACAGTACAAAAATGTTTTTTCCCCAGAAAGCGTGTAATGGGAAATAACATTATGAATGTACTGATACGCGGAGGTATAACTGTCTTCCGGATATATACCGCCACAAAAACGAGTATTTAGTTTAAAACGACGTAAGTAGATTGCTGTGAAATTTAAATAGTCGGCCATTACCTCGATGAAAGGAGACAGTGACCTTCCAGTAAAGCACCATCTATAAAGTATTCCTTTACTTATCAGGGTGTATGGTGACGAAGAACAGTTCCGTCTTTTTCGAAGAAATTTGCATGTATCGCATGTGTACAAGTCAAGGGCTTGGATTTCTATTTTCTGAAGATTACCATAAAATCCTTTTCTTGTAATATCCATCTGAAGGGTTTCTGAAGTTGTTAACTCAATTTTTGAAAACTCTTTTGTGAATGGTGACATTGTTAGTACTTCAATATCGTCATAAGAATTGATAATCATAAAATACACTGCAGTCTTCATTCCAAACTTTTCTACAAAGTCGTTTTTGATTTTTTGAAATTTCTTCTCTGATGTAATTATTAGAAATTTGTCGTTTGGTCGACCATTTTCTCGGCCAAATACAGAAGAGAATTTTGGGATCTGTTTAATTCTATGCCTTGGGGGCTCCACTGTTACAATTACAGTACACTCCGTGTTCGATAGTGACGTCAGGTGTATACCTATTCGGTCTCTCTCAGCATACCATTTGTTAATGTCAAAAGTTGGAAAGAATACTATAGTTCGCGGCGAGAAAATTAGTATTTTCTCGAAAACAAGATCCATCAATTTACTTTCAGTAGTATAAGCAATGTTAATATCACAATTTGATAGTTGCGACAATAGAGTTTGGCCGTGTGAACTTAAAATAAAGTAGGTGAGCAGAGCAAACGTAATATTTATTTTATTTGAAAACATACCTCTGAGTGTATGGTCTATCAGAATTTAATGTAGAATTAATTTCCAAATTGAAAAGTTTAACTTCTATACCATTTTGGAATAAATTCAGTTGAACCTTCTGCTTGTGATGTTTAATGTACTATGAAATGACAAAGCAGCCAAAAGAAACAGAAAGAAATGACGTACATTATGGTCCCACTATTAATATATTCTTAGTCAAGTTTCTTATTTGATTTTAAAGAAATAATGCCAACAGGGCAAGCCATGTAAAAGTATATATACACAGTAAAATTCCAGGGCCACAGTTTGGTTGATAGGTTCACCGAGTAACAAAACAAATCCAACACTGTACTATACTTATATATACCTACCATACGTAGGTATGTTCTTGTCACTTTCGACACGATATTTACACGAAGTATAATGTACTGGATTAATATTGGGGCCGCTTCTTTATGATGTTTTGTTGTTCTGTATGTCTGTGGACTATACTTTTGTTATTCTACAACTGCAACATATGGCTTTGGTTTTAGCTGGGGGGAATTGCCAGAATGAAGCCAATCCAATAGTCACTTTTATATAACATAAATAACTTATTAGCCGTAATATTATAAGAAACCGTTGACATCCAAATTGTATCTTAGGATATTTTGTTATACCCGTTTTGCAATGGTTATTCAGTAGCAAATCTACTGTAATAAATAGAATCCCATGAACGATGGAAAGTAGCGTATTTATAATATAAAAGCGATGTACATGTGCCTATTAATAACTGAAATATTCATGACACTACCGAAAACTGTAATCCATCCTTCTTACGAAAGAATATTCTTTTACTAAATGCTAATACTCTTTCTTATATCATAACCTGCGCTGACGCTGTTGTATCAGTCACGAAAGGAAAAATATAATAGGTACACAGTAATAAAACAGCTAATTCTATTTTAAATCTAACGCTTAAAAGCTTCTTATAAGAATTTTATGTCGTCGACTACTTCACAGCTAAACATGCCATGTCGTTAAATATTGTCTCGCCACTTTAGATATATATTATTTTCACTGCACGCATACGACGTTCATTCCAGCTAAAAGAATATCCTTGTAATTCTATACTCCTCAGTCCTCATCATGCCGCTAAATGGTTCTGCTTGTATTCGTCAAAAATGAGCAACAAGATTTTCAGGGCAATGAAATATTTGCAGAGGCTCTCTTTGAAAACGCGGGGCCCTAGACAATACAGGGTAAAAGTGGGGTTCGGCCCGCAAGGGCCGAAAAAATTTTCAGTTTTGGTGCCAAAATGATGTAGAAATGTGATTAATTTTGGGAAACATTGAATTCGCGTAAGGGCCGAAAAATTTTCAGGTTTTTGTGCTAAAATTATGCAGAAGTGTGAAGAATTTTTGTCATTTTTGGCTTCCGCGGGGCCCTTGAAGGCGCGGGGCCCTAGGCGACCGCCTAGGTTGCCTATAGCAAAGAGAGCCTCTGAATATTTGAACTCTAAAGATATTAGCATTCGCTAGTTTAAATTTCAATTTCTGCCATAAGAGACTGAAACGTAATCAATTAGTAATAATGCTAATATCTACTACATCTGACATCTTATTTGATACACATATCTTAACCGATTTTAATGAAAATTTGGATTTCAGCGTAACGTTGTACTGGCTTTCGATTGGTGTGTAAACAGTTTTGCCGAGCTACTTCCGGTTCTTCCGGTTACTTCTACAATAGAAAATGAACATGCATTTATCTAGGTGGTTAAAATATTAATGACTTTAGCAAAAGCATAAACTTTGATGGCTAAAAATATTTTTGAATTTATTGCACCGTGATGACAAGTAACCACAATGAAATGCATTCATTAAATTTTTTAAACTCAATAGTTGTGTTCACAAGTGTAATTACAATTTTTGAGGAATGCTTGCTCATCCGCATTTTTATTGCAACTTTTACTGGTATTACGTGGTATTACATAGCGTCTAATGGTGTAAGTGCAATAGGCAATAAAATTGCAACAGCTAATCAAAATAATGCATTAAGATTTTATATTTACATTTTCATGTTTACTAATTTATCATCTTTTCCTTTATTGGAGTATTATCATGATTTCGGTCGCTTACTAATTATCCAGTACCAAAATTTTCGTAGCTTGCTAATAACGGAGTACAGAAATAGTAGCAAGAACTTAAAAACAGTTCGTATATTTAGAATAAGTAGAGTTAAATATTCCGATGCTAAAACAAGAAAAAGAGCAGCACTCAGATACCCAAGTAGCTGGAAAAATGCTCCAAATTTTATATCAAAGTTGAGAGTTTCGAACTCTTGAAGAGCATGCATTTCATTAGACGACCGCATACTAGGTCTAAAATATTTATACTGTCGCCAAATATCCAGTAGCCCCATTTCATTCATTTCTTGAACAGTCTTCAGAAGTTGATACCGAAAACATCCTTTAAACTGCCATTCTTTGGGTTTATACTGTGCATTATAGAATGTTTTTTTACATTTCAACCAAGGATGTTTTCGTTCCATATCATAGAGGAATATCTCTGAATCTGAATTGTCTACATCCACAAAGAGCTTAAGTTTCGTTTCAGATAAACACTCCATGATTATTTCTTCATGAGACAATGGTGAATTCACCTTATTAGTATCATATAAATGAATTCCAGATGTTAATAAAGCCATATTGTTGGAAATAAGGACGCACAGCATAATAGGTGTCCATTTCGGACATTCCAGTTAACTTTCCAATGATGAAAAGTATTTTATAATTATTCTGAATAAGTTCTGCGAAATTCCACATTATGTTGCTGCCGACAGGAACAGGAACAATAACTTCAGATGTGATGTGGTCTTCGTACAGAGTTACGACGCATGCTAAAATGCTAATGGAAACTATGTATAGAAATACTTTGCTTTTTTTGTGACTTTGGCGGAGAAGAACCGCAACGGCAGAAAGAAAGAAGTTACTTACATACTCAAATGTGATTTTATTTTTTGACCATCGAAATATATGTAGATTAGCTACTAGACCACTTGTTAGTAATAGTACCCATGTAGCAATGTCCGTTACGTCAATCATGATCGACAAAGCCATTTTATTGTAGATTTCCCTTTTGTTACAATATACAAATGTTTTTCCATCATAAAAAGTTGCATAAAAAATAATGTCTTTGGTGGGACGAAACTGTTGTAAATAATGTCCTTCAGGAAATACTGTAGTGCTACAAAACTGCTTATTCAAAATAATCTTTGACTTACATAGACAGCGGTGAAATTTAAATAGTCAGACATTATTTCCAAGACGGGAAACTGTACAGCCCCATAAACACAATCTTTGAGTCCTCCTTTCCTAATGAGGGCGTATGGTGACAAAGCGCATTCCCATGTTCTTTCATTTAGACCTTCTGATGCGTACATATCATAAACAGAGATTGCTATTTTATGAAGATTATTATTTTGTAAACTTGTCTTCGCATTTCTTTTATGTGAGTTTTCTGAAGCGATGTCAATCCTTGAAAACTCATGTGTGAATAGTGACACTGTTAGTAATTCGATGTCGTGCGTAGATTTTATGACCAGAAAATAAACCGAATTCGTCAATCTCCATTTCAATCGATCCGCGAAATTGTCTTTCATTTTATCAAAGTATCTCTGAGTGCTAATTATTACAGTTTTGTCGTTTGGACGGTCACTTTCTCTGCCAAATACAGCAGGAAGCATTGTAATCGATTTAATTCTATTCGCTGGTGGCTCTACTACTACAATTGCATTACATTGTGCGTTTGCCAAAGACGATGGGTATACATATCCTCCCTTGTAATTAGTATTCCATTTAGCCATATTAATAGTCGAAGGAAAAATTATCGTTCGTGGTGATAATTCAATATTTTGGAAAACATAATCACTCAAACTACTGCGATATAAAATAACGTCAAAATCACAATTCGAAAATGGTGACAGTAGAATTTGACCATCTGCCCAGTAAATAAAATAAGCAAGCAGAATGAACGCATTAATTCTAGAATATGGAACCATACTTATTTATGAGTATGTATGAGTGTTATCTAAAACAATTGATAAAGAATTTCTAATTAATAACTGTCTCAAAAGTAGCAATAATTACTTTATATTTGGTTGTTTCGCAATTAATGCCTTATAATGTCGCTTTCTCACATTTGGAGTGAAATCCATAGTTAAGCCTGTTTCTTTGTGTAATTTATATTATTCTGAAATGGTAAAACAAAAGTAAGAAATTGATTTCTTCTCTACTAAAAAGAGAAGTTAAACATTCCGTGAAGTTTTAAGACTCCACTGTCAATGTCAAAGGTTGGTTGGTAGTTCGTATTTATCGTAGTTACGAAACCAAGCAAATGGTAACCAGCTATTCTAAATACAATATGTGGTCTCACCACTTTAAAAAATGTTATGTAGCCCTTATAGAACTACAGACGATTTAAATATTCATGACTTTACTGAATTTATCCTCTAAGCTTACAGAATAGTCTAGAGTTTAACTCCCAAGCTTTCTTAAAGCACTAACTATAAGCACGCGATATACTTATACGCGATATATTTCATAGAAAATCATGTCGGCGGTTATTTGACTGTTAAATATGCCATGTTAATACATTGTAAGATAAGAATCCAAAGCCAAAAGTTCTGTGGTAGCCATTCTTCGTAGTTACAAAACAAAACAAGAGTTATCCATAATTTAAAACCCTATACCACATACATTAGAGTCTCGCCACTTAAAGACTTGCTATTTACTCAAAGAAATTGTAAGGCTGGAAGATACTTATTATTATTACATATAGAAAGTAGGTAACGTAGAAGCCAAGAAATTATTTAAACTGGATTTGAAGCTCTATCTTATTACAAATAACATTTTTGTAATAACAAATTTGAAGGAAAATTGGTTTACTAATTGCAAAATCTAAATGGGTATATAAATTAACAACGGTTATGTACTATCACATATCCATTAAAGTTAGAATGCTAATTAGAAATTTATCATGCTGAATTATTTTTAGGCTCGATACAAATCAACTATGAATTGGTAATAAAAAAACAAACATTCTAGACAATTGGGGAATAAAAACAGCTTTTATTACGCAACTTATGCTATAAGTGCAAAAGTACAAAAGCAATGCAACCGAACAATATCTTTACAATCGGTATACATTACAAGACTGCTGCAGTGAATAGCACTTTATTAACAGGTTCGTCCACCCATGCAGAGATAATAGAGAAAATAATTGAAGGGGATTAAAAAATTTCTTTGCACACGGAAAGACAGAGCTGCTGGAAAGCTAAAATTATCATTATTACAATACAAATCTATTGATATTAATATTTAACAGTTTTCTTGTTTGATATCTTGTCACTTGGTATTCCTTACCGTAATAGTACCATGAACTCATAAACAGCTAGTATGTTTTGAGTTATTAGAGTTAAATATTCCATTGCAAAAACAGCAAAAGGAATAATACTCAGATATCCAATTAGCTGAAAAAATACTCCAATTTTCATACCAAAGTTGAGACTGATAAAAACCTGTTGAGTTTGCATTTCTTTGAATCGTAATGCAGGAGGGTGAAAACTTTTTAAACTTCGCCAAACGTCCAGTAGCCCCATTTCATTCATTTCTTGGACAAAATTCATAAGTTCATAACGAGCACATCTGCCAAACATCCATATACGGGGTTGATCGTTTACATGCTCACCTGTTATTGCACATTTCAATAAAGGTAGTTTCTGTTGTATGGCAAACAATCTCACATCGGGAGCATAATTATCTACGCCCACAAAGAGTTTAAGTTTCGTTTCTGATAAACAAGTTATCATTATTTCGTCCATAAAACTTTTGGAACTAGGTTTATTGGAGTCATAAAAATAAATGCTGATGTTTTCTTTGCTAGTAATACCATATTGGGAGAAGTAAGGATGTAAAGTAGAATAGCCATGCCTTTGTGACATTCCAGTTGCCTTTCCAATTACAAAAACGATTTTGTATTCGTTTTGAATTAGTTCCCCGAAATTCCTCATTATTTTCTTGTCAACAGGAGCAATAACTTCACCTGTGATGTAATTTTCGTACAAAGTTAAAAGACTTGCAAACATCGAAGCTGAAATTACGTACAAAAGGAGTTTCTTTTGGTTGTGATCTTGGCGGAGAAGAATGGCAACGGCGGTAAGAATAAAGTTACAAATAAATTCAAATGTGATTTTATTTTTCGAAAATGTAAATATAAGGAGATTGGTTAAAAGACTACTTGCTAGAGATAAAAGCCATGTACTGATGTCCATTATGTCAATCCATATCGATAATGATCTTTGGTGATATGATTCTGCATTTACACAGTATACAAATGATTTTTCACCAGGAAATGTTAGGTAGATAATATCCGTCTGACTGTACTGAAAGGCTTTGAAATAATTGCCTTCCGGATATACGGTGCCACAAAACCGAAAATTAATATCCTTAACATTACTTGTATAGAGAGCAGTGAAATTTAAATAGTCAGCCATTATTTCAAAGAGAGGAGATTGAAAAGGTCCAGGAAGGCAGCTATTGACCAGTCTTTTACTAATAATGACATATGGTGACGTAGCACATTGCCGTCTCGTTTCATATTTATTGCCCAGTGTGGCCATATCTAAAACAGGGATATAGATTTTATGGAGATTGCTATATAATCCTTTTCTTGTAAAGTCCATCAGGAATGTTTCCGATTTTGTGCTGTAAATTCTTGAGAACCTTTTTGTGAATAGTGACACTGTTAGTACTTCAATATTACCCTTAGAATTAATGACAATAAAATAAACTGTAGTCGTCCATCCCAATTGACGAAAGAAATGGTCTTTTATTTCATCAAAGTTTTTCTTTGATATAATTATTAGAAATTTGTCGTTTGGTCTATCTCTTTGTAGACCAAAGAAAGGGGGAAATGCTGCAATTTTAATTCCATTTTTTGGTGGCTCTACCACTGCAATTGCATTACAGTGTGCTTTTGACAATGACGATGGGTATAATCCTTTTCCCTTGTAATTAGCGAACCATAAAGTGTAATTAACTGTTGGTAGAAAAATTATCTTTCTTGGTGAGGAAATAAGTTTTCCGAAAACATCATCGTTCACGTTTCTACGTTGATAAGAAGCGATGTCGACGTCGCAATTTGAAAAAGATGATAATATAGTTTGACCTTCTGTACCGTAAATAAAGTAAACGAGTAGAATAAGCGAAAAATGATCTTTATTTGAACACATGACTTTATTTATTTCCAAATTTATTGAATACTGTAATGAATTTACTAATTAAACTTTTTAACAATTGTATTTTTTCCATTCCGCTCGATGCACAATAATTTACGGCAGTTTCTCACTTATAACATCTTTTTCACTTGGAGTCAAATTCAGTAAACCGCCTACATGTTCTGTAGAAGGTTTAACTGACACTGTAAGGTACTCAAAGACGTTTTCTTAGTTACGAAACCAAACAAAACACGCAACCCTTTCAATTCTATATGTAGATTGTAGATTATTGTCTTACCACTTCGGACATGGGATGTGTACGAAACTGAATGTATCAAGGCTGGGATACTTTAAAGAAAAGTTGTACATACCTGTATACCTGTCTTTTTTGACTGCTAACTTACCTTGCAAATACACTTTAAAAGTGTTAAAAGTTGGTTAAGGTAACCAGGTTTCGTAGTTAGAAAACAACCCATGGCTTAGCTATGTTTTGACGAAGAGGTAGAGTCAGTCACTTTCTGTAACACTACTGGCTGGCAAGTATTAAATATAAGTATATTTTACAATTCCGATAAGACTTCATGGTCTTTGGTTGATCAGTAGCCATTAACCGTAGTTAGCTACTAAGTTACTAATAAACCAGCGTAACGCTGGCGTAGCCAAGTACCGTCCACAAAATATAATGGAAGATGGGATATCGTAATTTGGACATCAAAGACATTGAACGATGTCCCGCGAAGCCAGCCCAACAAACGGTACGAGTTTAGAATAACAGTCATGATGTATAACTGAACTTTTGTATAGTCGCGAGGAACTGTACACTGAGAAGATGATGCAACTGAGTTTCGACGCATGGGCTTTGTTAATTGTATGTAGTTTGGAAACCGATTGGCCGATTGACACCATCTTTGAACTTGAAGCCACACTAGACATTAGCTAGAAGTGTTCCAAGTTTGAAGTCCTTCGGTCAATCCATTCTCGAGTTACCATCAGACGGACAGACGGCCAGGGCACTCTATAAAGTAGCTGACGATACTTATTAATCAATACTTTAAGCCAATTTGATTCACTGGAAAGCATTTGATGACACTTTACATTAATGAGTATTTATGGATGTTTGCCATTATGAAATTACTTTACTAAAATAAAAATTATGACGATCGGGTCAGATCGCATCAGTTCGCTCAAATTTTTTTGAAGGAACGGGTCGGATGGGATCGGTATTGAGACTAGATCAGATGGGATTGGATAGCTCAATATTGTTTCAGGGATAGGGCCTGATCAGAACGGTTTGCTGAAATTTTTTTGAGACACCGTATCGGATCGGAAAGTAGCAGATGAATGAATAAATATTTAAGTGCAACTGTACATATATTTCTATTACTGTTATTCAATACGCGTACTACAATACGTAACATTCAAAATGGATAAGCAGGACAAAGACGGACAGACGGCCACGGCATTTCTATTAAGTATCGTCAATATTTAATTAACAAAAGTTACCCTTATATAAAACGTATAGGTACACTAAAGTACATCGTCGCTTTAAAATAATAGCCCAGTTTTTTTTATACCTTTTAATTTTTTTATATAACTAATGAAATAATATATAATAGTACAACACTTTTCCTACTTGTTATTTTGTCATATGCTATTACAGTTACAGTATCGCCTTAGAACAATTGGCCAAGTTTACTTTAGTAAAATCTTTATTGAATTTCCCCAGACTTATAGTCAATACACATAAAGCTTTTAAATCCTTACAATTACATTTAAACCATTTCATTACATTTTCATATGCAGTAATTAATTACATCATTACATGTAAACTTCATTCATACGTAATTATCAATTACTATTATTGCAATTGCATTACAGTGTGCTTAACAATGAAATCTTTTTGTGTGAAACAATTTTCACAAGAAAACGATGGCAGTAAAAGACAATAGTTTACAAAAAATAATATTATAGGCTAATAGAGATTTGAAACCATACTTCCATGTGAGTATGAACGAAAAAGCTTAGTAAAGGATTTCAAAGTGAAATATGGTAGGGATATTGCTCTATATTGTAACTAGCGCTATCACTGGCTCTTCTACAGAAATTTCAACAAAAGATTTTCTTCAGACAGAGTTTCTTTACACCATAAGAATTTTAATCACTTTTGTTATCAAAATGTAGAATGTATTGAATGCAGTACATAACATATAGTGAATGCAGTGTGACGTGATTAGATAATCATAATGCAACTCAGGATCTTATATTTTACATTTATTGCTCTGTAATTTGTCTTTTAATGCATCATCAAACTGTACTACCTTATGAGGAACATAGCACCCACATTTTAGAAGCCTGTTAGCAGCATTGCACAAAAGAAGTAGGATGAACTGACAGACAGCTCGTATATTTTGGCTGCATAAAGTCAAACATTCCAGTGTGAAAGCAACAAAAGAAATAGGGATCAAATACACAAGTTGATTGAAAATTGCTCCAACTTTCATATGAAATCCAACTGCCTTAATTTCCTGTGGAGCTGGGTTTCCCATGAATCGTACCACATCGGGTTTAAAATTTGCATACTGTCGCCAAATGTCCAGTAGTCCCATTTCATTCAATTCCTGGACAATATTGAGAAGTTCATGCCGAAAACATCCTCTAAACTGCCATGCACGAGGTTCATTGCCTGCTTTCTCTTCTGTTTTTGCACACTTCAATAAGGGCAGATTTTTTTGTACGTAAAACAATAATGAATCTGAATTTGAATTGTCTGTTGCCACAAAGATTTTACGTGTCGGGTCGGATAAACACATTATAATTATTTTGTCAAGCGATAAGTATGTATCAGCCCTGTCAGCATCATAAAAATAAACACCAGTATGTGCTTTGTCAATAATACCATAATGGGCGAAATAAGGCTGCACACTATAATAACCATAACTTTGGGTCATTCCAGTTGCATGTCCAATGATGGAAAGTATTTTATAGTTATTTTCAATTAGTTCAAGAAAATTCTTGAATGTTTTCTTTTCAACAGGAGCTACAACATCAGCTGTGAGGAATTCTTCGTACACAGTTACAAAACTTGTCAAAATTCCAACCAAAATTACATACAAGAAGATTTTACTTCGTTTGTGGTCTTGACGAAGAAGAATCGCAATGGCAGAAAAAAAGAACCTACTAATATACTCAAAAGTCATTTTATTTTTCCAAAACCGAAATGTAGGCATGTGAACTAAAAGACAACTTGTTAGGAATAGTATCCATGTGTTCCTGTCCATTATGTTAATCCAGGTGGACAATGGCTCTTCTTTATACGTTTCCGTTATATTACTGCAAAATATGAATACTTTTGTTTCTGTAAATGTAATGTAGAATAATTTATTTTGACCGTATCCATACATATCTACATAATTCCCTTCCGGAAATACGAGGCCACAAAACCTGCTCATTCTTGAATAACTTGTGTAGACAGAAGTGAAATTTAAACGGTCTGCCATTATTTCGAAGTGGGGATACTGTACATTTCCAGAAAGACACTTTTTAAGATTTCCTCTTCTCATTAGGAAGAATGGTGAAGAGGCACATTTTCTTCTAGTTTCATATTCATTGCCTTCTCCAAACCTATCTAAAGCAGGAATACGCAATTTATGAAGATTATTGTGCAAATTTTTTTCGTAATAGCTTTTTGATGGGTTCCTGATGTAATGTCTAACCTTGTAAATTCTTTTGTGAATATTGACACTGTTAGTAATTCAAAGTCACCCGTTGATTTGATGACCAGAAAATAAACTGCATTCGTCAATCTCCAGTCCAATTGATCCACGAAATTGTCTTTCATTTCATCAAAGTTACTCTTTGTGCTAATTATTACAGTTTTGTCGTTTGGTCGATCACTTTCTCGGCCAAATACAGCAGGAAGCCTTGTAATCGATTTAATTCTATTCGCTGGTGGCTCTACTACTACAATTGCATTACAAGGTGCGTTTGCCAATGACGATGGGTATACATGTCCTCCCTGGTAATTAGTATTCCATTTAGCCATATTAATAGTCGAAGAAAAAATTACCGTTCGCGGTGAAAATTCAAATTTTTGGAAAATAATATCCATCAAACTACTTGGATAAAAAATAATGTCAAAATCACAGTTTGAAAACGGTTGTAGTAGATTTTGACAGTCTGTATTAGAAATAAAGTACGCAAGTAGAGTAAACGTAATATTTATTTTATTTGAAGCCATAGCTGTCAGAGGGAATTTCTATTATACGATTCAATACTAGAAATGTCTTTTTTCTATTAAAGTATTGCACAAATTGTGAAAATAGCTTCTTTCTTACTGGGAGTAAAATTCAGTTACACCTGCTTCTATTTGTATAATGAATGTTGAAGTTGCTTTGGACTGTCAAGACAGATATCAAGGCGATTATGTGTCGATTGCTGTATGTACCAATTGCTTTCTTATCTAGGTGTTTATAAAAAATAGACAATTCTTGCGTAACCGCTATTCTTTATATAAATGACAACATTCACATATTTATCCTGAAGAATATTATCCTGGTAATTGACTACACCGCTAAAACTTCATTCGTGTAGTCATTAATATTAATTGAGAAACAAAACAGAAACTTTATTGTCTCACCATGTAATTTGCACGAATAGCTGAAAGTGTTAAAGTTGGGAGACACATTAAAGACATTTGTTCTGCCGGTTGTCTGTATGTGCAATAAAATGTTTAGCATGCTCCAACTGTGTAACATATTTTTTTCTAATCTATGATTGATTTTTAATTGTTAAACCTTTTTGCAGTATCTAGAAACAAATTTTTATTAGTAAAATTCCCAACAAAACATTTTTTTGGATAAACATTTTCGTGGCCAAAATTACATAACTCCAGTGAGGAACTCACTCGGCATCTTCTGTACATCTTCCGATATTTTGTTACACTCGTTTTGCAATTGTTATATGCATAAAGTACACGTTATGAACTGGTGGCTTCCAGTTACTTAGCTGTGGCTACTTTCTATAGTACTTATTAATAAGTTAGAACTTGGATAGATATCGGGATTAAAATATTCATGTCCTTATCGAAAACTTTGTTCTTGTAACTGAAAGAGTATTCTAGTATGTCCTACCCATTCTCATTTTCATTAACTGCATTGCCCCATTACATTATATAGGAAAACAAGTTTACTGTATTGTAATCTTTTATGCACCTGGTTTTTCGATTGTCCCCAAGATAAAAAGTAGAAAGGTATACTTTTATAAGACTAAAAACTTTACGGAAAACCTTTGAACTAAAGAATTCGTCGTCATGCATGGTAAACTTTGTTCAAAGTATGTTTTTCATGGAATGAAATATTCGCACTTAAAATATGTAAGCATAATTATAGCTACTGAAGCAAAAGAGATACAATATCTAGTACTGCTTATTAGTCACAGTTATGATTTACTAAAATAGCGGCTTTTTCTTAATGCCAGTAGAAATAATGCGATAAGGTGCGAAATATTATCATCGTGAAATTAGAGCTTACATTAATTTGACAAAGATTTGCAACTGAAGAGCTGTTAATAAATTTTTATAATGCTTTTAATCTCTTTTACATAAATAAATGCAAATAATATAGAAACATTCTATATTCTATTAGAAAGCAATTAATGTTCAGTGCAGTCAGTGATTATGATTAATCAAAATACAACATCCCGACCTTACATTTTAAATCTTTCTGCTTACTAATTCGTGATTTATTATAGGTAGCATATTAATAGAATGTTAAGCTTATTAGTAGAATACAAAAAATTTGGAGAAAAAATTTTTGAATGAATGACGAATTATGCCAATCTTTCAACCTTATAGTAGGAGAAATGCGGAATTGAAATGGCGTTTTTTAGGGTTAATGGAGCACACTCCTTTTTGTTGCTCTTGTAAAATGACTCCTTTAATTGAAATATTATTTACATTTACATTAAATGTTTCTTGATGATGTTTGTCTAAACTCATAGTTAGTTTAATATTTGGGTATACCTTAATACTAAGGGCGTTAAGTGCTGGCTGGCCTATTTCTTAGATTCCACATTAAAGGAAATTTGAGAACCGAAATAAATGGGACAACTGAGACGAAATTGAGATTTATTTGTACAACATGATTAGCTTTTCATCATTGTTCCCTTTCCCTTAACATGATTCTTTTAATCGAAAGAATCGTATTTAGCTACTTTCTCCGAGAATTAGAAAAGCCAAAGGTATGTAGCTTAGTGATTGTAGCTTTGGACAATATGAAATAGAATTAAGTCAAAGACATATACAATAACAAATGTAATAGTAATGACTGGACCTCAATAAATTTATTTTTTTCGGTTCACCAGTTCAATTAAATATAGCTGGTTATTATTGGGTTTGGCGAAATGCGGTAAATGAATACTGTTCTGATTGTAATAAAAATTATTAGGTTTAAACTTTAGTACTGACAGCTTTGTTAATTAAACAAGCAAAATAATTATTTACTTTTCTACAATATTTATCCTAGCACACGTACATTTGATTTCCTTGTAATGAATCTTCTAAATAGTCTTTATGCTTACACATACAATGCGCAAACAATTAATTTTGAGTTCATTTTAATATTTACTTCAAAAATAGTCTATTAAAGAAACAGTGTTTATACAATTACGATTCATGAAAAGAACTTCGTTTATACTGTAAATACGATTTACTAAAATCCATTGCTTGCCAATGAATTAGCTTGCAGGTCTTGTAACATTGGGCCAACAGTGAAACCTAAAATGCTGATTACCTTATGCGTGATTTGCTTAAAGAAAGTTGGTAATGAATAAAACATACAATCAATCCATAGTTAAATATGGAATAATTAACTGCCATTCAGGTTTTAATCTTAACCGACAAAATGCTTCCTTACTAATGACAATAGTTACCAGCTCTACAGAAATTACGGTAGAAGATTTTTTTCAGACAGAGTTTACATGTGCAATTTTTAATCTTGACTTTTGTTAAATGTAGAATGCAATGTGCACCATAATAGTGCATGCAGTGATTAGGTAATCAAAATGCAATTTAATATCTTATATTTTACATTTTGTCATTTACTGTAGTATCTAAATTTTTACACCTTATATTTTAGAAACCTATTAGTAGCATTCTGTAAAAGAAGTAGGAATGACTGATGAACAATATGTATATTTTGAATGAAAAGAGTCAAATATTCCATTACGAAAGCAACAAAGGAAATAGGGATCAGATATACAAGTTGATAGAAAATTGCTCCTACTTTCATATCAAACCCAACTGCTTTTAAGTGCTCTATACCTTGGTTTTTACCGAATGGTAATACGCGCGGTCTAGAATTTTTATACTGTCGCCAAAAGTCCAGTAGTCCCACTTCATTCAATTCTTGGACAATATTCAGAAGTTCATATCGAAAACATCCTGTAAATAGCCATGCATGAGGTTCATTGCCTGCTTTCTCCTCTGTTTTTGCACACTTTAATAAGGGCAGATTTTCTTGTATGTAAAACAGCAATGAATCTGAATTTGAATTGTCTGTGGCCACAAAGATTTTACGTGTCGGGTCGGATAAACACGTTATAATCATTTTGTGAAACGGTAAAAATGCATCAGCCCTATCAGTATCATAGAAATAAACGCTTGTGTTTTCTTTTTCAGTAATACCATAATGGGCGAAATAAGGATGCACACTATAATAACCATAACTTTGTGTCATTCCAGTTAACCTTCCAATGATAGAAAGTATTTTATAGTTATTTTCAATTAGTTCAAGGAAATTCTTGAATGTTTTCTTTTCAACAGGAGCCACAACGTCAGTTGTGAGGAATCCTTCGTACAGAGTTACAATACTTGTTAACATTCCAACCGAAATTACGTATAAGAAGAATTTGCTTCGTTTGTGGTCTTGACGAAGAAGAATCGCAATGGCCGAAAGAAAGAACCTACTAATATACTCAAAAGTCATTTTATTTTTCCTGAAACTAAGTATAGGTATGTGAACCAAAAGGCAACTTGTTAGGAATAGTATCCAGGTATTTCTGTCCATTATGGTAATCCAGGTGGACAGTGGCTCCTCTTTATATTTTTCTGTATTACCGCAAAATATGAATACTTTTGTTTCTGTAAATGTTATATAGAATAATTCATTTTGACCGTATCCATACATATCTACATAATGACCTTCCGAAAATACGATGCCACAAAACCTGTTCATTCCTGAATAACTTGCGTACACAGAAGTGAAATTTAAGCGGTCTGCCATTATTTCGAAGAGGGGATACTGCACATTCCCAGAAAGACAGTTTTCAAGATTTCCTCTTTTCATTAGGACGTATGGTGACGAGGCACATTCCCTTCTAGTTTCACCTATATTGTCTCTTCCGAAGCTATCTAGAACAGCGATATGCATTTTATGAAGATTATTGTGCAAATTCTTTCTCGTCATAGGTATTTGATGGGTTCCTGATGTAATATCTAGCTTTGTAAATTCTTTTGTGAATATTGACACAGTTAGTAATTCAAAGTCACCCTTAGATTTGATGACCAGAAAATAAACTGAATTCGTCAATCTCCAGTTCAATTGATCCACGAAATTGTCTTTCATTTTATCAAACTTTCTCTTTTTGCTAATTATTACAGTTTTGTCGCTTGGTCGATAACTTTCTCTGCCAAATAAAACAGGAAGCTTTGCAATCGTTTTAATTCTTTTCGCTGGTGGATCAACTACTACAATTGTATTACAAGGCGCGTTTGCCAATGACGATGGGTTTGCACCTCCTCCCTCGTATTTAGAATTCCATTTAGCCATATTAATAGTCGAAGAAAAAATTATCGTTCGTGGTGAGAATTCAAATTTTTGGAAAATATTATCCGTCAAACTACTTGGATATAAAATAATGTCAAAATCACAGTTTGAAAACAGTGGGAGTAGAATTTGACAGTCTGTATTAAGAATGAAGTACGCAAATAGAGTAAACGTAATATTTATTTTATTTGAAGCCATAGCTGTCAGAGGGAATTTCTATTATCTTATTCAAAATTGGAAATGCTTTTTATTTCTTATTATAGTATTAGTTATTTCTATTAAAGTTGCACAAATTGTGAAAAGAGCCTGTTTCTCACTGGGAGTAAAATTCGATTAAACCTGCTTCTACGTGAAATTTTGAAATTGCTTTGAAATGTCAAAAAGACGATTAAGTGTAGACCAAGTTTCCTATCTATTTAAAAAATATCGACCATTCTTAAGTAACCGCTATTCTCTAAATGACAAATATTAACATGTAATGTAATGCTGGCTGCCCTAGACTGTCCTGTAGAAACTCTGTAAAAGGATTTTAGATATAAGGTAAAATTTCCTTACAGAGACCTGCTTTAATAAATAATTTTCACACCTTTCTAAAAGGAAATAAAAATCAGTTCATCTTCTTTTGTGCCTCGTGTATGATTATAGGAAATTTATCTCTGCATCCTGTATTGAAAAGTACGGTAGTTTTTTCTAACAAAATCGCACATTCTTTATATAGAATTACCGTTATATAAGAAATTTCCTTTTCAAGAAAGTAATTTCTAAAGCATGTCAGTTAAATATGCCCCACTGTTATAATACGCTGTCATAAGACAGCAATCATAATATTAGTAGTTGCGAAACAAAACAGAAACTTTATGGTCTCACTATGCACTAATTCGCACGAATCGAATAGCAGAGTGTGTTAAGGTTGGGAAACAGACATTTGTTCTGCCGGTTGTCTGTGCGTGCAATAAAATTTTGGTATGCTTCAATTTGTAAGAAGTGAGGGTTTCGTAGCTGTACTATTTTAATATGCTTCTCTTGGATCTTAACTGAGGTGCACAGAAAAATAGCAGAGTAATTCCCCGTCAGGTGCAACTGTTTTGAAGGAGCAATTAAATCCCTTAATACGGTAACAGTTGCAAATGATGGATTTCTGTAAAGTTTAATGAAATGCTTGTAATATTTCTAATGATGATAAACTCATCGAGAGATATGATTGATTTCTAATAGTTGTATCTTTTTTCCGTATCCAGAAACCAATTTCGATTAATAAAATGCCCAACTCCGGTCTTGGAAAAACAATTTCGTGCCAAAGGTACATTACTCTGGTTAAGAACTCACTTGGCAACCTTCTGTATATCTTCCGAAATTTTGTTACACTCGTTTTGCAATTGTAAAACTAAAATATTCATGACATTATCGAAAAATTTGTCCTTACAACTGAAAGAATATTCTAGTAAATACTACCCTCTCATTATATTAACTGCATGTCTGCTGTAAAACAAGTCTGCTGTATTGTAATGCTTTATGCGCCTTGTTGTTTGATTGTCCCAAAAATAAAAAGTAGAAACTTATACTTTGAGCGGATTAAAATATTAATAACTTTACCGAAAACCTAATAATCTTTAGAGCTAAGAACTCTTCGTCGTGCATGATAAACTTTGTACAAAATATGTCTTTCACACAATAAAATATTTGCGCTTGAAATATGTTGTAGTTACTGAAGCAAAAGCGATACAATTTCCGCTACAGCTATATATTGGTATCAGTTAGGATTCACTAATAAATAAACTTTTCTTCTGAATACTAGTAGAACTACTGCGATGTGAAATCTCATCTTATTGAAATTGGAGCTTAGGTTAGTCAAAGATTGTAACTGAAGAGCTGTCAACAAGTCATTAATAAAATTTTAATCACATTTACATAAATAAGTGCAAATGTAGAAACTTTCTATGTTTTATTAGAAAGCAGTTAATGCACATTGCAGTAAGTGACTATGATTAGTCGAAATACAAAATCCCGACCTGATTAAAACCTTTTGGGTTATTATTAGACAGTAGCACATTAGAAAAGTGTTAGTAACCTATGAGTAACATATGTACCAAAATTTTAGGAGCCTATTTGTAGCATTGTACAAAAGACGTAGGATGAACTGAAACAGTTCGTATATTTTGAATGAAAAGAGTCAAATATTCCAGTGTGAAAGCAACAAAAGAAAAGGCAATGACATACAAGTTGATAGAAAATTGATCCAACTTTCTTGTCAAATCCAACTGCCTTAAGTTCCTGTAGAGCTGGGTTTTCACCGAATCGTAATACATGGGTCTAAAAATTTTATACTGTCTCCAAATATCCAGTATTCTCACTTCATTCAATTCCTGGACAACATTCAGAATTTCATTCCGAAAACACCCTGTAAATAGCCATGTAAGTGGTTCACGGTTTTTGTTTACTCTACAGCTTTCGCACATTTCAATAAAGGAAGATTTTGTTGCACATCAAACGGAAATAAATCATCATTGGTTTTACTCATATTGCTGAAATCGTAGCCAGTTTTCTTTAGCTGAAATTCTTTTATAAATTTTAATCACTATTTTACAATTCACCTTTTATTTAACCGTCTATATTACCACAACCATTAATAACGCCTTTCTATGATTGGAAACTATATATGCGTATCGTCCAAAATATTATGCTAGCAAAACACTAAAATTGCCATGCATTCTGACTTTGCATTTGGAAATACATGGATAATGTTATGGTATCTATTACACTAATTACTTTATATAATATACCTTATTGGTTGTACACTGTCACGATTTACACAACTTCTTTTAATTCAAATTCCATTTATATTCATCTGATAAAAGAAAACATTATTAGAATATTACATGGGTATGGGTGCATGAGTATACAACTTGCTCGGTTCTTTACATTAATTATTGTAGGTAGTATTTGCACAGTAAATGTAATAAGGTCCATTAGTCCATAATCCATTTACAAGATATTTTACATATGCTCGGTAAATAAGGAATACAAATGCACAGGACATTTAATTGAATATATATTATACCTATTCTGTTGCTGCTATTATATATGATAATTTTAATATTGACATTTAATTGCTTTTTCAAAAATTACAAAGGCTATGTAAAGTATTTATGGTAGTACGTATGTTTTGGAACATAGTTAAGCTGCAAAATATGTAAAAGCCTTTACAAAATATAATTACAAAGCAATACAAATTCGGTTGTTATTATTAAAGTGTGTCAATTTATTAAAACTTTTTGAGCTTTTCCAAAAAAGCAAGCAAATAATACACAACTGCATGTGTGGCAATTAGAGTAATAAAATAAATTTACATTCAAATTCTAATTTTAACAGATAAAAGCATATTAATTGTGTTGTCGAACGCAATTTTCATAAATGATACAGTCGTTTGTTTTTGAATGATGAAGCAGTTACCGAATTTGAGTCCAAACGGTTTACAAACTCTTAATTTTCGAATGTAGTATTTATCCTGGATTGCTCGCTTCCATAATGGGCGAAATAGCTTAGATTGATCGGCAACCTCTCCTAAGCTGGCGACAAAAAGCTTTTCCTCCATTAGGCAAATAATGGACAGAAACGGGAAATAAAGGTACATGGCAAATGGAATACGATTGAATAATTTTATAGCGCTGAAAGTAGTAAGCATATGCATTGCATTTAAGCCAATTAAGCACACACTTACAACATTTGACATAATATCAGTTGCCTTTCGATTTAGTAAACGCATTACTTGATAAATACGAATTGGAGAATAAATCATTTCATCTCTGTCTTCAATATGTGCCGGAGGTGGAAATATTGATTTCAAACAGAAGGCTGACTGAGTGCAATAAACAAACAAAATAAAAGCTCCGAAAAGAAGGGTTGCTGCTCCATGGACAGTCATTAGAAAACTTGTTACGAAAATATAGAAGCGAACGAGGAGCAAGGTGTGAAATTCCTCTGGGAAGCTTTCCCTTAGAAACCTCTGAGATGGATTCCAATCATCCCCGAAGGCACATTGCAATGAGAGAGAAACACAGACAATAAATGCCATTATGTATACCAACGGAGAAATCCTGGAAAATAAATTTGCCGTTCTTTTTTGTTCTTCTGTCGTCTTTTTGTTTACAAACTTACTCCCTGTAATATTTTTCATTTTTATTTAGAATATGTTAATCTCACAATTGCATAAATATAATTTAATATCGAATTTAGATATAATATTGCTTACCTGCAAATTGTATGATGAATTGAATGACAACATTTGCCAAACGTGTTATCTCCTTTCCCCTGATGATAAAGAGGATATCGAGAAAGGTCACTAAAGTAATGAGAATATAAAGCTGGATATAAATCACAATTTTGTACGCCAGAAATGTCGGATCTGGATAATACAGTTCAATCAGCAAACGGATTGAGCAGTAGATAAATAATAGGAAGAACCACCAGACGACAAATAGCCAAAGAGCGTATTGTTTGTTGGAATTGCTTACTGTTAAGCAAAGCTTTTTCGCATTCCATGAAAATGGTGAAGCTTTCAGGAAACCACATAATTTATAAAATCGTGCCGTTTCTGTCCAATAAATTTGGAGAAAATCGGGAGAAGAAACTTTCATAGTCTTCATGTTTTCGGAACGCACCATTGTTTTCTGTGCATCTCTTTAAATTGCAGCGTTGAGTAGCCCGATGACAGAAAGACTGAAGAAGTTTTTCGTTATAAATGTATATTCATGCAATTTAAGATGAAACACAGTTGGATATTTCTAATTTAGATTGTTTGTCGGACTTCAGTTAACTTAGTTTGAAATTGTATATTTTGTCCTTGCTTCCATTCCAGTGCAGTAAATACTTTGCTTGAACAAATAAGTTTTGTAGCCAATTGACTCAAACTACTTTTGTTCTTTGCCAATATTGAAGTACTAAAAGTTTGCATTAGTTTCTGTTTGTTTGCATAACATAATGGAATATTTTATGTCTTACCATTATTGTTGCAAATTAGAAAGATAGCTGGGTCCTGTAAAATGAAAACCTCTAAGACAAATCCAATGGACTCCAATAGAAAATAGATGTTGACTATATTACACGGAGTCTTTGCGTTTCACAGTTAGGTCAAATATTTTAAAACAAGCTTATACACAAGCGAAACAAATTCAATAGTTAGTTATGACAATCATACCTTAATGAATTAATACTTTTGTCCCAGTAATCCCATTAATTAGTAAATTATAATGGTTTAAGCTGATATTGCTGAAACCTACACACACCATTATAATTTTCGTAAGATTGGTAAACTGTATAGTATGTTATGCTAATCTTCTTACCTTATTTGGAAAGCAAAGCTTTTACCAAAGCTTCGTGAAATCTTTCTTGTTGGTTAAGGTTCTTGTATCCATTTCACGAATTACTGAAATTAAGCCTTTGTTTGTGGATAGCCGCTATTAAACAAGGTACTTGTAAGTTTAATGCCATTTATATTCATGACATACAATTAAATCGGTGACTACGACTTGCCCTGCTCTATACATTAATCTTTGTGTCTAGCAATGCCTCGTAAGTATGGATTTACCTTTTGCTATTCAAGTCTTACTAGTTTACATAGGCTGCCTTAATCATGAATACAAGGCATTTAATAGAATATTATAATAGTCCATTTAGCTGCTCCGGTGCTACAAGATTCTTTTAATCGAAATACTGTTTATGTATTAAATTACTTTCGAGAATTAGAAAGCCTAAGGTTTTAAGTGCGTCACTGCCTACTCAATTTGAAATAGTTAAATTATAAGTTAAGACGAAAGGCTTTTATTGCTGTGTTCAGTAATTATGAGGACAATCTTACTAAATTTATTTAGCATTGCAAATTTTTCTCATAATTAATACAGCAAAAGTTAAAATTTAATTATGTTAAAAGGCAACCTGATATTATGAAACAGAAATTTTGGGAAATGACTATTCCTGCGTTAGGTGAAGATTCTTATGGTAAGATAACATTTTTATGCTAAATTGATTATTTTTTGTTTATAGAAAACGGATTATTTTAATGGGTAATAAAATACTATGTAATATAGTCGTTACAAATGCATTGCTTTATTCTTTCTTTGACGATCCGTAAATGCTACCATGTATTGGATATATATGTATTTTCAAATGATATGCAATGACAGCCAACAATAGAATGTGCTGAGTTGCGCTAACAGTGCTATATGCAGAGTGTTTCAGCTAAAAGTAACCATAGGACACTTACAGTGTATAAGGAACCACTGGGTAGTATAACAGTTTTGTATGCTTGAAAGTTTGGATACAAAACTGTTAGAATAGTAGAGAAATAATTCGGGATTCAGCAAGATCAAAAAAGCCAGAATACAGTATTGCCGACTGAAATTGCTTATTTTTAAGAAAAGCCTTTTATCATCTCAAGAAAA
This sequence comes from Yoshiicerus persimilis, assembly GCA_020352615.2. Taxonomy (NCBI): domain Eukaryota; kingdom Metazoa; phylum Arthropoda; class Collembola; order Entomobryomorpha; family Tomoceridae; genus Yoshiicerus; species Yoshiicerus persimilis. The sequence continues at coordinate 14,339,963 of CM036941.2, forward strand.
ATGCTAGTTTTAAGAAAATAGCATCATTTATAAAACCGGGTCACTAAAATAAATAACACCACGAAATCTATCTTTTTTAATTTCTGCCAACTTTACATCAATTAATTGCAGTTGGAGAAAATTGATCACTAATTGAGCTTTGTTAGTTTAGGTATTATAAAATTATAATTATTATTTTACTCTTAACTTTTAGTGAATATTACGGATATAATATTAGTTTAAGAACATATATATGTATGCAAACTGCTGGAAATGTTGTTACGTTGTACATATACTTTGTATATACTTTGTTCATTTTAAAGTTTTACAAAAACTGCTCATAAAAACAGTTTAATATGGTAAAATTCACGATAACAGTGAATTATGCATGAAGCCTACAATCAATCCAAAGTTAAATATGGAATAATTAACTGGCATTCATTCCGGCTTTAATCTTAACCCACAAAATCATTACTTACTAATAATGACTATACTATAGTTACTATAGCCCTACAGCAGAAGATTTTATTCAGACAGAGTTTACATTATATAACTTTTAATGACTCTTGTTATCAGTGCAAATATACAACATAATAGTACAGTGATTAAGAAATCAAAATTCAATTCATGATCTTACATTTACTTTTACATTTACATTTACTTTTATTGCTCAGTATTTTGTCATTTACTGTCTCATTAAAATTTTATTACCTAATGAGTAACAAAACACCAAAGTTTTAGGAACCTAAGCCTGTTAGTAGTAGCATTGTATAAAAGAAGTAAGATGAACTGAAAGACAGTTCGTATATTTTGAATGAATAAAGTCGAATATTCCATTTTGAACGCAACAAAAGAAATAGGAATCAAATATACAAGTTGATAGAAAATTGCTCCAACTTTCATATGAAATGCAACTGTCTTAAATTCCTGTGGAGCTGTGTTTTCACTGAATCGTAATACATGCGGTCTAAAATATTTAAAGTGTTTAAAGTCCAGTAGTCCCATTTCATTCAATTCTTTATATGCAAATATTCACATAATTCACTTCATTCCCTTTTTTGCAAAAAATATGAAATAGTGTTTCGGATTTAAGACTGTCTTCTATTACAGTAATAAAGCTAATACAAACGCCACCTATTTGTTGACGCGGAACTAATAAAAATTGTGGGAGATTGTGGAGAAAAGTGCAAGACAAAAACAAAGCGATTAAAACTGAAATTGGAAAAGCAAACAACAGACATAAAACAAGTTTTATGAGCAACAAGAATTAAATCAGAAGTTTTATGAGTCACGTCACAATAATTAGCTGGTTTGTTTTGTTATAGAAAACCAAACCATAAATTCATTTACGGCATCGTTTTATAGAAAGAATTCATCAGGTAAGCAAGCACAGAAAGTTAGCTTTGTAGTTGTAGTGTAATCATTCCTGAAAGTTTTTTATTGTCAATTGTATTTGATACAAATAATGTAATCATTAAATTTTTAATTTAGAATCGGAAAAATGAATCCACCAAGTAAGAGACCAGTACCGAAGAGTACATCTACTCCCATAAAAGAAATTGCCAGTCGAAACCCGAAACGAAAAATAGTACATCTTGATGATGTTAATGAAAATTCGGACTCCTCTACATATGCCAGCGCTAATATTATTTCCAGTGCGTGGAGTGGAAATAGCTCTGTGATTGTGCCAGCAAAGAGTCAGCAACCAGTAGCCCGAAATAATGTAAGAATTTTAACAGACAAAAACAATGAAGGTGATACTTCCGATTCCAGTATTAGTATACCACCGGCACAATCACGAAATCGGCAAACTGGTGCTGCTGCCAATGAAAAGAATCTTCGGGGTCCCAAACCAAGTACTTCAGCTGCAGCTAGAGTAAGATACGGTCAAATTGATGCTGCCACCGAAAAAAATCCCAAACCAAGTGCTTCATCACCAACGGGACGGCGAAATCGTCCAGCTGATGCTCGAAACCCTAAACGAAAGGCAGTACATCCTGATGATGTGGGTGCATTTTCGGACGCCTATTCATATATCAGCGTTAATTCTATTTCCAGTGCGTGGAGTGGAAATAGCTCTGAAATTTGGCCTTCAAAGCCTCAGCAACCGGTAGCCAGAAATAATGTAAGAATTTTAACCGACAAAATCGGTGAAGATGGCACTTCCGAATCCAGCATTAGTTTATCACCGGCACCATCACGAAATCGACAAGCTGGAGCTGCCAATGAAAAAAGCCGTCGGGGTCCCAAACCAAGTCTTTCATCTCCAGGAGGAAGATCAGTAAATCGTGAAATTGAGGCTACCAGTGGAAAAGATAATCGGAGTCCCCAACCAAGCACTTCAGCAGCAGCAGCAAGAGCAGGATATGGTGAAACTGATACGGGCACTGAAAAAAATCCAAAACAAAAAAGTGCTTCATCGCCAGTGAGACGGAGAAATCGTCCAGTTGATGCTGCTATTGAAAAAAGTCCCAAATCAATTGCTTCATCACCAGCGGGACGGCGAAATCGTCCAGTTGATGCTGCCATTGGAAAAAGTCCGCAATCAAGTGCTTCATCACCAGAGGGACGGCGAAATCGTCCAGTTGATGCTGCTATAGAAAAAAGTCCGCAATCAAGTGCTTCATCACCAGCGGGACGGCGAAATCGTCCAGTTGATGCTGCCATTGGAAAAAGTCCGCAATCAAGTGCTTCATCACCAGCGGGACGGCGAAATCGTCCAGTTGATGCTGCCATTGGAAAAAGTCCGCAATCAAGTGCTTCATCACCAGCGGGACGGCGAAATCGTCCAGTTGATGCTGCCATTGGAAAAAGTCCGCAATCAAGTGCTTCATCACCAGCGGGACGGCGAAATCGTCCAGTTGATGCTGCCATTGGAAAAAGTCCGCAATCAAGTGCTTCATCACCAGCGGGACGGCGAAATCGTCCAGTTGATGCTGCTATTGAAAATAGTCCCAAATCAATTGCTTCATCACCAGCGGGACGGCGAAATCGTCCACCTTATGCTGCCACTGGAACTGGAAGTGATCAACAGAGTCCCGAATTATATACTTCATCACCATTAAGAACGCGTCGTCAACTTGAGATTGACAATGAAAAAAATCATCCGAGTCGTCCCAAACCAAGTGGTTCACCAGCATCAACAACAAGTCTTCCAACTAAGACTGCAGCTAAAAAAGGCAATCGAAGTATGCAATTAAAACAAAGTGTAAGTTTTATAAAAACTTGATTTTTTGTAATTCTTCACAGTTCACATATCTACTATAAATCTGAATCTTATAATTATAATGCTACTTTGGCTAGTAATTTATAGTATTTTTAATTTTTCTCCTATCTTAATTGATTAATGTATTTTTATTATTTGTAGACGAGAAATTCAACATCATTTACAGTAAACAAGAAATCCAAACTTCGTCCCTCCGAGCAACATATACGGTACCTGCAAACAACAGTTCACCTTCTGATACCTAAATTAAGTTTCCATCGCCTTATCAGAGAATGTGCTGCAAATATAGGCGCTACCGACTTCAGGTTCACCGTGGAGTCCCTCGGTGCTTTGCAAGAAACTGCGGAATCTTATTTGATTGGTATGTTTGAGGACTCATACTTACTAGCTTTGCATGCTAAGCGAAAAACCTTATTATACAAAGATATGGTCTTGGCTCGAAGAATCAGGGGAGATTCCAACTACTAGCAAACCCAAAACATTCTTTTCTCAGACATATATTTTTATGGTGTTTGCGAATTTGTTTATTTATGTTTACTTGTTATTTTAATTTAATTGTAGTATAACTCGGTTAGCTCAACTGTAGATTATCTCTTTTTTCGCTGGTAATTGAATAATTTTGCATTTTGTTAGTTTAATGTCTGATGAAAGCTTACTTTCATTTCCTTCGGGTAACCAGTATATTTAATATTATCCTCGTAAGTTTTACACATACAATATATAGTGCCAGGAGAAATAGTATACCTATTTCACAAATAATACCCTATAATTTATGCTGTAATTTATTATTAATTAAATTAAGCTAATTGTCATTTCGTGATATTGGAAGATTTATATCATTAGTTGACTTTTACTATATACATGTGGCATTTAGTACTCAGTCTAGAGTAGCACTTAGTAACCTAGTTTACCTACTGTTTTATATTCTGACAATGTATTTATTTTGTACATTTAAGAATTAACTAGCTGTCTTTTTTTGAGAGTCGAATTTTTATGTGCCAATACGTGCTTCTTAGATGCTACGATTTATTGTAATTCCGTTTTAATGTATTTGTATAGTTACGCAAGCAATTTAGAGCAAAAAGTGAATGAATTTCAGGTAATTTTGTATGTTAATGAAAATGAAATAATTGTAAGTGAACTGCAACTAAAGCATTTTAGAGTATTTATTGACCAACTCACCAACTGAAAATAAAACCTTACAGCTGTGTGTGTATACCTTTCTGTTATATGAAGTCAAAAATAACTTCCAAGATTATGATCTTGGTTTATAAAGTGCATATTGAGTATCATTTACTCTTCTACAGCATATCTCTATAAATTATGATGAATTTCCTTACTAGAGCAAACAGCATTTGGCAAAGTATCATGTATTTTTTGATTTATTAAACGTATTACTTGATAAATATGAATGTGTGAATGAATTCTGGCATTTTGTGTCTTGTACATGTGAAATGGCAGTAAATATTGATTTCAGAGAGGAACCAATCTGAGTGCAATATACAGACGAACAACTCTTATCAAAAGAATGGCAAAGTCAATAACTTTTATAATATGCATACAATTAATTACAAATATACACTGACAATTATATATGAGAACAGTACCTCGTTCAGCTAATATTTTCCTCACAGCAATCACATAAAGTAAATCGTCGTTGGTTTTACTGATATTGCTGAAATCGTAGCAATGTAGTTTTATTTAGCTATAATATTTATATGCGTATCTTAAAATACAATTACAAAGCAAAAAACTTCAGTTGATTATTATTCAAGGGTGTCAAATGTATTTATGATTTATAAACTTTATGATTATGCACAGAGTAATGAAATGAAAGTGTTAACTATTGGACTGTTGTGAAACAGGGTAAAAGTATCTTACAGGTTAGCTTTTCCGATAGAGCAAGCAAATAATACACAACTGCATATATGGTAATGGAAGTAATAAAATAAAGTTACATTCTTTTAATTTTAACAGACAAAACCATATTAATTGTGTTGTCGAACGCAATTTTCATAAATGATACAGTGGTCTGTTTTTGAATGATGAAGCAGTTACTGAATTTGAGTCCAAACGGTTTACAAACTCTTAATTTTCGTAGACAGTACTTATCCTGGATCACTCGCTTCCATGATATGCGAAATAGCTTTGATTGGTCGGCAACTTCTCCTAAGCGGGCTACAAATAACTTTTCCGCAATTAGGGAAATAATGGAACAAAATGGGAAATAAATGTACATGGAAAATGGAATACGATTGAATAATTTAATAGTGCTGAAAGTTGTTAGCATATGAAGTGCATTGAAGCCAACTAAACCCATTCCTAAAGCATTTGATATAATATTAGTTATTTTTCGATTTAGCAAACTCATTACTTGATAAACAAGAATTGGGGAACGAATCCGTGCATCTCTGCCTTCAATATGTGCCGGAGGTGGAAATATTGATTTCAAGCAGAAGATAATCTGAGTGCAGTAAATAAACAAAACAGAAGCTCCGAAAAAAAGTGCCGCCACAGCATGGGTGGTCATTAAAAATGTAATTATGAAAACATAGATGCGAACGGGAAGGAATGTGTGAACATCCTCTGGGAAGTTTTCTTTTAGAAACCTCTGAACTGGATTCCAATCATCTCCGAAGGCACATTGCAGTGCCATAGAAAAACAGATAAGAAATGTTGTTATGTATACCAATGGCTCAACTTTGGAAAATAAGTTTGCCGTTCTTTTTTGTTCTTTTGTCGTCATTTTGTTCATAAATTTACTCCCTGAAATATTTTTCATATGTATTTACAAATAAAAAATTTCACAATTTCATTAAATACAGTTTAGCATCTTATTTAATTATAATATTGCTTACCTGCAAATTGTATCATGAATCGAATGAAAACATTTACCAAACGTGTTATCTCCCTTCCTCTGATGATTAACAAAATATCCAGAAATGTGACTAAAATGAAGAGAATATAGAACTGGATATAAATAACAATTTTGTACGCTAGAAATGTGTGATCTGGATAATACAGTTCCTTTAGCAAACGGAATGAATAGTAGAGGAATGCTAAGAAGTACGCCCAGACATAGAATAGCCAAGGAGCATATAGTTTGTTAGAATTGCTTACTGTTAAGCAAATCTTTTCCGCATTCCATGAAAATGGTGTAGCTTTCAGAAAACCACAAACTTTAAAGAAACGAGCTGCTGCTTTCCAATATATCTGTAGATAGTCTTCGGAAGAAATTCTCTTAGTCGTTATGTTTTTGGAACGCATCATTGTTTTCTGGATATTTCTATAAAATGACAGTTGTGAGTACGCCCATAACAAAAAGACTGTTGGCATATTTTGGTTAAATGTATATTCAACTTAAGAAATACAATTGAGTATTTCCAATTAGGATTCCTTGTCGGGTGTCAGCTACCTAAATTTTAAATTATGCATTTTGTCCTTGCTTCCATCCAATAAGGTAGCTAGCCAATTGACTCAATATTCTTTAGTGAGTGTATTGCCAATATTGAGGTACTAAAAGTTTGCATTAATTTCTGATTGTTTTCATAACACAATGGAATATTTTATGACTTAACATTAATGTCTCAATTTAGAAAAGTAGCTGGGCTCAATAAATGGAAACCTCGATGCTAAATCCAACAGTATCCCATGCAAATTATTTTTTCGATTGTTTTACATAAGCAAATACACAAGCGACACAAATTAAATAGTTTTGACAGTCATACGTCATACCTCAATCAAATTGACGCATTTGTCTCACCAGTTCCATTAATTATTAAATTATAATGGTTTAAGCTGATATTGCTGAAATCATCGCAATGCATTTTTAACTGAAATTGGCTTATTCAGTTGAATCACTGTACTGCAATTCCTCCTTTATTTTAGCTTTGACAGCAAGGCATTATAATTATAATTTTTGTAAGATTGGTAACCTATTCTTCTAACCTTATTTGGATAGCGAAGCATTTAGAAAAGCTTCACTTTCTTTTTGTTTGACATTCTCGTTCACGAATCCATTTCACGAATTACTGAAATTAACCTTTGCTTATGGATAGCCACTGTTAAGCCAGGTACTTTTAAGTCAAAGTCATTTATATTCATGACATTAAATTATATTAGTGACTATGACTAGCCCTGCTCTATACATTAACCACTGTGTCTAGTACGGCCAGCTTAAATAAGGATTTACTATTTTGCTAATCAATCAAATGGTATTTTATGTAAGTTGGGTTAATCAGGAATACAAGGCATTTAATAGAATATTATATTGTATTTAGCTGCTCCTGTAATATATGATTCTTGTAATCGAAATACTACATCGCAAATTACTTTATCCGAGAATTAGACATCTAAACTTTTTGTGTACTGCTTCTAACTCGTACTCAATTTTAAATAAAGTTAAATTATGAGTAAAACGTTTTGAGTTTTGACTTGATAAAAGGTTAGCTGAATCAAATGTGCGCAAATAAGTGGATGCAAAGGATGAAATTATTTTTGATCCTTCCTTATGGCATGGCAAATTGCGGTTATTGCCGTGCGTTGTTTAATGTGAAGGCAATCATGCTTTTAATTAGCACAACTAAATGACTTATTTGGGGCATAGATACTACTCAGCAGAGCAAAATTGAAGTCTGTCATAAAATTCAGTCGTTAGTGACTATGTAACTGAGCATATAATGATTTCTATAAAAATTGTTTTCTGTTTGTGTTAAGCAATTTGTTTTAAGCAGCAAATAGAATACTACTGAATAATTTTGTAATACTAAAAGTAGAAATCATATGAAAGCAGTTGACAAAATATCAGTTTTGTTTTCATTTATTAAGCCTTAGACTTTGGCTTGCTGAATACTATTGTGTATAATGAATTAATTTTGTCATCTCTGACATCAATATATGCTGTAGCAGGAGATACTAACTTCAAGCATAAGACAATCTGATTGCAATACCGTTTAGTCAAAAGCTATTATAAATATGCAATAATACTACATTGCCCACAGCGGAATCAATGAATATGATAATAATACTTCGTTCAATTAATTTTTCTTCGCAGTTATCACATAAACAATGAAGTAGCAACAAATCATTTGGTTTTACTCATATTGCTGAAAATGAAATCGTATACCTATAGAGTAATATAGTTTTATTTAGCTGAAATACTATTTAATTATATTTAATCACTCTTCTACAATTCCTTTTATTTAGGCGTAACTGGGACTATAATGCTAACACAATTAACAATAGTTAATGCCTTTCTATGATTGGTAGCTATACTTACCATGCTTATCGTCCAACGGTATGATTTACAAAGCTCTAAAATTGTCATGAAGTCTGACTTTAGATTTGTAAATACATGGATAAAATTCTCGTTTCCATTACACGAATTACTTAAATTAATACACGTCTTTGATTATATCTGTACACTGTCACGACTTACTCAACTTCTTGTAATTCAAATTCGGTTTATATTCATCTGGTAAAAGAAAACATTAATAGAGAAATTACATGGGTGACTATGGAACTTGCTCGGTTCTTTACATTAATTATTGTAGGCAGTATTTGCACAGTAAATATAAGGTCCAGTAGTGCATAATCCATTTCAAAGACATTTTACTTATGCTAGGTAAATAAGAAATACAAAGGTATAAGACATATAATATAATGGAATATTATATATTTATTATAACTGTTTTGTTGGTGCTACTATGTACTATACTTTTATTTAATCGAAATGCTTACATTTATTGGCTTTCTCCAAGAATTATAAAGGTCAAGGTTTTTGTAAAGTGTTTGTGGTTGTAAGCAATTCTAAATAAAGTTAAGCTGCGAAATAAGTAAAAGCCTTTGCAAAATAAAATGCCAAAGCACTCAACTTCTGTTGATTATTATTCAAGTGTCCCAAATGTATTTATGAAAACTTCAATTGCATTGAAAACTGTTTCTCAAACTTCCAAAGTAACAAAGCATTTGCTTGATTTAATAAGCTTTCTGAATATGAAACAGACAAAAATGGTTTGAAAGTGATAGCAATTAATAAGCTGTTACAGCAATTGGAGTAATAAAATAAAGTTGCATTCTTTAAATTTTAACAGACAAAATCATATTAATTGTGTTATTGACCACAATTTGCATGAATGACACAGTCGTTTGTTTTTGAATGATGAAGCAGTCACCGAATTTCAGTCCAAACGGTTTACAAACTCTTAATTGTAGTAGACACTGTTTATCCTGGATTACTCTCTGCCATTTGTGGCGAAATAGCTTTGACTGGTCGGCAAGTTCTCCTAAGCTAGCGAGAACTAACTTTTCCACAATTAGGCAAATAATGGACAGAGACGGAAAATAAAGGTACATGGCAAATGGAATATGGTTGAATAATTTTATGGTGCTGAAAGTAGTAAGAATATGAAGTGCATTGAAGCCAATTAAACCCATACCCAAAGCATTTGACACAATATCATTAGTGTTTCGATTCAATAAATCCATTACATGATAAATATGGATGGGTGAATGAATTCGTTCATCTATGTCTTCAATATGTAGCGGAGGTGGAAATATTGATTTGAGACAGAAGGCTGTCTGAATGCAGTAGACATACAGACAACTAACTCCAAAAAGAAGGGTCGCAGTCGCATGGGCAAGCATTAGAAAAGCTGTTATGAAAACACAGGTGCGAACGGGAAGGATTGTGTGAACTTCCTCTGGGAAGTTTTCCCTCATAAACCTCTGAATTGGATTCCAATCATCTCCGAAGGCACATTGAATGGCGTAAGAAATGTAGACAATAAATGCAGCAATGAATGTGGACGGCGCAATTATCTTGGAAAATAAATTTGCCTTTCGTCTTTGTCCTTCCCTGCTCATTTTACTCATAAATTTACTCCCTGCAATATTTTTCAATTTAATTTATAAATGTGAATTTCACAATTGCATTAAACATAATTTAGTCGCATTGAAATATAATAATATTAGATAAACTCACCTGCAAATTGTAGACGAATCGAATGATAACATTTGCCAGACGTGTTATCTCCTTTCCTCTGATGATAAACAGGATATCGATAAACGTCACTGAAGTAACGACAATATAGCACTGAATATACATAACAATTTTGTACGCTAGAAATGTGGGATCTGGACGATACAGTTCAATCAACAAACGGATTGATCCGTAGAGAGATAACACGAAGTACATCCAGACGACAAATAGCCATGCAGCATATTGCCAGTTGGAATTGCTTTCTGTTAACCGAAGCTTTTTCTCATTCCAAGAAAAGGGTATAGCTTTAAGAAAACCGCATACTTTAGAGAAACGAGCTGTTGTTGTCCAATATATCTGTAGATAGTCTTCGGAAGGACTTCTCGTAGTATTTTTCTTTTTGAAACCCATCATTCTTTTCCATATTTTTCTTATCATTGCAGCGGTGAGTTCCCCGATGACTGCAAGACTGCATAGAAAAAGTCAGTAAGAAGCCCAATGAGGAGTAGATTTTTGTGTCCGATTTCTTTACCGGGAACTATTTTGATTAGATGGTGTGGTTACACCTAAACCCACCGGGAACATATATGATTGGTTCTCTAAAATATAGGGAGGACTGAAGGAGGAGTAAGGAAAAGAGTCTTGAGGCACGTTATACTCAGCGAAAGTGTGGCGGCTTGCTTCATTCCTCTCAAAAATATAAACACTCACTGTCACACTCTCAAGTTGTACGATTATTAACTTTTACAATTTGCCAATTTTATTTAGCAGTAATGAGCCCCCACAATAAATGTGTAGTTTGTGGGCAAAGTAAACAGACAGATCTAAACTTGTGTTTCTACTGCTTTCCAAAAACACCGGAAAGAAAAGTTACTTGGATTAAACTTTTAGGACTGAACGCGGATGAAATTAAAAAAAGTAGCATTGTTTGTGGTAGTCATTTTAAAAAAGATCAAAAAACTAAGTTCCGCTTGGTGAAGAAAGCATTGCCTTTTCGTAAAATAAGTGAAAATCAAACGAGAGATGCATCGTTAAAGGAAAGCCCTGGCAAAAGTAATGAGGAGCACATCATTTGTGGAATGGCCGAGCAAGGTAATGTTATGGCGTATCCAGTGTTGTCAACATTGATGACATCGCCAGAAATACAGTCATCCGTTAATAATGAAAACATATCTCCAATTCCACAGTTGCACCGGTACAGTTATTACATAATATAAATTGTTTATTTTGATTGCACGAATAAAACCAAAGGTCGTCGCCTAATTCATTTCATATTTATTTTCTTCTAGCCCTTTGAAACCAAAAGAAGTCAATAAATGTTGTACATCACTTCCAACCACTGAAATTGCCAAGCGGGTGACTATAATGCCATACTCTGCAATACAGACCCACATTCCCCAAAGTCTCTATTTATCAAATATGGTCATGCATAGGTAGCGTAATGCAACATTTTGTGATAACTACAATCAACTTACATAAAATGAAATATTAACTACACTATTAAGTTTCAATTCGGATTTTATTTAGCAATTTTCAACCAAAACAAGATGACAGTGCAATGCTTTCAAATCTTACTAGTAATATTGGAATTGGAATGGCTGAGCAAAGTACTGCTTTGGCGTATCCAGTGCTGCCAACAATGATGGCATCGCCAGAAATACAGTCATACGTTAATAAAGAAAATATATCTCCAATTCCACAGTTACACCGGTACAATTATTACATAATATAAATCGTTTATTTTCATTACACGAATAAATTCAAAAGGTCGTCGTCCACTCTACTTAATAAATATTTTCCCGTAGGCCTCTGAGACCAAAAGAAGTCAGTCACAGTTTTCCTTGCACAGTACCGACAAATACTGAAATTGCAAGACGTAGTCCTGCTTTGCCGTATTCTTCAACACCAAAAAGAAACATTGCTGCTGAAAGACTTGCCTGTGTAAGACGACGTTTAAAGTTGTGTAAACAGTTAGTTGTGAGATTAAAGAGAAAAAATAGGAAATCCATCAGCTTGGAAGATAAATTGCAAAAGATATTTAAAAGCAATCCAGAAATGAAGAAATTCATTCTTACTCAGATACATCGGTATAGCAAAAAAAAGACTACATTTTACACTGACGATGAGAAATCTTATGCTCTGAGTTTATTCTATTCATGTGGCTCAAAAGGCTATCGGTAAATAAATCAAATTGATTATTTATCAACCGTAATTGTTACTTTCCTAACCATTGCAAGTATTGATTGTGATTTCTAAATCGTAGCACACTACTACAGAAAGGATTTAAATTACCAGCAATAACAACAATTAAATTCTGGTTGAAGGACTGTAAGTTTGAAGTGGGAATCAACAAGAAACTTACTGATGTGATGAAAAACAAAGTTAAAACACTCTCAGCGAAAGATAAGGAATGTGTACTGGTCTGGGACGAAGTATCAGTAAAAGAATTATTAGAATATGATCGAAACAAGGACTGCATGACGGGAATTACCGATTTTGGCAATGGGAAACGAAAGCTAGAACTTGCTACAGAGTGTCTAGTATTCATGATTCAAGGGCTGCATAGTCACTGGAAGTTACCCTTTTCATATTATTTTTCGTCAGCGAATACAACAACGGAAACTCTAAAAACAATAGTAATGGAAAACATTGAAGCTGTTTTGGAAGTAGGGTTAACATTGAGGATTTGTGTTTGCGACATGGGGTTTAGTAATCAAGGATTATACAGATCGTGGAAAATTTGTCCAGAACAAGCTTTCATTATTGTGAAGAATGCAAAAATCTACATAGTATTTGACATGCCACATTTAATAAAGCTCATCAGAAATAATTTAATGAAACGTAACTTTGTTATTGCCCTAAAAAAGTCAATGAAGAGAATTAAATGGCTGCACATTACTCAGTTTTACAGGAGAGATAGAAATTGTACTTTGAGAATGGCTCCTAAACTAACACAAGCCCACATAAATATCAAAGATTACAGCAAAATGAAGGTTAAGTTAGCCACACAGCTATTTAGCCATTCGGTGTATTCTGGAATGATGACAATGATAAAAGCAAAAAGGATGAATGCATTAGCAAAGGACACCGCGTTATTTATCAAAGATGTAGATACAATGTTTGATCTGTGTAACATTTCTAATGAGGAGGATGCGAAATCTGTCAAATGTGGAACAAAAATCCATGATCACAGCTACTTATTTGATAAATTCATTACTTTAGTGAAATCAATTGATGTGCCGGGAGGCAAACAAGGAAGACCAGATTTTTTAAATGGACTTGAAATAACCTTGACAGGAATTAAACAATTAGTTGGAGACTTGAAAATCAGTGGATACAATAAGGTATATACTCGACAGATTCAACAAGATTGTGTGGAAAACTTCTTTTCATTACTTCGAATGCGAGGAGGGTGGTGTAAAAATCCCACCGCTAAAATGTTTAGAGAGAATTTTCGATTTCTGGTGTTTAATAGTTCCATTAAAGTCTCGAAACACGCGAATTGTGACAATACAAACCTAAGATCGCTTTTATCCATTCATGATTTACAAACAATGACTGAAATAAACCAAATAACTGTGGAGAACGTGAGTGATGCAAGGAATTTGAGCATAAGAGACATTGGAGTAGCTGCTCAAGGTACAGAGTTAGCATGTCCAACCAATGCCTTGTCGACAAATACTCCTACTACCATTGCGATTGGAAACATCATCAATAGTCCATTTGATGTTCAAGAATCCCTTTCTCCAAGCAGGTTTTTCGAAATTGAAAAACAACGCAATCGTGAAAAGCAAAGTGCTGTGAATGATCACAATGAAATGGTGGCTATGTACATTGGAAGTTACTGTGTGAAGCATAGCTTATGCAAGACCAAGTGTTCACTGTGCCAAAGTATGTTATTCATTAGTTCACTGACATCCAAAAAGGAAAGGCTGTTGCTTGAAAAAGCGTATTCAGTGCATCAAAAAAACCTATCAGATTCTACAACGTATAACAAGGTTTTAACTTCCCAACATTGTGATGTATTTTCCTACATTGGCAATTCTTTCCGTACAGTTATTAGTAAAACTTTAAACTACAGTGGTGAAAATGTCATTAAAGAAATACTGATGTATTATAATAATATTGCACTAATTGCAAATTGGATAAATGTTCCGCATTGCAAACTTCACAGGAAAAATATTTTGGATAAATATTTAAGAATTTTGCTTTTCCGGCTAGTAAAGGATAAAAATGAAAACGTAAGACAAGCTAAATCGTGGGGGCAAACCAGAAGAGATCTACGTAATCAGTGATGCAAGTCCTCAGTGTAATGTAGTATTGAATTAGATCAGTAATGTATTGTAGATAAATGCATTTTATATAGTATATTCAGTTAAGGCAGCAATGTTATATAATTGTAGACTGTAGAGTATATTTAGTATGATCTGTAATATTAAATACTTTTATTGCTGTTATTTGAATGAAATTGATAGTTACAGGAACAGATAAGTTATTTAGTTTATGACACTTATTTAATTCTCATAGGCGCTGCATTAATTACAATCTATTAACTCGGCAAATATTTACGCTTTCGATTTGCTTTCGTGTTCGGGCATGTACAAACATCTTCTTTATTATATTGGAAAGACTTTTTAGCCGATCGTATAACTTTTTCATTGAAAATCGGTTGAGCGACCATTATTTCTTGCTTTTTCTTCCACAAATTGCGTGTTTGTCTTGCATCCGCCACTGCTGAATGAATGGAACATTGAATTTCTTTCTGGAAAAAATGTTTAGTTAAATCTCTCAAAAAGAAACTTTCTTTAATCTCCTTAAATGAATTCGGTGCAATTTTTTTTTCATAAAAGTAGTCAGCTAAATCCTCTTGATTTGTAACATATGCAATGTTTAAGCTCTTCAAATCATCTTTCATATCGAAACCCACAACTTTGTTTCCTTTGAAGCAGAGTTCAGTAAAGTAGGATACCTGACAAAAAATAGTAAATGAAATATAAGTGTAAAGATTTTTTAATATTAAGATAATTTTAAATGCAGGTTAGGTAGGAATAAAAGGTTGTTTACAGTATTCAGGGGAAGGCCGAACTCCAATTTTTCCTTGTTTACTCCAGTTATACACGGAAAATATTGACACACTTCTACTTCTGGTTTAATCACACTCCAAAATATCAAGTCGTTTTGTTCGTTAACTACTGCTGCAACGCATGCCATCAATTTATGACTGGACGAATCGGTCTTTAAGGATACTTTTTCTACATCAAAAAAGACATGTTCTCCTTCAGGAACAAGATCGCCTCTATATATGAATGGAACCTGAAAAAAACCACATAAATTAGTTTCTATATATTCAAAAATGGAATTTGCTTCTTTATAAAATTTAACTGTTAAAAGAATTTCTTCTTACGCTCCAAGCTGATTTTGTGTTTCCACAAGAAAGAGTTGGCCATGATAACACAGTACCTTGTGTATCTACGCCAGACTCTTTCTTGTCCTCATTTTTTCCTTTCGAAGCATTCCTGGATCCTCTTTTGCGAATTGCATTTACAATAGCTTTTTGAATATGCGGTGGTCGTCTATGATCAAATGCTTGAATCAGAAGGTCCTGGTATAACTCGTCTCCTAATTTTTGAATCTCCTCCAACAGTTTTTCCTATAAATTGTAATAATGAATTTCAAACCAATAATCAAAGTAAACTGCTGAAGATAATGCATTATAAATAGCAAATATCTGTTGTACTAGGTCAACTTACTATTTTTGATGTCATTCTGTTCAGCTTTTCTCTTTTTCAGTGTCGTATTTTAATGGTTAAAATCGAAATAGGACAATGAGAATTTGTGATTGACAGCAAACTGGTTTGGGACAGTTAATTTAATGTTCCCTCAATTTCATTTCCCATCCGTCGCTAGTTTTACGGAAGAAAATCGCAACGCCCAAACCCATCCTCAACAAATACTTACACCCAATCAATACCTTGGGGCCGGCATACAGAATGAGAGTACTTTTGCATAGACCTTTGGGCGTCTCTTAATAGCATATTATACATAGTCTCTGGCAAGACTGATGACGTTTTCTGTTATAAATGTATATTCAGCAAAAAATCTCCAATTTACATTGCTTGTCAGGCTTCAACTACCTTTAATTTTAAAATTGTATATTTTGTCCTTGCTTCCATTTCAGAGAATATTGTATATTGTACGAGCCAATAAGTTATAAGCTAGCCAATTGCCTCAAACCACTTTTGTGAGTGTGTTGCCAATATTGAGGTACTAAATTCTTGGATTAATTTCCGTTTGTTTGCATAGCATAATGGAATATTTTATGCGTCAACATTAATATCTTAAATTAGAAATTTAGCTGGGCTCAATAAATTAGAAGCCTCGTAAACAAATCCAACGGTATCCAATACAAAATATTTTTTCGACTGTTTTGCATGGAATCTTAGAATTTCACAGTTGAGTCAATTAAATTAAGCAAAAAGAGACACTAATTCAATAGTTATGGCAATCATACGTCATACCTCAATCAATTGACACATTTGTCTCACCAGTTTCATTAATTAGTAAATTATAATGGTTTAAGGTTCTATTGCTGAAATCATCTCAATGCAGTTTTAACTGAAATTGGCTTGAAGTTGAATCACTGTTATGCAATTCCTCCTTTATTTTAGCTTTGACAGCAAGGCATTATAATTATATTTTTTGTAAGATTGGCAACCTATTCTTCTAACTTTATTTGAATAGCGAAGCATTTACATTACAATAGCTTCGTCAAGTCAAACTGACTTTCTTTTTTGGTTGAGATTCTCGTATCCATTTCACGAATTACTGAAATTAAACTTTTGCTTATGGACAGCCGCGATTAAGCCAGGTACTTTAAGTCAGTCATTTATATTCATGACATAAATTAAATTGGTTACTACGACTTGCCTTGCTCTATTATATATTATCCGCTGTGTCTAGTACTCCATCCGTAAATAAGGATTATCATATTGCTATTAAATATAATGGTAGTTTATTTAAGTTACGTTAATCAGGAATACAAGGCATTCAATATAATATAATATTCCATTTAGCTGCTCCTGTAATAAATGATTCTTTTAATCGAAATACTGTTTACAATAAATTACTTTCTCCGAGAATTAGAAAGTCTAAGGTTTTCAGTGCGTCACTGCCTACTAAATTAGAAAGAGTTAAATTATGAGTTACGACGAAAGCTTTATAAAATAGAATTACAATACCACTAATTCAATAGTTATGAATTATGACGTGATGGCATGTTTAAAAATTATGATAACAAGGCAATTTGCAGTTTATATAGAAAAAGAAATTTTACTTATTGAAATGTGATTATTCTTGCATTGGGTAAAGATTCTTATGGTAAAATAATATTTGTATCTTTTTATGCTAAAAGAAAATACTGCTGTTTATGAAAAATTGATTACTTTTACTTTTATGGGTAAACAAATAATAGTGGTTGCAAATCCACTGCTGTATTCTTTCTTTGACGATCCGTAAATGCTACTTTACATCTGCTATATATTTTCCAATAAAGTGCAATGGCAACCAACGATAGCAAGCGTTATGAGTTGCACTAAAAGTGATGTATATAAGAATTGGATGAAACAAGAATATTTTCCAATATTATTGTATATTAAAGGTTGAGATTGTTGGTCAAACGGTTAGAGGAGAATGAGATGGCATGAGGGGAAGAGAATGAGAGGAGGAGGAGGAGGAAGATCTGTTTGTTTTAAACAATTAGTTTTAAGACCTTAGAATTTAAACAACTACTGAACTATGTAAAACGGGGTAAGTATTTTACACGCTGGCATTTCAGAAAAACAAGCGAAAAATGCACAACCGCATATGACAATTGGTGTAATAAAATAAAATTACATTTTAATCTTAACAGACAAAAGCATATTAATTGTGTTATTGACCACAATTTGCATGAACGATACAGTCGTTTGTTTTTTAATGATGAAGCAGTCACCGAATTTGAGTCCAAATGGTTTACAAACTCCTAATTGTCGGATACAGCATTTATCCTCTATTACTCGTTTCCAGTTTTATGGCGAAATTGTTTTGACTGGTCGGTAACTTTTCCTAAGGTGGAGACAAACAACTTTTCCACAAATAAGCATGGAAAATACGTGGAAAATGGAATATGAGTGAATAGTTTTAAAGTACTAAAAGTAGTAAGCATGTGAATTATATTTAAGCTAATTAAACCCATACCAAAAGCATTTGGCAAAATATCATTTATATTTTGATTTATCAAACGTATTACTTGATTCCATTTAGCTCCTCCTGTAATAAATGATTCTTTTAATCGAAATCGAAGTACTGTTTACATTAAATTACTTTCTCCGAGAATTATACGATCCAAAATTTTTGTATACTGCTTGTAAGTCGTACTAAATTTTAAATAAAGTGAAACTATGAGTTAAGAAGGAAAGCTTTATAAAATACAATTACAACACCACTAATTCAACAGTTATTTATGAGTTTTGACCTGATAACAAGTTAGCTGAATCAAATGTGTGCAAATTGTGTATGCAAGGGGAAGATTTTGTCAGTATCCTTCGTGATGGCATACTGAGGTTGTTATCTATATGTTGTTTAATATGAAGACAATCATGCTTTTAATAACGTAAGTAAATGACTCATTTGGGTCATACATACTACACAGCAGAGACAAATTAAATCTGTCATAAAAATCAGTTGTTAACTATGTGACGATGCAACTATGCATATAATGATTTCCATAAAAATTGTTTTCTGATTGTGTGAAGCAATTTGTTTTAAACAGCATAAAAGTAGAAATTATATTAAGGTATTTAAGCAAAATAAACCCGTAGCTAAAGCATATTAAATTTGACAAAATATCAGTTTTATTTTGATTTATTAGGCCTTATCCTTTACCTTGCTGAATACGAATGTGTTATAACGAATTTTATCAATCTCTGTCTTCAATATGTGAAGTAGCATGAAGCATGATATAATATGAACTTCAAGCATAAGGCAATCTAAAAGCAATATACGAACGAACAGTCCGCACCAAAAGGATAGCCTTAAGTCAAAAGCTTTTATTATTAGTATACAACTAATACATTGCGCATAGCAGAATTAATGAATATGATAATAATACTTCGTTCAATTGATTTTTTCGATGCAGCAATCACATGAACCACGAAGTAGCAATAAATCATCATTGGGTTTACTTATATTGCTGAAATCGTATACTAGAGTAATTATTATAGGTTCATTTAGCTGAAATTCTTATTTATTATATTTAATCACTCTTTTACAATTCCTCTTTTATTTAGGCGTGACTATAATGCTACAACTTACCATTAACAATAATTAATGCCTATCTATGATTGGTAGTTATAAATGTGCTTATCGTCCTACTCTATGGTATACAGAGCACTAAAATTGCCATGAAATCTGACTTTTGATTTAGGAATTTATGGATAAAGTTCTGGTATCCATTACACGAATTACTTAAACTAATACACCTCTTTGATTATACAGTGCCACGATTTACTCAATTTCTTTTAATTCAAATTCCATTTATATTCATCTAATAAAAGAAAACATTAATAGTATAATTACTAATTATATGAGTGAGTATACAACTTGCTCGGTTCTTTACATTAATTATTGTAGACAGTATTTGCACAGTAAATATAAGGTCCATTAGTCCATAATACATTTACAAGACATTTTATCTATGCTATATAGGTAAATAAGAAATACAAAGGTATAAGACATAATGCAATATTATATTTATTATAACTGTTCTGTTGGTGCTACTATGTACTATACTTTTATTTAATCGAAATGCTTACATTTAATAGCTTTCTCCAAGATTACAAAGGACAAGGATTTTTTAAAGGGTTTGGGGTTGTAGCAATTCTAAATAAAGTTAAGCTGCGAAATAAGTAAAAGCCTTTGCTTCTCCGAAAAGCCTTTGCCTAAGCTTCTCCGAAAATGCAAGCAAATAATACACAACTGCATATGGCAATTGAAGTAATAAAATAAAGTTACAATCTTTTAATGTTAACGGACAAAATCATACTGATTGTGTTATTGACCACAATTTGCATGAATGATACAGTCGTTTGCTTTTGAATGATGAAGCAGTCACCGAATTTGAGTCCAAACGGTTTACAAACTCTTAATTGTAGTAGACAGCGTTTATTCTGGATTACTCTCTGCCATTTGTGGCGAAATAGCTTTGATTGGTTGGCAACTTCCCCTAAGCTAGCGACAAATAACTTTTCCGCAATTAGGCAAAGAATGGACAGAAACGGGGAATGAAGGTACATGGCAATTGGAATACGGTTGAATAATTTTACAGTGCAGAAAGTAGTAAGCATATGAAGTGCATTGAAGCCAATTAAACCCATACCCAAAGCATTTGACACAATATCATTAGTGTTCCGATTCAATAAACCCATAACTTGATAAATACGGATGGGTGAATGAATTCGTTCATCTGTGTCTTCAATATGTGTCGGAGGTGGAAATATTAACTTCAAGCAGAAGGCTGTCTGAATGCAGTAAATAGACAGACAACTAGCTGCAAAAAGATAGGTTGCTACTCCATGGACAATCGTTAGAAAAGATGTTATGAAAACACAGATGCGAAAGGGAAGGAATGTGTGGACTTCCTCTGGGAAGGTTTCTCTTAGAAACCTCTGAAATGGATTCCAATCATCTCCGAAGGCGCATTGAATGGGGTAAGAAATGCAGACAATAAATGCTACAATGAATGTGGACGGCGCAATTATCTTGGCAAATAAATTTGCCTTTCGCCTTTGTCCTTCCCTGCTCATTTTACTCATAAATTTACTCCCTGCAATATTTATCATTTTAATTTATAAATGTGAATTTCATAATTGCATTAAACATAATTTAGTGTCGCACTAAAATATAATAATATTAGATAAACTTACCTGCAAATTGTATGACGAATCGAATGATAACATTTGCCAACCGTGTTATCTCCTTCCCTCTGATGATAAACAGGATATCGAAAAACGTCACTGAAGTAACGACAATATAGAACTGAATATACATAACAATTTTGTACGCTAGAAATGTGGGATCTGGATTAAACAGTTCAATCAGCAAACGGATTGAACAGTAGAGAGATAATAGGAAGTACCCCCAGACGACAAATAGCCAAGTTATATATTGCCAATTGGAATTGGTTACTGTTAGGCGAAGCTTTTTCTCATTCCAAGAAAATGGTAAGGCTTTCAGAAAACCACATACTTTACAAAATCGTCTCGCTTGTTTAAAATAAATTTGGAGAAAATCCTCAGAAGAAATTTTCTTAGTCTTTATGTTTTTGGAACGCACCATTGTTTTTCGTACATTTCTATACATTGCAGCGTTGAGTTCCCCGATGACTGCAAGACTGATGACGTTTTATGTTATAAATGTATATTTATTTTGTAGACTATCAGTGTTTATTGCATTTTAAGTTCAGGTTAAAATGAAAACTGTTCGACTAGCCGCATAAATCGTTTTGTGATTATTTGTATCAACTATAATTGCTTAGTTTACTGCATTTACTGAAATTGTCCTGTTTTTTTAATGATTCTCACAATTCGTGCATTATTATTTTAATAGTCACAGTGTGTCGGCACTCATCTATACGTGTAACAAATTATGCCAATTTTCTTACCTTGTAGTTGGACTTGGAGGAACGCCTATAAAATTTGGCATTAAATATAGTTTTGCTTCAATTTAATATAATAATGTAAGCATGTAGTGCGGATTTAGAAAGAGTTTAGAGTTAATTTGCCAGTTAAGTCAAACCTATAAAATACAATTACAGTGCACGCTTCAATAGTTATGACAGTACCCCAATCGGTGTATTCTTTTCCTTCAGCAGTCCAAACAAGTTATTATTTTATTAGGAATGCAGTAAATCAATATTATGAAATTATGTGCTGCTTATTATATATATCATACATATATTATTCGGCTATATCAAATGTATTCATGGAAATGTACAAGTAATTCAAAATATTTTCATTAACTGACGAATTTAATCCTCTAATTGAAATGAAAACTACAGGATTTGAACTTTAGGATTAAGAACTTGGTTTACAAAGTATATAATAAGTATCATTTACTCTTCTACATCAGAGTTATTTATATATTATCAAGAATTTCTTTACTAGAACAATTTTTATAAAACAAACTTTAAAAACTTGGAATCTAGTACGTTCAATCAGGTATTAATCTTAACAGACAAAATCATATTAATTGTGTTATTTATCACAATTTGCATGAATGTTACAGTCGTTTGTTTTTGAATGATGAAGCAGTCACCGAATTTAAGTCCAAACGGTTTACAAACTCCTAATTTTCGGAGACACTGTTTATCCTCGATTGCTCGCTTCCATAATCGGGTAAATTGTCTTGATTGGTCAACAACTTCTCCCAAGTTTGCGACAGATAGCTTTTCAACCAAAAGGCAAATAATGGACAAGAATGGGAAACGAAGGTACATGGCAAATGGAATACTATTGAATAATTTTATGGTACTAAGAGTAGTAAGCATGTGAATTGCATTTATTCCAATTAAACTAATGCCTAGAGCATTTGAAATAATATCAGATAAGTTTTCATTCATTAATCCCATTATTTGATAAATGCGAATTGATGAATGAATTCTTTCATCTCTGGTTTCAATATGTGTACAAGTAGGGAATATTGATTTCATGCAGGAGACAATCTCTGTGCAGTATATAAGCAAACTACCCGCCCCAAAGAAAAGGGTCGCTGTGGCATGGGCGGTCATTAAAAAAGTTAATATGAAAACACAGATGCGAATAGGGAGTGCGGTATAAAATTCCTCTGGAAAGGTTTCTCTTAAAAGCCTCTGAATTGGATTCCAATCCCCTCCGAAAGCGGATTGCAGTGACAGAGAAAAACACACAATAAATGCCATTATGTATATGAAAGGCGCAGTCTTGGAAAATAAAGTTGTCCTTCGTCTTTGTTCTTCTCTTCTTACTTTGCTCATAAATTTACTCCCTGCAAGTTTTTCCAGTTTAAATTATTGCAATTTTGATATTTCGCGATAACAAAAAGTTTAGCATAATAAATACTTAAATACTACTTACCTGAAAATTGAATAATAAATCGAATGATAACATTTGTACAAAATGTGAACTCATTTCCTCTGATGACAAACAAAATATCGAAGAGCATCGTTAATGTAACGGTTATATAAAACTGGAGATAAATTACTATTTTCTCTGCTTGAAATGTGGGATCTGGATTAAACAGTTCAGTCAGCAGACGGATTGAGGCGTAGAGAAATAGAACGAAGTACCCCAAGACAAGAAATAGCCAAGTACCATAGTGCATTTTGGAATTGCTTACTGTTATGCAAATCTTCTTCTCATTCCAACAAAATGGTGTAGCTTTAAGAAAATCACATACTTTAAAGAATCCAGCCGCTACTTTCCAATACTTTTGAAGAGAATCCTGAGACGGAATTTTTGTAGTCTTTATTTTTTTCGAAAGCAGCATTTTTCTTTAATTCAGAATTCCAGTGTTGAGGAGCTTTTTGACGACAAAATTGATGAAGGTTTTGGCTATAAATGTAATTCCACTTTAACTGACCAAGTTTTAAAATGTCTATTTTGTCCTTGCTTCCATTCTACTATAATTAATAGAATTGTATATGAGACAATAAGTTAGAAACCCAAATGCAACCAAATGTGGTGGTTGGCAACCGTGCCAAGAAGTCACCATTGCAAAGCTGTGCCTCAAATTTTTTCAAATTTAATTAAAATTCTACTAAAAGTACTGTGCATCCGTAAAAATCTTTACTGCCATAGCGAACTGATATTGTGCTCCGCTCGCATCGAGTCGAAAACTGCGATTTAATCGCAGTTATGTCGAGTTTTCCTCAATTTTCTTCAAACGTGCTAATTCAATCAGAAGAAATTACCTGTAGACCTGCCTACATTGATTTTTCGCCTTCTCACTACGAGATATAAGGAAGTAGAATCGACCTGGCAACATCGAAAGGAAGGATGACGAGTCTGTTTTTACTTCAATCAAACACATGTGCAGAAACCGCAGCAGGAGCGAAAACTTCTAAATGAAGTTTAGCTCCTTGTGTGTATGTATAATTCCATTAAATTTTCCTCCGACGATGCTCATACATTCACCAAAAATTGCAAACTCTTTTCTAATGCAAAATTTTTGATTTAATTTATATTTCATGAGACTCATTGGCTTATCACGATGAATGACCCTGAATCTTTGAAGCCACTTTAAAGTTTATCTACAATGGATCCATCTAAATGTCTAATTTGCAAAATTAAAAAGAAAATCAAATTGGGCCTATCATGCTGCTGCTGTGGAAATTATTTTCACCGATTATGTCTTGGAATTCCCCTTGGAAGTTTTCGCCAAATATCTACAAACTCTTGGACTTGTGAAACCTGCAATCAAGACAAATTAATAGCAAAATGCTCAAGCTGCAACGATAACGCAGTATACGGCGACAACATAAACTGTATGACATGTATTTTTCCTCCTATTGAAGTGCATTCTATTTTTAATCCTGACGAAATTGAGTTTGACGTTTGTAATGAAAATGTAAATCTAAATTTAGACACTCCCTTAAAATTAAGTAGAGGTACTAAATGTGCATTTCTAAATATTGATGGACTCAGGCACAAAATAGACCAAATTAGACTTATTATTGATAACACTAAATTTCACATATTCTCCTTAGCTGAAACCAAGCTGAACTACCCAGGAACAATTATTCCTGACAGTTTTATTTCCATAGATGGATATCAGTTATTTAGATCTGACAGATTAAGGCAAGGAGGGTGCCTAGTCACTTATATA
The DNA here is from genome assembly GCA_020352615.2 of Yoshiicerus persimilis. Taxonomy (NCBI): domain Eukaryota; kingdom Metazoa; phylum Arthropoda; class Collembola; order Entomobryomorpha; family Tomoceridae; genus Yoshiicerus; species Yoshiicerus persimilis. The sequence goes on from CM036941.2 coordinate 14,365,045, forward strand.
ACCGATTGTTTTCCCGTAGTTCAACTTGATCTCACTAAACTCGAACATAGTATTATTCTACCAGATGAGTTAGAAATTCAATGTTTTAAGGTCACCCCACCTTCATGTAAAAGCTTTTTGTTTATAGTAGTATATAGACAAAAAGATACTACACCACTTGTACTTAATGAATTACTAGATAATCTTTTGAAGAATTTTGACCCTACAAAATAATAATGATGGGTGATTTCAATATCGATCTATTGCAAAAAGATAAAGATTCCTCAAATATTCTAAATACTAATAGAGAACACGGCCTTTACCAATTAGTCAAAAAACCAACACGTGTAACGCCCACTACCAAGTCTCTCATTGACCACATTTATGTATCGCAAAGGCAATCAATAATTCAACACGATGTGATAACTACTGGGTTATCAGACCACTGTTTGGTTTTTTGTACTTTTGGCAAAAAGACTATAAAAATTCCCCCCAAATTCATAGATGTACATAACTTTAAATTAGTCGACTGGGATAAAGTTAATAATGATATTAGTAACCTTGAATTGCCAAATTTTTACGAGATCGGAAATGCAGACGACGCTTATGACATTACAATAAATTCTTTATACGAAATCATATGTAAACACGCTCCTAAAGTAAGGAGGAAGGTGAAAGGGTACTCTCATCCCTGGATTTCCGCATCTCATAAAAAATTGATGCATAGGAGAGATTGTCTAAAAGCGAAAAGCTTATTTTTAAAAGATCAATCTCTCTTTAATGAATATAAAAAGTTAAAAAATTTCATCATTCTTTCCATTCGAAAATCAAAAATTGAATTTTTTAAAAACAATTTTGAAAATCATTTAGACTCAAAATCAATTTGGTGGAACCTTAACAGACTATATGGTGATAAACCGAACACCCACAAAATAGCCCAACTAGAAATTAACGGGACAACATACGACAATAACGAAGAAATCTGTAAGCTGTTTGATGAAGCATTTACAGTGAAAAGTGAAAATAATTCTGAAGATCTGAATTGTTTTTACAATGAGGTAAATTCCATCTGCAATAAACAGCTAGCGGTCGGCATTGGTACAGATGATTTTTCAGACTTCAAAAAAATAGAAGTAACAGTCTCTGAAATAGAAATCATTATGAAAGAAATAGATAAAGGGTCTTCTGAAGACATTATTCCTTTTAAAGTATTAAAAAACTGCCACGCAACCCTAGCTCCTAAAATCACAGCACTATTTTCTTTCCTACTTATTATGGGCCAATTCCCTACGAAATTTAAAACAGCTTCTGTGAAGCCCTTGTACAAAGGAAAAGGAAGTCGATTAGACCCCTTATCCTACAGACCCATTTCTAATCTTCCCACATTTGCAAAAGTCTTTGAAAAACTTATTATGAATAGAATAAATAAAAATTTGCAAGAAAACGCTCTAATTGACAATCAGTTCGGATTCCGTAAAAAGCGTTCTACAAACTCTGCAATCACAGTATTCTTGGATTTTATTTTTAAATCACTCGACATGACCTGTGGACGTGTTCTTGCAATTTTTATTGACTTTCGTAAAGCTTATGACAGCTTAATTCAATTAACCCTTTTAAATAAGCTAAAAAACGAGTTTAAACTGGATCCTTACCTTTTAAGGATAGTGTGTGACTATTTCCGTGCCAGAAAATACAAAATTAGCATTAATTCTTATAATAGTAACTTTTTTGAACCAACGCGGGGTACCCCCCAGGGGTCGGTACTCAGCAGTTTATTGTTTATTTTATACATAAATGACATAAACTCTGCAATTTCTGAAAATTTTATCCTATTTGCAGATGATTTGGTTATTTTTTTGTACAAAAAATCTATTACCGAAGCTTTTTCTATCATGCAAAATACTCTTACCAATGTGAGTAACTGGTGTGATCGTAATGGGTTAACAATTAATATCGAAAAAACAAAGTATGTATTATTTCACAAATCCAATGATGTCAAAATTCCAAGCCTACCTAATCTTTGTATTTATAATAAAGTATTAGAAAGAGTCACTAATTTTAAATACTTAGGCTTAATTATTGATGAACATGTAAATTTCAATGATCATTTTGACTATGTAATGAAACGACTCTCCCAGGTGAAAGGTGCACTTAAGCACTTTTGCAAATTTGTAAATTTCAATGTATTCTGCTTAATGGTAAAAACCTATGCCTTAAGTATAGTCGATTACTGTATATGCCATTGGTTATGTGTAAGTGAACAAAGAATTGACAAAATTAATAATGTTATTTTAAAGATCTTGAAAATGTATCCAAATTATAACTACTATAATGATAATGACTTACTTGAACGGGCTGATGTACTCTCTGTACATGAACGATTAATGTATTACATGGTAATAAACATTCACGAAGCTTTGATGTTTCCCTCCAACATCAAAGCTTTACAGAATTTTTTCAAATTAAAGGAACATATTCGTTGTTCTATCAATCAAGGTATGGTTGAAGTCCCCTTTTTAAGTACCTCCACTGCCCAGCGGAGCTTCAAATTCCGAGCTTCCAAAGCTTGGAATTCCCTATACCCGAAACTTCCGAAATCTTCTGTTTTGAAATATCATTCAAAATTTAAACAAGATGTCAAAATTACCCTTAATTCGTGTAGAAATCACTAAGATTTATTTTTATTGTGTATTAATTAATTTCCTCTTTAAAGCTAAGCGAACTTATTAATGACTACTTAAAATTGATTATCCAATATATAAATTAAATATTATGACGTGAATATTTTTTATTGTGACACCTGGGAGAGATCGGCTACATGCCGGCCATGGTAATCGTCAATAAAACTTATCAATCAATCAATCAATCAATCAATGCAATATTTACTGCATAGTTAGTGTATGGCTAGATATTTTTTGAGTATTTTGGGTACAGCACCATAAACGTATGTGAAATGTGAGCTTCTTCGTCTATGTGAAAACAAATTCAAAAAAATTCATAAATCGTTTTATGGTATTTTTATCAACTATGATTTCTCAATTGCTGCATTTACTAAAATTGGCATGTTCTGTGTAATGATTAGTACAATTCATGCATTATTATTTTAATATTCACAAGTGTGTCGGCATTTATATATTCGTGTGACAAATCTTGCCTATTTTCCAACCTTGTAGTTTGAGAAACGCCTGTAAAATTTGTCAAATATAGCTGTGCTTCAATTTAATATAATAATGGAGTCATGTAATAATAGGTAAGCGGAATTAGAAACAGAGTTTAGAGTTAATTTGCTAGTTAAGTCGAACTCGAAACTATAAAATACAATACAATGGGCACAAATACAATAAATATGGCATTACCCCAATCGATGTATTCTTTTCGTTCAGCAGTCCAAACAAGGGGCAAGTTATTGTTGGATTAGGAATGCAGTAAATCAATACTTTGAAATTATGTGCTGTTTATTATATTTATTGGACATATGTTATTAAGTTGCATCAAATGTATTTATGGAAAAATGGAAACTTAAAAAGTAATGTAATCCTCCGATTGTAATGAAAACTACAAGATTTGAATTTTAGTATTAAGAACTTGGTTTATTAAGCACATAATAAGTATCATTAACTCTTCTACAGCGAAATTATTTATAAATTATGAAGAATTTACTTACTAGAACAATTTTTATAGAATAAACATTATATACTGGGAAGGATGTTCAATCAGGTTTTAATGTTAACAGACAAAATCATATTAATTGTGTTATTGACAACAATTTGCATAAATGATACAGTCGTCTGTTTCTGAATGATGAAACAGTTACCGAATTTAAGTCCATACGGTTTACAAACTCCTAATTGTCGTAGACAGCATTTATCCTCTATTACTCGTTTCCAGTTTTGGCGAAACTGGGTAGACTGGTCGGCAACTTTTCCTAAGGTGGAGACAAATAACTTTTCCCCAAAAAGGCAAAGAATGGAAATAAATGGGAAGTAAATGTACATGGCAATAGAGATACTTTTGAATAGTTTTATAGCACTAAAAGTAGTAAGCATATGAAGTATATTTAAGCCAATCAAACCCATACCAAAAGCATTTGACAAAATGTCATTAATGTTTTGATTAATTAAACCTATTACTTGATAAATACGAATGGGCGACTCAATTCTTTCATCTCTGTCTTCAATATGTGCCGGAGGTGGAAATATTGACTTCAAGCAGAAAGCAATCTGAGTGCAATAAATAAAAGAAGAAACCGAAGCAAAGATACATGTCGCAGCTGCTTGGGCAGTTGCTAAAAAACTTATTGAGAAAACCCAGATGCGAACGAGAAGGTATGATTGCAATTTCTCTGGAAATGTTTCCCTTAGAAACCTTTGAACTGGATTCCAATCACCTCCGTATGTGCATTGCATTGAGAAAGAAATGCAAATAAGAAATGTCATTATGTATACCAATGGCTCAAGTTTGGAAACAAAATTAGCCGTTCGTTTTTGTTCTTCTGCTCTCGTTTTAGTCATAAATTTGCTCCCTAAAAATTAAATTTGTCAGTTTAATTTACAATTTCGAAATTCACAGTTGCATTACAAAATAATTTGTATGGGAGTTAAGCATAATATTACTAACCTGCAAATTGTATGACAAAGCTAACGAAAACATTTACGCAGACTGTTATCTCCTTTCCTCTCATGATAAACAGAATATCCAGAAATATCGTTACAGTAATACAAATGTAATACTGTAAATAAATTACAATTTTGTATGCTTGAAATGTGGGATCTGGATGATAGAGTTCAGTCAGCAAGCGGATTGAACAGTAGAGAAATGGTACAAAGAACCACCAGACTACAAATAGCCAAATCCCGTATTGCCAATTCGAATTCCTGAATTTTAAGCAAATCTTTTTCTCATCCCAAGAAAACGGTGTGGCTTTAAGATAACTGCATACTTTAAAGAATCGAGCTGCTGCTTTCCAATATATTTGTAGATAGTCTTCAGGAGAAGAAATTCTCTTCGTCTTTATTCTTATTGATCTCGCCATTTTTCTTCTATGCTTCTATGAATTCCATGCAGCATTCAGTAGCCCAATGACAAGAAGACTGATGAAAGTTTTTGTTATAAATATTACCACTTAAGTTACCCACTTAAGAAGCATTATTGGATATTTTCCAATTTGTGCTTCAACTAACCAAGTTTTAAATTGCTTACTGTGTTCTTGGCCCATTAGTTAGATTAAGAAATTACATTTCGAATGGAAGAATTAGGAAAGCATGAAAATGTACGAATGTTTTTGCGAGTGGAAAATAAACTGCTTTGCTTAATTCTGCTTGTTTTAACTCAATGGAGGATTTACTGCATTAACATCAGTGTCCAATATAGAAAGGTATCCAAATCCAGGAAAATATTTTACCCGTTTTACCATTTGGTACTGGATTTTCTTGAGGACAATTTATCGAAGATTTTAAGTGGTTCAAAAGGTGAACTTCGATGATAAATGATGATCTATTTGTATTAAATAATTTCCTGATGTTGATAACTATGGCTTCTTTATTTCCTACGTTGAATTTTAATAATTCATACAAGCGTTTACGCAGTTTATTTCTATACATAAATGCAATATTTAAATCACGAGCACTAAAGTTGAATCATTTTTGTGATAATTTTGGGCTCAGCATCACTAAGTTTTTCAGCACGGTGGAGAATATTTTTTGTTAGCATCTATATTTTGACTTTTTAAAATTGTAATTGCTTACTTCTAGTACATTTTCTGAAATTTGCTTATTCTGCTTAACTGTTCTTTTATAATTAGTCCACTATTTTAATATTTACAGCAATGTGTCGGCACGGCAGTTTTTGCATATTAGTATCAAATTATGCCGACGCTGCAACCTTAGGATTTGTCATTAAGTTACTTACATTTGTCATTAAGTATTAAGTATAACTTTGTTTCAATGTAATGTTATACATTCCTTTTTTCTGTTCGTAAAATAATGACTGTAGCTATTCGCTGACTAATAGTGAGAACAAATGTTTATATGTAAACTGAATTTGAAATAGAGTTAGGAGTAACTTAGTAGTTAAGTTAATAATAAATATATAGTGCGCAGAAATTCAATAGGAATAACAATTACACCTCAATCATTTACATTTTCGTCTCGGCAATCATATTAAGTGGCTAATCATTAGTTTTGGCCCAATGAAGCAAATCAATAGTATAAAATAACGTTTTATTTTTTATTGAGTTCAATACTTGTCTTTGAAATGACTTGTGGAAATACAGTAAGAGTAACCTATGTTTTGGCTGAAGCTTATAATAATTATTGCCCATTCTTTACAGCATTAGACATGACTACCAATTTTCTAAACTTCTCGGTAGTGTTTACTATAATAGCGCTAGGCGCTAACACTAAAGCCTGTTATTGAGAACAATAGTAGTTAGTGATGTTACAAAAGATGTTTTCAAACATAATAATAAAATGTTATATTTAGCAGAACGTTTACATTTACGTATCGGTCAAAGTGAAATATAGATAAAAAGACAAACACCAGAAAGGATTAGTGTATAAAATGTGTATTTGTGGTACATCTGACACAGCATGGGGTAAAAACTCAAAGCTTTTCTAACCACATCACATTTTTCTTTGCTGATGACTGAAAATAAGATTACTCACTTGAACCTTTTGGTGCGGCATTTTCCTCTGATTACAAAATGACACTGTTTAGTTACAAAGATTACTGGAAACGGCTATTCATCCTTTTTATGAACAACTTATTCAACATTTCGAAAGAAATAATCCCTTCTCAATCTAAATATATGTAAAATTCTTAAAATAAGGACTAGGTACACTTGTTTTAATGATTAAATCCACGATCCACGTGAATACTAAAAATACAAATACACTATTTAAGGAGATTGTACACTATAGTTGAACAAAATCTCTTTTTAAAGTGCATAAATATGCTTTCCAATTAAGAATTACGCCCATAAGACTTACATAAAGTTGTATGTGATTTTCTATAAACAAATAGTACCTATTAGAAAGGATAGTCAATAATGTCCCTGTTTTTAATCTGATGTAAATGACTTCAAGAGAATAAATAATCCTTTGTTGAAGAATGTAGAATATAGACAATTAAAACCAAAACGTATTGTACTACTTAATGCGAGCGACAAACAGGCTCCAATGACTTCTATTTTCAGACATATTTTAAAACATGATTGCCCTTCCCTTCTCCCTTTACTTACTTTACCGAAAGTATCAGTTAATGCAGTCTAAAGTTAAAGTTTCAAAGTCTAGAATGTTAGGATTAGTATAAAACTAGGTTGAGAAAAGCATTACCAATCATTCTGAATTGTGAGCTGTCCAAAGAAAGTTTCCCTTACAATTTTCATAAGTCATAATCAAAAGAAATCGGAAAAATGGAATTTTCTCGTAAAATGCTGACTGTTGCTAGTCTCCTCTTTTTGGTTTCCGTCGCCACCTCCGCTCCAGCTCGTAAGTTTCAAGTTTCAAATTTTGCTGTATTTACATTTTCAGCATTTCCACAAAAAATTCTCCTTTGCCACTTTTCAAAATTTTATTTTTGAGATTACAAATCAAAGATAGAAATAACTATTCAATTTTTACTAATAAAAAGTTCGTCAATATTAATTTTAATGCATTTTTTTGATTTTGCAGCCCCGAAATTAAAGGATGTTAGTGGGGGAAGTGATGCCGGTTCTGGGAGTAGTCAATGGGCCTCGGGAGGAGCGGGAGGTGTTGCTGTGGCTGGGGACGGAGGTGTAGCAGCAATAGGAGCTGGTAATTTGGATGCCACTGGTGGAGGTTCTTATGCAGGAAACTATGCGGCTGGAAGCGATTGTTCAGGTTGCTCTTCAGGGTCAGCGGGCGCAGACGGAGGTCAATGGGGAGGAGCCATATCTGAACAAGGGGCTGGCGCTGTCGCGGAAGGAAACGGAGATACAATTGCAGCAACTGGAAGTGGAAGTTAGTCCCAAAATATTTCATTCTAAAATAATTATCCAGTTTCTATTCCGTAAAATTAAAAAATGAAGCAAATTCGGTTTGAAAACACTTGAAATCCATTTGAAATTTAAGTAACCGCTGCGAAATCATTAAGTAAGCTAAATACAATGTGTATTAATTGATTCTTAATTTTTCAATTAAAGGTAGTTCAGGGACCGGCGGAGGAACCTATACTGGAGCATCTGGAGGTGTTTCAAATCCGAAAAGGGTGTAAACCTCTCAACAGAGTTATATCTTGTTCACGTGTCAAATACAAAATGTTAAGACCGCACACGTCTAGATTAAGGCTTCAAGAGCAAATGCAATAATTATTTGTCAATTATATTCTTAAATAATTTATTTTAATTTTGATGTCAAATGCGTAAATAAATGAGTTATAAATTTCTCTCTGTTAACATTATGAGCATCAATTGAAGATTTTTAATCATAAGTATAGTTTGAAACAAGAAGAGCCACCTAAAGCAATCATTTACTCCTAAAGGGAAATAAAAGCATAGAAATTTCATATTTTAGTTCATATTTTATTGCATTTACAGGAATGAGGGTCAATAATAAGAAATCTAATGTTTTTGTTCATTAGATATTTAATTGGATAACATAATTCCATTTCTATTTCATTTCTACTACATAAGTACAGAATTCGTAAATATAGGAGCACCGTAGTAGCATACAACTCACGGAGATTTTCTGCTTCCCACAGCAGACTGATTTGCATAAATGTTTTCCAGAAGTGATATTTAATTGGCGTAGAAAAACCAAACAGGAATATTCTCCTTAATAAAGTCCGAAAGCTTTGAATGCTGAAACAATGTGATATCCTTTTTTTTAAAACCTAACAAACGAAATCCTTCTTTATCGTTTCAGAATTACGACAGCATAGCACATTTTCTTGGTAAATATCTTTAACTAATAAATAGGAAATTAGATAATATTTGTTTTAAGAATCATTGTATTAGTGTAAGCAACATTTTCAGGAATCCGTTAATGTGCTCAGACTAGAGTTTTGGGAAATCTTATGTCCTAAATGGCATAACTAATAACTTACTATTGTTGTGGCTAATGAAGCAACTGCCAAATTAATTAAGATTAGGTAAATATTTGTGATTACCTATACATTTTAGCTTCAGTAAATATTAAACCTTCCCCAATTAGAAATAAACTATTAAAAATTAATATTATGGTTGAGAAATTATAAGCAATTCTTTATAACGGGTGCGTTTTACTTCATGTCATCTTCAGGAAAAATTGATTTCCGCGTTTAAAACTTTTCATCAGTAACTCAGATACTGGAATTCCGCTTTTGTAACCCTGTAAAGTTATGATATCATCAATAAAAATCTAAGAGTTATTCATTTAGTTATCATTATTTTAAGCCGTCAGTATCTAATTTTGTGTACTACCGAAGTTAAGAAATATGACGGAAGTTATTTTTCGGGTTTTCGAAAAATGATAAAAATGGATTATCGGTTTTGTGTACAAAAGAAAAATTCCTGAAGCATAGCGAGGTTTCCATTGGGCATTTTTAACACTTCCAGTTAAGCTTTAAATTTTTAAATGAATATACCTAATAGGCAAAAATCAATAATTCCAAAATTTTCCATTAGATAGTAAAATGCATTACTAAAGAAAAAATTATTAATAGCATTGTGAGTTATAGTTATTTATGTGAGTGAACCCAGCATTGCATTGTAGAAATGCTCATAGCTGTAAGAGTTATTGATTCTGACAAGCTTCAGGCATAATTTAAAATGAGAACCTTCTTAAAGTAACAATACAATGAATCGTTTTACATTATTGGTGATAACGACTTTGCGGCGACAACGATTTCTATTTTCAGAAACGTGCATTGCCCCTCGGCCACCTGTTGATTACATGTAATCTAAAAGTTCAGTTTCAAGTCAAAGCCGATAAGAGCCCAGTTTAGAATATTAGGTGCGTATAAAAGAAGGATTTCAAAATCTTTAACAATCATTCCTCTCTTTATTCAACAGAAATCATAAAATTTTACAAGTTCACCCTAGAAAAAGTTAACAAAATGGAATTTTCTCGTAAAATGTTGACTATTGCCAGTCTCCTCTTCTTGGTTTCAGTTGTCACCTCAGCTCCAGCGAGTCGTAAGCTTTAAACATTAGTTAATATTGGTTATATTCTCTAATTAAGTTATTTTTGTATTAATTTTCATGTTTTGAGTTTTACAGATTCGAAATTAAAGGATGACAATGTCGGTGGAGAAACTGAAGTAAGTAACAGCAATAGTGAGTATGCTCAGGACTATGTTTCAGCAGCTGCCGGTGCTAATAACGGCGAAGCCGCAATCGGAGCTGGTAATTTGGCTGCTACTGGCGGATCGGAATATGCTGTCTCTAATCTGGAAGGAAGTGCGTGTCCCAATTGTGCAGGCGGAAGTGCAAGTTCTTATGGAGGCCAAAGTGGCGGAGGCGTCACAATTGAGGGAGCTGGCGCTGTTGCCGCTGGAGGCGGACCAGCATATGCAGGGACCAGTACTGGAGGTTAGTTCCTATTTAGTTCCTGTTTTTGTTAAATCTCTTCTAAATATTTTTAGAAGTAATATTTTTAGTTTTTATTTACTAAAAAGGAATGATTTCAATTTTTAGTCAGTTAAGTTGAAATAAAAAGGGAAATTCGAGTATTTGGACGTTTAAATCGCAATTAGAATACTTAACTGCTATAAACAAGAATGTATTTTAAGTGTTTCTTATTTCGTCATCGCAGGTCACTCTGGAGTTAGTGGAGGAAGCGGTAGTAATGCTGCAGGAGGAGTTCAATCGAACAATAAGGCATAAAATTTTTCTACTGAAATTTCTTCACATACCAAACGCAAAATATTGAAATCTTTCATATCAAGAAAGCATTTAAAAGAAAAATTATTATATTTGTCGCTTTTGTAAATAATATTTTAAATACATAAATAAACGAGTTGTCAATTCCATTTCGTAATATAGTGATCCCTAACACGAGTTAATTATCTAAAACCTAATAGCTTTTATTTTATTGGATATTGATTGGAAAATAAAGCATTCCAATCAAAATGCATTCATAAAGAAGTTCATAAATCACTGTTATGCAAAAGCTTAACGCAAAAATACAAAATACTTTTAAAAGTCACATACATTGCATCTTATAGTTCATATTAAGGAGTTTGTTCATATGTAAATGCAAAATACAAAGCCCCTACACGCGGGAAAATACTTGCAACCAGACTATTATATTTTCAATTTATTTACACTTTATCAAATCTTTAATTAGATGTTGCAATGTAAAGTTCTTTTGCAAAAATATGGGTAATGATAAGTATATTCAAAGGTATAAGATTTTTTAATAGCTGAAGCATCATTTTAACTTCGAAATGCGAACCTAAGCACTGTTTGTGTAATTTCTACGCGTACGCAAAACATGTATAGAGGAGAAATAACCAAAACTTCACTTCAAACGATTGTAGTCGGCAGAGAAACAAACTAAAAGTATGCTTTGTATTTAAGTGCACCTCAAAAATAATCGATTTACCTCAAAAATAATAATCACTTTACCTCGTGTAAATATTTGTATATCTAGTTAATAAATATTTATTCAGTCTCAACGTCTCAAGTATCATTACTGAGACTCATAATATACATTTACCTCAAGTTTTAAAGCAATTTGTTTTATGTTTTATGAAGAAGATTTTGTACTCTACTTGAGGTAAATGTACTGTAACATTAGGAAACTGCATTAAAACTTGAGGCACAGGTATACTATCATTTCGGAGTAAAATACTTGAGACTGGATAAATATTTATTACGTAAATGTTATATGAGGTAAAGTGATTATTTTTCTTGAGATAAGACGATAATTTTTGAGGTGCGTTTACTCCATAAATTATTGCATTCTTATAATAACAAAATTCGTATGTTTTTAATATAGCGATAAATATAGCAGAAAAATACTTTAAGAAGCCTTATTGAGGAAAGTGAATAGTCAGTTGTAAGCTTGTAAGTCGTTACTAATCTTATGCATACATAGTATAAAATCGTATTTTCAGGAAGAGAATGTATCCCTTTCTCTGGTCTCACTTATTTCTTCGTAGAGTTCTTTCCTTGATGGCAATTCTTGCTATATGTTCCTATTTGCAGTAATTAGCAAAAAATGAAACCCAATAAAAATCCTATGATAATTTATAAGCGTTTAAAAAGTATAATACTAAAAACATTTTTAAATGGTCCAGCATAATTTTTTGTAAAATATGCTAACTAATTAGTTGACTAAAGCATTCCGGTTACTTAAAAATAGAGGCATGAACCTAAGTAAATAAGGATACAAAGTTGCCCTTCGGCCCCCCGTTGACCGCTTGTTATAATCTACAAATAAAGTTTAAAGTCAAAGTGAAGACTAAGTATAGACTACTGGTTTGCGTATAAAAGAAGGTTTAGAAAGCCTTGACAATCATTCCGATCCGAACTGTCTACCAGTCCACTGTAGAATTTAATTTTGATTTGACACCAGAGAGTAATCTAACAAAAATGACATTTTCTCGTAAAATGTTGACTTTGGCCAGTCTCCTCTTTTTGGTTTCTGTTGCCACCTCGGCTCCAGCAAATGGTAATTTTTTCAAATTTCTTAAAATTCCTTAAAATTGCTTATAACACAATATAATATGAATTTGTGACTTATTATTTATGTATTAATTCACTGATTTCTAATTTTGCAGCACCAAAATTAAAGGATGATAATGTCGGTGGACAAACTTCTGCAGGTGCTAGCGATAGTCAATGGGCTGGGGACGGTGCTTCAGCAGTTGCCGGTGCTACTAACGGCGTAGCCGAAATCGGAGCTGGTAATTTGGCTGCCACTGGTGGAGGGGAGTACACTGGATCTTCTTTGCAAGGAAGTGCGTGTCCCAATTGCGCAGGCGGAAGTGCCGTTTCCGTTGCTGAGCAAGGAGGTGCAGCTATCACAGCGGAGGCAGCTGGCGCTGTTGCCGAAGGAGGTGGCCCTGTATATGCAGGAACCAATACTGGAGGTAAATCCCCGTTTTCCGTTTCTTCTTTACTACTAATAGTGTTATTAAATAATTATTTCAGTTTTCACCCAGTAAAATTAGAATTAAAACAAAAATTCTTTCAAAAACCATGTCATTACTAGTGCTAATTGCTAATATACTTAGTACAGTACAATGTATTATAATTGTTAATTGTTTATTAATTTTGTTATTGCAGGTACAACCAGCGTGGGTGGAGGAACCTGGACTGATGCAGCCGGAGGTGTTGGATCGAGCAAAAAGGCATAAAATTCTTAAGTGGAATATATAGGTTAATATCCTGATTCTACATTGGAGAAATGCTGTTTCTAATCTAAATAATTTATTTTAAAAATGCGTAAATAAACAAATTATAAATTCCATTTCGTAATACTTGTGTGTAATCGCGGCTTATCCTTCAAGCATAAATGAATTTTTTATTAGTCTCAATGTCATACTGCTAATATGCCTATACATTACCTAGCTATTTCAAATGAGGTATTAACAGAAATTCATGGAAACACAATAGCAATAGCATACAAGCTAAGTTTTATCCCTAAAGTTTTAATATAGCATAAATAAGCACATTTTTTCTTATTGCACATTGTATAATGCTTAAAAAATGCTCCAATCACAATGTAGTCGTAGATAATTTCACAAATCACTGGCATATGAATATGTAAAAATGCAAAATGCTTATAATGAAATCTCAAACAATACATATTAATGGTACGTAAGTCTGTATAAGTGTATTTGAAAGAATGGCATCAATCAATTTAACTAATGTGAACTGTGAACCCTAATGAATTAACACTGCATAGTTAATTGCTAGCTGTGTAGACAAATATAAAGAAAAGTCCAAAATTCAGACGAAAGATAAAATTTGATTTTTGCTAATATTTAACCAAAACAAACTTTTCCAAAAATCATTTCATGCCAGTATAAACAGCAAAAATACCTTACATAAATTTGACCACTTCGAATTTCAAAATCTATTTCAAGATACTTTCCGCATGTACGAATGTTCCAATGCACAACAACAATATAATTCGATAATTTATGTAATCTCATCTGGAAAAGTCCAAAACATTGTTTCAAATACGTTTGACTTTTAAGACGTCAAGAGTCAAGACAAGACAATAAGAGATTTTTAGATTGAGACAGCAGAACATTCTTATATTCAGTCATACATGAAAGACTTGTAAAAATTGAATACTCATTCTGCAATAAAACCATATACATAAAATATATTTCATTTTCTGCCTCATTTATTTTTTGATCTTAGTCTTCTTACATTATGTCAACTTTCGCAACAATTTACAGTAAATCGAATAAAAACGACCACATATTACAGTCTAAGATTTTAGAAAGCATTAAACATTTTATTTTAAAAGTCCATAATTAATATAATTAATGTTTTGGAATGCAGTACATATACATACGACATAATTAATTAACTAAAAAAGCGTTCTAGACACTTTAAATGTATGTTTATATTATTTAATGATATGAACTTAAACGTATAAACTCTAATATTGATTTAGGAATAACCTTTGTGTCTCATGCTTCGAGTTCCAATTAAAATAGATATAATTGAGTTTTCTAGTCAAGAATGTACACGAATGGACTGTGCATTATTATCAAGTGGAAAGGTTTAAGACTTATTTTTGACATTGTACAGCTGCAAATCACAGCAAGTGGTAAAGCAAAGCCTTTTGATTATATTTCTATTTGCCTTTCTTCTAAAAATATTCATTTTGTTTGAACTTGTTGTAAAGGGCAGTAACCGAAAGCAAACAGTCACACCAACTAACGCCTCCAGAAATGCAATTAAAATAAAGCCTTTTACAAATACAGTTTAAATTTGACTTGCATGATTAAGGGCTATTGTATTCCAATAATAACACAGCGAAGCTCAACCATAATAATTAAGGTTTAGGTACAGTTACTAAGTCTTCCTGTATTCCTGTTATACTGCAACCATCTTAATTCTTATACACATAAAAGTAATTACAGAGTCACTTTACACTTACAAACCAAAAAACTGTTGAAGATAAAATTACGATGGATGGATACTTAGAAAAGCTTATGAATGCATTTATTGTCATTGAAAGCAAACTAACCATAAAGGCGACACTTGGTCGACTCTGATTTCTATTTCCAGATATTCTACACCAATTCAAGCCAATTACTTTTCTGAAGGAACGTTTTCCTACAAAGTCCGAAAGTATTCAGAAAAGTATAAAACCAGAGTTACTGAAGCTTGGATAATCATTCTCACGCCTTCAACCTTCCAAAGAACTTCAATAATTCGCTCTTACACACTTTTAACATAACAGAATAAAAATGGTTTCTCCTCGCTCCATTTTGACTTTTGCTGGTCTCTTCCTTTTCGTTTCCGTCGTTTTCTCCGCCCCTGCAAATCGTAAGTATCCGAAATATGCTCCCAAATCAAAATTTTAAAGTATTTCAAGAAATTCGAGAAAATCTTGAACAAACTAATAATTCTATTGTTTAATTTGAAGGTGATGAATCTGCTGGTGGCCAAACCAGTGGGAGCCAAAGCAATGGTGCCTACGCTTCTCAGGGATCTGGATCCTACGCAGAGGCTCCAGGAGGCGGTGTAGCTGCATCTGGATCCGACAGTCTTACTGCCGTTGACGCTTCAGGCGGTTCCTTCAGTGGTATCGCAGGCAGTGCTGGCTGTGACGGCTGCGTTGGGGGAGTTCTCGGTTCCAGCGCCGGAGGTTCCCAAGGTGCCATTAATTTAGGAGAAACTGGCGCTATTGCCGCTGGAGCCGGAGACGTTGTTGCCGCTGGTGGAACTGGAGGTTCGTTTAGTTATTTAAATTTATCGTCAAATTTTAAAATTTACAAGAAAAATATAGGCAATTTAAAATTTAAATTTTTTAATGAAATGCAGTAAAAATGCTGCAATTTCAAGCAATGGACTAATATTTCATTTTTAGTTATTTAGATTTTTGGTTATGATTGTTTTGTCAAATTTTAAATATTTCTTTATATTTTGTCATTTAGGAAGCAGTAGCAGTGGTGGCGGAAGCTACACGCAAGGAAGCGGTGGCGCTGCAACTACCGATTCATAGATTGTAATATGGTGAGATGAGATTTTCAAAATATTGAAAAATTTATTCAAATTTAGCTATTTTACTAAATACTGACAAATACATTTTTTCGTTTTTCAGGTGGTAGAAGCAGAAAAAGCTTTGAGATTCCAAAACACTGCAAGAGAAGCAGCGATCACAATAATAACGGATAAATTTTATAATAATTTTTTATAAGCATGACCAATCATCATTTGTTACTGTATGAAAGTCTTCACTATTTATTGTAACTTAAATTCAACTTGAAATTTCCAAATTATTTCAAGATTCGCTTATTTTACTGTGCTCAAACGTTGACATAAATAAACATTTTTATTAAAACATAAAACTCTTACACAATTTACTGTACTTGTTTCACTTTCACTACTGCTAGTATTTAAACAAATTGCTACTTAGTATATCTCACAACATTTATGGAAAGCAAAAATCTCAGGAACCCTAAACTAATAGTTATGTAGTTCAGAGTCACATTCCAGGTTTTAGTTTAATTAGCTAGCGTTATGATTGCTTATTACAATGTTAACTGAGTTTAACTGAGTTTCCTGGAAATGGAACTCTTTAATAAATAAATAAGCATAACATTTTCTCAGTATACACAGTCCTCTTTATGGAATTCACATACTCACTAAGAATATGTATTTGATTTCTCTTTCTTGCTAAGGCACTAGTTATGATTATGGGCTAACAATCTCTACATTGAATGTATAGACAAGGTTGGGTACGGCGTACACTAATCTAGGTGACATTAATTAATTTAGCATGCAATGTGATAATTGGAAAAGGTGAATTTACATTGCACACATGCCGATGCTGTAATTTAACAAATCATGGTCATATTTAAATATGCAATTTAAACCCACAATGAGAGTTAAACAACCATTGGAACTCGACTTTAGAGTTTTCCTGTTGCATTTCAGTAGCAATTGAAAATATTGCTCATTAAAATTTCCAGAAAAGTCTTTTAATCCATTGAAACACAATTTGAGTCAATAATGAAAGAAGTTAAGTTAAAATCTGTCCTATGTTAAAGTTTGCCTTTCTACATCAAGTGTAGAATATTTCTAACTCCAACCCAAAAGTAATACATTTAACCCTTTCATATTGTAACCTAAACTAGTGTTGTCCTATAAAGACAAACCATTAAATATGTTTGTCAATGATAACATGTAAAACTGAATGAAATAAAATTGTTAAAAATGTTTGGTGCAAATTGACATTTAAAATTCTGCACTCCCAAAAACTCGTGCAAATAATTCTTTAAGCATTTCACTTAATTGATAACAAATTATAAAATACAGTAAATGTTTGCCTTACCTACTTTCAGACAATTCATGTTAAATCAATATATGCAATTAGAACATGGGATGTGACTTAAAGATTTCTTGTATGTATATATGCATGCATCATACAATATTACGTCAAGTGCAAACTTGTCCCTTTCATTAGCATATTTACCGCTGTTTGTTGTACAGGAATTTATTGTCCTACTGTTTATGTCGAAATTACGCTCGGATTCATATTATGCAACGAAGATAATTGAGTGTGTATTTACTTGCGTCAATAATGATGTTTGCCTATCTGAAATGCCATTTAGCAACACGGCTTACATCGTGTAAACATCTACTCACAGGTATTAATTAGCATTGCGAGCTTCTTCACTTAATTAGCGAAGTGAAATTGACGTAACCAAAACAGAAGGATATAAAAACACTGTCATTGATCATCTTTTGAACAAATAGGCTTTCTCTAACTGTTACTAACGGTACTCTTTGCACTTTTTATTCAACAGTGAAAGAAAACAAAAATGGGACCTGTAAGTAATTATTAAAATTATATTATACACTATCATATGTTGGTACTCAGTAAATCAGAAATCTTAAATACATAACCCTTAAATTATTTCCAGGTTCTCTTGTTTTTTCTACTTATTCATTCTATTACTGCAGATGCACCGCTACCTGGATACAATTCTCCTCAATCCGAATACAGATCTCCCACGTCAGGGTATGCGGCCCCGCAATCTGGGTACAGTACCCCTCAGTCTGGATACAATGCCCCACAATCTGGGTACAGTGCTCCACAATCTGGGTACAGTGCTCCTCAATCTGATTACGGAACCCCATCAGCGCCTGAAGAAGCCCCTGCACCGATTCCAGTGAAGACTGCATTTAGTTCTCCCCAATCTGGATATGATGTTCCACAATCGGGATACAGTACTCCACAATCGGGGTACAGTGCCCCTCAGTCGGGATACAGCACCCCTCAATCCGGATACAGTGCTCCACAATCGGGATACACCGCTCCGCAATCTGATTACGGGTCCCCCGCTGCTCCTGAAGAAGGCCCAGCCCCCATTCCCGTAAAATTAGCTTTCAGTGCTCCCCAATCGGGATACAGTACTCCACAATCGGGATACTCTGCTCCACAATCGGGATACTCTACTCCACAATCGGGATACAGTACTCCACAATCGGGATACTCTGCTCCACAATCCGGATACAGTGCTCCACAATCCGACTATAGATCACCTTCTGCTCCACAACCAGCCCCTGCCCCTATACCAGTGAAATCTACCTCCCCACAGTCGGGATACACTTCCCCTCAATCTGGGTACAGTGCCCCACAATCTGGATACACTGCTCCACAATCTGGATACACTGCTCCACAATCTGGATACACTGCTCCACAATCGGGATACTCTGCCCCACAATCGGACTATGGATCACCTGCTGCTCCAGAACCAGCTCCAGCCCCTATACCAGTGAAATCTGCCTACAGTGCCTCTCAGTCTGGATACACTGCTCCACAATCGGGATACTCTGCCCCACAATCGGACTATGGATCACCTGCTGCTCCAGAACCAGCTTCAGCCCCTATACCAGTGAAATCTGCATACAGTGCCCCTCAGTCGGGATACAGTGCCCCTCAGTCTGGATACAGTGCCCCTCAGTCGGGATACAGTGCCCCTCAGTCGGGATACAGTGCCCCTCAGTCGGGATACAGTGCCCCTCAGTCTGGATACAGTGCCCCTCAGTCTGGATACACTGCTCCACAATCTGGATATAGCGCTCCACAATCGGACTATGGATCACCTGCTGCTCCAGAACCAGCTCCAGCACCTATCCCAGTGAAATCTGCCTACAGTGCCCCTCAGTCGGGATACAGCACCCCTCAGTCGGGATACAGCACCCCTCAATCAGGTTACAGTTCTCCACAATCGGGATACAGTAGTACTAAATCCGAATACAAAGCCCCCCAAACTAATTATGGGTCTCCTGCAGCACCTGAGCCCGCTCCTGCACCCATTCCAGTAAAATCTAGTCCTCTGTCAGGATATTCTTCTCCTAATTCTGGGTACAGTGCACCTAAATCGGAATACAGAGCTCCAAAATCTGAATACAGAGCTCCAAAATCCGAATACAGAGCTCCAAAATCAGAGTATGGTTCGCCTGCCGCCCCCACTTCAGTTCCTATACTTACTCCTGTCAAGTTTAATAGTTACGTACCCCCTACTTTCAAGAGTGGTCCTTATGCCTGATTTATAGTATGCAAATTATAGTTTATTATTGTTTTGCAACTTTATATTGATGATACATGTATGAAGTACAAAACTGTATGTACGAAAATGCCATAATTATCCGTACATTGTATTTTGTATGAGGTCACCCCTGACATTTCTACTTTGTAATACTATTATTAGCAATAAAATTTCATTCTTAGTCGTATAATTTGACTTTTCTGCTTCTTTTGCTTTGATGCTACTTTTGTGGTGTCAACTACAATCACGTAATTGATAGCTGAATCCAGAGAATTCGCAGTGCGATCATTATTGCACATGGAATGCATAGAATAACTATTCAGTAATAATAATATATTTGACTATAAAATATATTGCTTACAGGTGAAGGTTTAAAAGAATTAGGAAAGTTTGAGAACTTTGATTGTTTTCATAGACATTGCCCTTCGAAGGGAATGCATTTTACAATGGTAAAGTCATTTGTATAGAAAATAATTTGTTTATCGTTCATTTTAAATAATACTTCCGAAAACTAAAAGGATGTTTAATTTTGTTTCCATAAATAACTACATCATAATATTTAAATTTTACAATTGCAACTTATAAAGCACAATGTTTTAATATTTTAAATGCTTCTGTAAAATTCAGTTCTGAATTGAATATCGAGGAAATATAATAATAACCATTGAGTAAATGTTCATTAAAATAAAATAAACCACTTTCTCTGCTTGAGTAATTCATATTAATACGTTGTTATAATTACTTCTCTACACATTTCTTGATTAGAAGTGTACCTTTTGTACTGAGTTGTTCATGATTCATTTCATTGTTAAACACCTGTAAAAACTTAAGCTTCACAAAACGTATTTTTATGAGCAATAAAATTTCATTCATGTATTTAAAATATGATTGCTGACAGTTCATGTTAAATGTAAAAGGTAAAGTTTAAATCTTACTTCCAAAAACTGAAAGGGTGTATAAATTACTACACAAAATGGCAAAATAGAGAAGTTTATAACTGCAACCTAAGCATAAAACTTTGTTAAACTTTGTAAAACTTAGAATTCTTCTACATGTAATTATGCATCGATATTGAGAAATGATAATGTAACCATTGAATGAATTTTGGTGAAAAAGAAATATTTTCTCCGCTTACGTACATTGTGCATAAAATTATACTTTTAATACTTTTAGTTCTGCAGAACATACATTGGATATGGATTTATATGTACAATTTTACTATAAAATTTAGGTTCAGAGATTTTATACTTTAGAAATAGTAATTACTTGATAATGAATTTCATAAGTAGCTATTTTTGAAATGAGAAAACTATTCGTTACAATTGTCTTTAGTTTTCAAAGAATTGTCGATGCAAGCCATATTGGTGATGCTGAAGAAATAACCGTCGGGGCAGGCAGCGTCTACTGGAGGAATATTTAAGCTTCTGCTGAAACAAGTTCTGTAAGTGAGACAACTGTCCTTTGCGAGAGTTGGGACTCTAAGAGGAGCACTTCCTTCCCACCGGCCTTGTTGTGGACATCCGTCTTCCTGCATGTCGTTTTGAGCTGTCAGCCAGTAATTCGGACAGTTTTGATTGCTATCTGCATATCCACAAATATCTGGAATGGCGACGTAGAACAAAGTGTCAGCTCCGCAATTCGTTTCGTAGAGAACTCCTCCGCCGCAAGCATAAAAGGAGTTGCAGTCGCTTGGATTCTGATAATTTCCATCTGCATTTATGACAGTACCATCCGGAAGAGTGCAAATCATGCCCGCTGCACCTGAAATCAAAAAAGGTAATTAAAATTGTGGTTCGAAATCATTTTAGTCAAAATAAAGTTCCTAAAAATGACTTACATAAGAGAATTTAAGATCCAAAATAATTAATGCATTCATTAAACAAAATATCGAAATTATCAAATACCTTTAACTTCTTTTAATGCACGTGCTGTTTTGATTGCTGGAACTTCATGGGGTTCTTGTGGAGTTAGACGTAAAGAGTCGCACAAAGTATAAATGCCTAAAAGAATAATTAAATTTTTGAAATAGTTACTACAGTGGAGAGCCATTTTCTTTCGGAGACTTTGTCAAAAAGTAAAAAAATGGATTTTCTTTAAAATTCTAGAGATGTGATTGCTTCAAGGTAACGAAAATGTTTGACTCTCCGGTAAAAAATTTCCTGTATTTATACAACAGGGCTCAATGATAATCCTCAACGAGGATTATAATGTTGCTTATACTTAAAAGATATTTTTTTTAATTACAGGTACACTTTGTAGTTACTTATAATAGCAGGTACGTAAATTTGTTAATTCCTCAGCAATGTAACACTAAATTTTTAAGGTGTAACCATAATACCTTTAATTAGACTACCAGGAAATCGACCCTTCGTCTTTTCGACCTTTCATTGTTCATAAATAGTAATATGAAAAGCTTAATTTGCATATTCTTTGCTTTACAGGAATATTAATATTCAAATGTCTTAAATTCGAACCAGATTATCTCTTTGACGTTTGTCTACAATTTTAGGCTTTAAAATACATTAATTCTGCTGATTAAAACTATTTTAATTCTTTAACGAACCAAAACCTTAAGTAGTATTACTCTATTCCAGGAAGCATATTCTTATTAGCATTGCCGAATGCGTGTATGTAAAAACAAACCTAAACTGACAATATTGGAAGATAAAAAGTATAAAATTAAATAGAAATCGGCTTAGTAAAAAGCAATGGATTAACATCCTTATTTTTCCTCACCAAACTTGGTATTCATAATATTAGGTAGTTATATTGTTCTTCCAAAAATATTTTTATAAGAAGTGGTTCACAAGGTTTGTCTGCTGATGAGACCTTGTTGATAATTCATTCCATTGCTAACGAACACCTGACAATTAGTTCTTAGTTTTGTGAAGCTTATCTAGACAGTAATTTGAGAGGGTCTTGCATACAGCAGGGGTCACCCTAATGTCAGACCTTTTCATTCCTCTTATTTTAATAAGCCTATAATTTTAAAACTTACAGATCCATTGTGGATGAATCTAAATATTTTAATGTTATCCGATATTCTCCAGGTAAATCGCTTTGTGATTTTTCAAGTTCATTCAAGGATTCAAGTAAAGTAAAGCTGTCGAATTAAAATTCTTCTAAATGCTTCAGTATAATCTGCAAAAGAATGAGTCGATGGTAAAATTCATTGAAAATGTGTATTTACTAAAGTAACTGTGTATACTTATAGTAACAAACACATATATTTAAAAGCTTACCAATAAAATCATTAATCAATGCTGATATCCCTGTTTAATTACTCGGTTTAAATGCTGATTACAGTGGCACGGCTTTTATGCAGCAATTGACCCTAAAACAGTAAATAAAAATATACATTCCAAATGAAAACATGTTTTTAAGGTTGAAATATTTCCTGTGCTTAATTATCTTTGTCAATTTAAATACTGCAGGTAAATATAGTTAATTCACTTATTGCTCTTTAGCTGTGCATTATAATTCCCTATGAGATTCAATAGTATTAATGCACTTTCATAGAAATCAACAGTAATCTCAAATACTGTGGTAAATACTTCATTAATGACTTAAAGTGGATTTCTATTACACACGCAACGTTAAAAGTGGTGAGCATAATAGTTTCCAATGCAAAGTGCAGAAAAAATTAATATGCTAATACAAGAGCACAAGTGTGCACTTAGCATGATAATAAGGTTACCGTTAAAACTGCGTTTCATTTTCTACTTAGCTTTGCATAATTTACAAAAGCTTTTTTCCAGTAATTTGTTGATGTTATTTTCATGACTTTTGCTTAGAGAAATTTTTTACTGCATCAAACGGTACCATAAATTCCACCCCTTCGTTCACAATCTAAATCATGTTAAAATAAAATCTCTTTGATCCCTCCGAAATTAAAGGTTTAGCAGTAATTAGTAAAATTGATACAAAAAGGTTTACTTTACATGAGAATTCTAAACGAATAGTTTATTCATGTTTATTGGATAACAATGTGAGGATTCCTCACATTATTATCCAATAAATGAGGATGGATATATACGTGTGGTGTGTTTTGGGGTTCCCGTTATTATATATTATACAATTATATGGAATATTCATGTTTACGTAGCTTTTGTCAAAAGTAAAAGCTATTAAATATTAAGCAGGTCAGACCACTAAAACACTTGGCAAGTAAAATAAAACTGTTTTCCGAGAGAACATTTTTAGATTTTTATGATGTTATTCTGAATAACATAAATTCATCTCATTTAAAGTGGTGTATATAAATAACGAATTCTTTCGCAACTGGTTTTCAGTTATACTTTCGTTTGCAAGATTTTCATTCTATTTTCTATTTTAAACTAATTCCTTTGATTAATACTGTAATAAAATGAAAATCCAGCATTTTTTACTTTCGTCAATCTTAGCTACTGAAATATCTTTCACACTTGGTACCCTTAGTAAGTTAAATTGACATTAGTTATAATCATTGCAAAATCATTTCCCTATCATCACCTACATTCTTAAAAATGTCAAAGGTCAAGTTAATTGATAACTTCTTTCTAAAAGTTTGGATCATGGCTTCTTTGATAGAGTTTTCAAAACCCGATAAACCACAACTATGAGCAAAATAAAATACTTGACCATTGACCATTGAAATTAAAATATAACTAAAGATTTTAACTTGTTGTGATTAAAATGAAAATATACTTACACTTTTAGAAATAAAAATGGCTTTTTGAATTAGTTATCAATTGCTTTGACATCTTTTACAATATATGTGACGATACTACTTACGTTTGGCAGAATTCTGAATTATTTTTCTGTATGATTTGCTATTTCAGGTATTCACTTTGTCCCAGCTCTGATCAGTGGAGTTTGCCCTCTGGGCCGGTGGTGGAACCCCATGAATGTAAACTGTGCCACTTGCTTTTGCATGACGGGAACTCTGTCTCGGTGTTTTCCGATAATCGGTTGCAATCCCAGCGAGACTAATGGAGTCCCAGGTCACACACCTCCTCCAGCTCCTCGACCCCCTCCAATTCCAACGAAATCTCCACAGGCACCAGAAAACCAGCAAAAACCGTCAACACCCTCCCATTCGGATATGCCAGCAACCACCGGAGGTCCACCAGCGGCTTCTTCTCCAGGTGCCACTACGGCCAGTGCTGCTTCGACTACTCCGGGGTCAGCTTCTAGTTCACCAGCCTCAGCAGCGTCGTCCGGTGCTCCAGAAACGACCGCTGCTTCAACCACCGCGGCACCTGCATTTTAATAACCACGTTTTATAAATAATTATTCAGTAATTAGAAGATTTTGATTACTTATTTTATAATAGTATTAACCAAGATGTCTAGAAAACGTATTTTCTCAACATAGGTGACGCCTAGCTTTGCTTTAAGAAGGATTAGACCACAAATGGGAAATTAGTATGTAATATTTTCAACTATTGAGTAATTCCACTCATTGAATTACATATTTATCCCCAAACTGTGGTCTAATCATTTTTTAAACAAAGTATGGCATCACCTAGGTAAAAAAATACGCTGTCTAGGATCCTTGGCATTAAAAAAGATGCTGAAGTATTAAATATAAGGAAAGAACGTTTTGGAATTCCAAGATACATAAATCTTACGGGATTAGTTGACTGGAAGCACATCCAAGGAAATGAGATACGATTAATTTTCCTGTATCTACTATCTATCAACATTTACTTATGCAATATGATTGTAAAAAGAAAAGTTATAGATATAATTTGTACTCAATAAAAGCTAAATATATTTATCACATATAGGTAGGTATATCACAACGAAAATAAATGTTGATATTTTTTACAATTAATGGGGGCACTAATTTTAATGTACATTCATATTTTCATAAGTTATAGTTAATACCTGTTGGTAAAACCGATGCTGTCCATTCTAGCGATTTAGATATACAAATGATCTGCTTCATTGTTAGTACCAATTTCTGCATCCCACTTGTCCCCGTTATTTGATACTTTTTCTTTGTTGTAAAGAAGTTCTTCGTGCATTTCAGTAGAGAACTCAAAGTTAGGTACCTAAAATATACAATTTGTCATACTATTAATTTGAGATAAAATGCTTTTTCAATAAATCGTTATTTTTCAATTGTTTACCTCAACAATAGTATCCAAAGAGCAGGCTTCTTGACAGAAACCACAACAAATACACTTTGTCATAGCTATATTGTATCTTGTAATCCTTCTGCTTCCATCCGCCCGTTCTACATCCTCTATGGTTATAGTTACTGTCTACAATAAGAAAAATCTTAATCAAATTAAGAAAATTCATACCTAATAAATCCGGCGAAAATTTAAATGCACTTTAAGGTTTAGAGGTGACCACCATTTTGGAAACTGCAAAGCAAGTTAACATGGAAAAAGTTCACTTTCTTAAAAGCGGATAACTCCAACATTAAAGAAGTAAATGCAAATGTGAAAATGTAGAAAGAATCTCCATTACATTAGCAAAATTCCCAAGTGTTGAATTTTTGATTCATCGCCTGTGCTTTGAGAAAAAAGTAGTTAAAAAAAGCCAACAGTACGAATCGAACCAATCCACTTCGATTCATACTGTTGGCTTTTTTTAACTACTTTTTTCTCAAAGCACAGGCGATGAATCAAAAATTCAACACTTGGGAATTTTGCTAATGTAATGGACTTTCTTTCTACATTTTCACATTTTCATTTACTTCTTTAATGTTGGAGTTATCCGCTTTTTACTAACTAACAAGCTAACTAATAGCTTTTCAGTTTCCAAAATGGCGCTCAGCTCTCAACCTTAAAAATAATCGGTTTACCTCACGAAAAATAATCGCTTTATCTCATATATATGCTAGCGGCAATCCACAAATTAGGCAATTACGAAAATGCCTAGGCAATTTCGGAAATGCCTGAAGACAGCCTGGCTATATTCGTTTAGCCGAGGCAATTATGGAAATGCCTAGGAGGCATTTTCTTAATTGCCTAAACTTCACTCGGCAGAAAGCTAAATGATTTTACATTTTGCCGAATAATTACTCGGCAGAAACGAAAATGTCTAGTTTGTATGCTATTGCTATCATGGTGTTTTAAGGAAAGGAAAAGGTGAGTCAACTGTGCTGTCTCATTTCTTAAGCAGAAGAAAGCAAGTAACTGTCAGTTAGCTTTCAGGCGACCTTGAGAAACACAAGTAAAGACATGGATGTCTCAAAGCCAAGTTTGACGAATTAATATCTGAAAAAATAAAAAGTAAATTCAAAAACACAAGTGAAATTAACATTGTTATGGGGAAGTGAAAGGTAACGATAGATTTAAAAATCTCAGGAAGATTACTCCATGCTCAGAAAGTACAAAGTGCTGACCTATACCACAGCTATATACTGAATCAAATACTGATCAAGAATCCTTTTTTGCATTAGATGTATAATCAGTTAACCCGACAGCAAGAATTAAATTGATTGCTGATTATAGGCTTCGCGTCAACAGATTTTGAGACTCTTATCCGCTTCAAACAGTTAACACATGGCTCACAAAAAGGATAAAAAGATGCTAACGTTTTCTCTAGTCACATTATAAAATTTCCGACCAAGGTCGTTTTCTAAAATATCAAGTCCTCCGTGGCCATTAGCATTGTGTGCAGAACTTGTCACTCCATATAAAACCTCTTGAGAAATAATATCTTTGCCATCCACGGAGTTAAGAACAAAGGATTCTTGACCAGTAGTATAGTGACTCAGTATAGGTCAAAACTTTGTGTTTTCTAAAATTGGAGTAATCTTCCTGGGACTTTTTAATGCTATAGTCACTTTTACTTCCCTATTAGCAATTATGTAGTTAATTTCACTTGTGCTTTTGAATTTGAATAATTTGTTTTATTTTTCAGATATTAGTTCGTCAAACTTGGATTTTGAGACATCCATGTCTTTACTTGTGTTTCTCAAGGTCGCCTGAAAGCTAACTGACAGTTACTTGCTTTCTTCTGCTTATCTTTACATTCGCATAAGAAATGAGACAGCATAGTTGATTCACCTTTTCCTTTCCTTAAAACACCATAATAGCATACAAAATAGACATTTTGGTTTCTGCCGAGTAATTACTCGGCAAAATGTAAAATCATTTAGATTTCTGCCGAGTGAAGTTTAGACAATTACGAAATTGCCTAGGCATTTTCGTAATTGCCTAATTTGCGGATGTGCCGCTAAAATAAATACATTAAGCTAATAAATAGTTATCCAGTCTCAAGTATCATTGCTCCGAACTAGTAATATAACTTGATCTCGCGTGTTAATGCAATTTGCTAATGTTTTATTACATTTAACTCAAGTAGAGTACAAATCCTCACTATACTTGAGGTAAATGTACTAAAGCAGTAGCAAATTGCATTACAACTTAAGGCAAAGGTATATTGTATTTTTGGAGTAATTATAATCGATACTGGTTAAGTATTTATTAGCTAAATGTATTCTTATGAGGTAAAGCGATTATATGTCTTGGATTAAATCGATAATTTTTGACGTACACTTAAAAACAAGTCTTAAAATATTTCACTGGCATAATTGGGAATGGATATTGAATACTGAAAATGTAGCCTGGAGAAAAGTAACTTTACCTGAACTGGACATATTGCTTCACACAGTTTGCAAGCAATGCAACGTTCTTCTCCAGAAGTATATCTCCGGAGAGCTTATTCTCCTCGTAACCGGGGACTCGAATTCCCTTTTCAAAAGGGTAATTTATAGTTGCTGGTTCTGTAAACAAATGGGCAAGTGTTACTCCAGTCCCTACAGGACAAACAATATTATTAATCTTTAATTGACAAATGACATACCTGCAAATATTATTGGGTTTATTTATTTTGTTAACCCCGTCTCTGTCAGTTATATCTTTCGTTTTCAAGTTTCTTCTTCAGCAGCATTAACATATTTGTAATTGAATTTACTCGGTGATGTGTGAATGGTCGATGACAAAACTGGAGGGCTGTATTTTCCAACAATTTTTACAGGTATACCTCGATTATTTCGAACCGGAACTCTAAATAACATCATTCAGCTCTCTGAAGACTCTAAAATACAAAGCCAAAATATTAATAATAAACAGGATGAAAGGATTTTATGAAAATATGGAAAATTCACAAACTTAAGGATAGTAGACACCACTTTTTAGAATTTGTTAAACTAGGAAGTGTATAAATACTAACAAATGAATAATGATATCAAAATTTTGACCAACATTGAAAAAGTGCGAAGTTAGGAATACTCCTACATTGCAGTCATTCGTTTTAGCGCGGCAGAAATACGTCATTTTTGCTTAGCCGGTTTTAGTTTCTCCTGCGTGGATGAAAATTTTATTGCAAAATGGAACAAAGACCAGGCAGAAGTATTATAATAATTATAATTTTAGTGTACTGAATGAAATTAAAAGATTTTATAGCACTCTATTGTTTTTAATTTTAAATGATATGCATTTATTGGCGATAAAAGAGGAATATGAATATTTATATCGCTATTACCGTTTTTGTGATGACTTTTTCAACATTGGCGAAGAAGTTAGACTGGCTACCTGGAATATGGAATTGCATTACGATACAATGTAGGAAAATGTTTTTACATAACTAAATTATTCCCTAGTGTATTGAAACTGTCCTCTGGTTGCCCTTTCTAGTATTCAAAAGCTTGTATCTAAATGTGCCTCCAAAATAATCGATTAACTTTAGGAAAAATAATCATTTTACCTCATAGATAGGCATACATTTAGCTAATAAAGATTTATCCAGTCTCAAGTATCATTACTCCTAACTGATAATGATAATATGCCTGTGCCTCAAGTTGCAAGGCAAATTGCCAATCTTCTAGTATATTTACCTCAAGAAGAGTACAAAGTCCTCACTATACTTGAGGTAAACGTACTAAAACATTAGCAAATTGCATTAGAACTTGAGGCAAAGGTATAATTATCAGTTCGGAGTAATGATACTTGAGACGGATAAATATTTATTAACTAAATGTGAGGCATATTGATCATATATTGCGATACGAGGCAAATTGATTATATCTCTTGAGGTAAATCGATTATTTTTGAGGTGAGTTTATATTTTCCCAATATTCAAAGATTATTGTTCGTCAATTGCATTTATTGCATTCATTCTGTAGATAATTTAAGAAAGACTAAAGTTCTTATCGTGCACGTAAGCATTTTCATTTCGTTTAAAGAAATTGCTTATTATGTAATTAGAATGGGAAAACTTTGACAAAAGGAAACAAGTATTCAGGTGTAATTATTCAATGCATGAATAGTTTTTGAATGAAAATCCTTTAGAAATGAAAGGCTTTCATTTACATGGCTAAAAATAGAAATGCCAAGCGTATAGAATAGAATTATGTCTTCTGAGTACATTAAGTTTCACACTCTTAAATAAACTAATCTTTCAGGGTACCTAAAAATTGATTTGCAAATAAAAATAATGTTTCCAATTTTCTGGGGAGTTGAAATTTTGATATTAAATTTTGTGTTATTAGTATTTGGCCTACAAACGAATTATTTGAATTTAAATCTGAAAACGTACGAAGATTGTAATTTTTTCATATACTCGTCAAGTTCGCTGAAGGCATTATCAATTCTACACTTTATTGTGGTGGGGAATCAGCATTTTCAACCGTGGCATATATTTAAGATTAAAAGATGGAATAGAGGTTTACTGAGTAACAAGGGACGGTGTGACGTAAATATATTAATTGCACCATC
Source organism: Yoshiicerus persimilis (assembly GCA_020352615.2). Lineage (NCBI taxonomy): Eukaryota > Metazoa > Arthropoda > Collembola > Entomobryomorpha > Tomoceridae > Yoshiicerus > Yoshiicerus persimilis. Next base: position 14,395,436 of record CM036941.2, read on the forward strand.
CAAGGATAAGTACATACTGAATCAATTAAATACCTACAGAGGATATAGTAAATCCAGTGTGTTTATCGTAATTATTGAAGACAGTAGTAAATTAAGTAAAGATAAAAAGTGGGAGAAGAAATTGCAAAAATTCAGTGTTCCAATTTACATTTTAATTGTAAAACCTTTATTGAATGGAGATTTATCGATAAATCAAGTACAGTTGAATTATGGTGATAGTGTTAAAGAATTAGATGTCGATTTTTGGATTCATAGAAGAAAACGGAAAGTGGAGAAAATTAATTTGGAAGGTCGAAGTATTTTCTTCCAAGGTTACGAAATATGTTCGGGATCAGAATTCAAATTAAGTTTTCCAACTTCTCCGTACTTGTATACGAAATATGAAATAGAGGAAGATTACGGATGCGACGCGGATAAAATGTTAATAGTGAATATGATGCGTCATTTCAATTTCACACCAACAACTAAGGACCAGGAGGAAACTTGTGGTTCTATTATCCAAGAAAACGTTTATGGAAATGTGAAAGTACCGAATGATGATACTCGGTATTATCAGTCTCGTGACGAATTCATTGCGGTTGCTTATGTAAGCACAAGTTTTGTTTATGAAAATGTTTCTGTTTTACTGTGGGTTAGAAATACTTGGGATAAGATATCTTGGATATTGCTAAGTTTTGTTTATATATTGGTAACAATATACATTTCCGTCAGATATTACGTTTTTAAGGGGCGAAATATTAGGAATAGTAAATTTAAATTTTACCAGTACTTTTACTGGTTCGATGGGGTATCTGTACTTCTGCGCCAAAACCACGTGGTTATTTCAAACAAGGGACTACTGTTATTTTCACTAGCTGCTCTTTTCTTTTCACTTCTGTACGAATGTTTAATGACGAGTCAAGTTATTTCGGCTCCCAAACTATTAATTATGAGTGACATGAAAGAACTAATTGATAATGGGTTCTCGTATATTTATAAAGTTGATGAATTAACACAGAAGGCTGGAAAATTGAATGATACAAATTCAAAGGGTTATCGGATCCTTAAAAAATATCATTTACTTGATGAATCATCGTACAATTCTTCTGTTATGTTGCTAACTCCGAAAGATTTCACCCCAGAATGGTGGAAAGAGTTTGGAATCCAATTTTTTGAATTCGGAGAACTTCTATTGTCAAGAGCAGTTTTGCCCTTGATGAATAAAGTCAAGGAATTCTTAATGAAAGCTGGCGGAGATGCAATGTATGAAATGGCTGAAAAGTTTTTACCTGACTTCATTGTTTATTTTCTGTGGAGCTTGTACTACGGACCGAACAAAAAAGTCGCTTATTCAGTGAAACTGAGGGAAGTTCGAAATTTTCCAGAAATTATTAATGAACTCCGCCCAGGAATTAAATTTCATCTGGCAAAAGATGTTGCTCTGGTTCAAAATATGGCTATGCAGTTTCAAAATTGCTACCACAATGATTTGTATGAACTTACAAGAACTTTTTTTGAATGTGGAATAAACAATTTCATTAGTAGTTTTCTGCAATACCGTTATGATTACAACGCTTTGAGAATGAAGGAAATATTTATTCACAACAAAAAGCAACCGAGTGCTATCAGTTTGAAACTGAAATTTCAAAATTTATTTCAACTTCACGGTATATTTTGCGCCATTGCAACGTTTTCGTTCATTGTTGAATATTTCTTTGGCAAGAAAAGTCGGATCTCAACAAATGATATTCCAATATTTCCAATTTAGTGTCTATTTATAGAATCAGCATCATTTCAGACTTATTTTCGTTTTACTCTTACTGTCTTAATGCGATTTTTGTGAAATAAACCAATTAGCTAACATTACCATTCATTTTCATTAATAATTACTAAATTATTTCCATTAATCAATAAGTCCATTGTTTCTAGTAAACTAGTAAAGAATAATTCTTCTGCTAATTAGGGCCGTTAAGAGCAAACCATTTTCTATTACATTCCGTGGTCATGCAAATATAGGATTAGGGTTATTAAAATGAGGAACTTATTTTCAGTGTATTAAGTATACAGAAAAAATGACGAGAACTATTTCTAGAACTTTCTTATATTTAAGCGCATTCAATTTTACTAATACTTACGCATTGTATTTTAAGAAAATGATGGATTTAAATGGCCACGAATATTTTGTCCTCTATATACCCTACCTACAATATTCTTAAAAGTTTTGATCGATAAATACTTAGCATGCAAATAATTTGCAGCTTTCTTCCAAACAAATTTATTAAAGTGATTTGCAGAAATATCAAAGTTTGCTTGAATACTAGATTTAGTGCATTCATGACAAATAAAATATTTTGCTTAAAAAGTTCCTTTCAAGGTACTGAAAGAACTAAAGAAATCGTAAATGAAATAATACTTAGTTCATACAACTTAATTTGTTTACTGCATGTCTTCTGAAAACTCTTAAAATGCAGAGTTTTGCGGGAACGATTACAAATAAAAGGAATAATTAGGCGTGGCATATATGGCTCCAGACAATATTAACTATAACACTGAAGACACACCATAGACTAAAGTCCTTTCTCAAACGTGATTTAGCGACAAATATAATGTTTCTAAATTCTTGGGGGCTGGAAATTTTGATAGCGAATTTAGTTACTGTATCATTTAGCAAACAGCAGGACTTGCTGAATTTAAATTTGAAAATTTATGAAGATTGTGATTTTTTTATATATTTTTCAAGTTCATTGAGGGCAATCTTAAGACTTGAATCAATTGTAACTGGAAATCAATTTTCTCAACCTTGGCATATATTTAGAATTGAAAATTGGAATAGAGCAATGCTGAATAATCGGGGTCGCTGTGACGTAAATATTCTAATTGAGCCATCCAAGGATGATTACGTAATGAATCAATTAAATACATATAGAGGATATAGTAAATCCAGTGTGTTTATCGCAATTATTGAAGAAAGTAATAAATTAAGTAAAGATAAAAAGTGGGAGAAAGCATTGCAAAGGTTTTGTGTTCCAATTTACATTTTATTTACAAGAAGTTTAAAGAGCGAGGATACATTGACGATAAAAGAAGTAAAATTGTATTATGGAGATAGTATGAAAAAATTAGGTTCTGATTTCTGGAGGCAGAGAAAAAATCGCAAGTTGGGAAAAATTAATTTGGAAGGCCGAAATATTTTCTTCAAAGGCTTCGACGTATGTTCGCGATCAAAATTCAAAACAAGTTTTCCGACCTCTCCGTACCTTTATTCCAAGTATAAAATAGAAAAGGATTTTGGCTGCGACGCTGTGAAAATGTTAATGGTTAACATAATGCGGCATTTTAATTTCACTCCGACAACTACGAACCAAAAAGATATTTGTGGTTCCATTGCTCAAGAAAACGTTTACGGAAATCTGAAGATACCGAACGATGACACTAGGTATTATCAGTCTCGAGATGAACAGATTGCAATTTGCTACGTGAGCACAAGTTTTGTTTACGAAAGTGTTTCCATTTTCCTCTGGGTTAGGAATACTTGGGATGGAATATCCTGGTTACTATTATTTCTTGTTTACTTTTCGGTCACACTGTATATTTCTGTTGAATACTACATTTTCAAACTAAAAACGATTCCAAACCGGAAATTCAAATTTTACCATCATATTTACTGGTTTGATGGCATTTCTGTACTTCTTCGGCAAAATCACGTGATAATTTCAAGTCAGGCCCTATTGGTATTTTCAATAGCTGGTCTTTTCTTTTCTCTTTTGTACGAATGCTTGATGACGAGTCAAGTTATTTCAGCACCAAAATTACTAATTATGAATAATTTGAAAGAATTAATTGATAATGGTTTCTCTTATATGTATAAAGTCGACGAAATAACGAAAAAAGAGGGAAAACTCAGCAATATTAATTCTCAGGGTTACCGGATTCTCAAGAAGTATCATTTTCTTGATGAATCATCCTTTAATTCTTCAGTTATGTTGCTAACAACCAAAGATTTTTCCCCAAAATGGTGGGCAGAATATGGAATTCAGTTTTTTGAGTTTGGGGAACTTATGTTGTCCAGAGAAGTTTTGCCAATGATGAAAAGTGTGAAGAATTTAGTCACAATGTTTGGGGGGGCTTCAATGTTTTCCTTCGCTCAAAAGTTTTTACCCGAATATATCGTTTATTTTCTGTGGAGCTTGTATTACGGACCTAACAAAAAAGTTGCGTATTCAGTGAAACTGAGGGAAGTTAAATATTTTCCAGAAATTATTAACATACTCCGTCCCGGAATAAAATTTCATTTAGCAAAAGATGTCGCCCTGGTAGAAAATATGGCCATGCAGTTTCAAAATTGTTACAACAATGATTTGTATGAACTTACAAGAACTTTCTTTGAATGTGGAATAAGCAGCTTTATTACAGATTTTCTCCGATATCGTTTCCATTATAATGCAAAAAGAATGAAAGCAATATTTATTCACCAAAGAAAGCAACCAAGAAAAATCAGTTTCAAATTGAAAATTAAAACTTTATTTGAACTGTACGGAATATTTTGTGCCATTGCTACCTTTTTGTTTTTTATTGAATATTGCTTTGGTAAAATATCCCAAAGACAATGTAATGACTCCTACTGTTGCTTAAAGACATTTTCTCGGAATAGAATTCGTAAAACGAGTTTTACTGGCCATAGTGCTTAGAGTTTTCTTGGAAATATTAAAATATTAAGGAAGCAATGAAAAATGGACAATTTTAAGAACTCCGGCTAGTAGTTTGTAGTTATGAGAAAAATGCGCATATATGAATATTAATATTCGCATCAAGAGACCATATTTCTTGCACAGTAATTCAAACAGCTACAAAACTTTTGTTTTTGAAACTTTACCATAGGAAACATCTAAATTTGACATTTTTGCTAAGTTTACAGCTCCTTTGTTCGACAGCTTTGCATTTAGAATGTTTATAATTTCTAAAACACAGAGAATCAGAGAATCCATGCGCACATGTAATGAAGAACAATGAAATGCACAAATTTACGGATCCTCTGTGAATATGTACATGTCTATCCGCAGATTTACATTTTGCAAGAAAAGTAAGGGGGAACATTATATGGACCTCAAAAATAATCTGCTTGCCTCAAGAATAATAATCGCTTTACTTTTTATAAATACATTTGGCTAATAAATATTTATCACGTATCACTACTCCGACCTAATAATATGCCTTGCTTCCAATTTTAATGCAATTTGCTAATGTTTTAGTACATTTATCTCAAGCATAGTTAGAATTTTGTACTCTACTTGAGGTAAATGTAATAAAACATTAGCACATTGCATTACAACTTGAGGCAAATGTATATTATCATTCCGGAGTAATAATACTTAAGACTAGATAACTATTTATTAGCTAAATGTATTTATATGAGGTAAAATGATTATTTTTCTTCAGGTAAACCAATTATTTTTTAGGTAAACTTAAATACGAGCGGAAAAGTAAGTATAGTAACATACATATGATATCGTACGTACTATGTTACTATATTATATAAATGAAATAGATATATGCTTTAAGGAATGGGAGTTGAGATACGGATTTAGCTACACATAAGATACATATCCATCGATTGCTATTTTTGCCCCGAGAAGTACTTTGATTATGTACATAGATACATACGTTCATTAAACTGGAGTTAAAAAATAACCACTGCACTGTAACCTCATGAAGCCCGGACGAATATTTTGGCACCGAGATCTGTTCTCCTCTATTCCCTTGTTTATATACACAATAAGATACATGAGACAACAAATGCACAGATTATTGCAGTCAATAAAATCTTCCTGAAGGTTAGCTCAGCAAATGCGCAAAAGACAGCCAGTCTTACTAAACTATTGTATTCCCTCACATTTCTGTTGTACTCCATTTTTTTATTTTCTTGCAGACAAGTAACCGAAAATGTCAAATTTTGTTAAAAGAGCATTTTCTACCACAGCAAGGCAATTTGCTTCCGTTTCTGCTCAGGCCGAACATGCAGGTAAGTAGAAACATATTATTTTGAATATTATATAATTAATTCTGCAAATATTTTTGAATAATGAATAAATACATTATTGACATATATGTCACTTAAAGGGGGCATGGACTTATGGAGGAAGTTGGCTCTATTTGGAGCTGTGCCAACGGTCGCTATTTTAACAATTGTAATTTTTACGGACCATGCGAAACATAAGCACGCAAAGAAGCCAGAATATGTTGAATACGATTATCTGCGAAAGCGTGATAAGGTCATTCACTTTTGAATCATTTATACATAATTAATGTGCGATGCAGAAAAACATTCTAATAATACTAATACTGCAATTAAAGGGATTTAACAAGTGAAAAATAAGTTTATAGTAATAAATTACAGAATTAATGAATTAAATCGTTATAAAATTGCTTAGTTTTGTAAAAGTGTTCCAAAGTGTTAAGAAAGTATTATATTCATAAAAAATTGTTAAATTAATTATATTATGTAATTTTGCAGCGTTATCCCTGGGGTGATGGAACTCGAACTTTGTTTCATAACCCAAAGTCAAATTGGCATCCTGTGGACTGGAATAATTAAACATCTTTTGTGAAGTGTGCAGTTCACCTTAGTATGGAAAAATTTAAAGCTTTTTGTTACACATGGTAGTCTTGCCACATTAAATTTCAGATTCTGTAAAAATAGCGCTAGAGATAATAAATGTTCTTCATAGTATACCATTATACCAATTTATGCTTTAAGGCAATAAATGAATGTACAAAATTATAATACCATTTTGAGTTGATTTTGTTTAATTATTTTTAGAGTCAAGAATAATTTACGCAGTTAAACAAAAGTATGGCCAAAATATGCATTTTAGAAAACAGTTTCGAATGTAATAAATGCAAAATAGTTATAAAAATGATTTATTGTAACTAAATAGTTAAATGTACTGTACAGGTGATTTGGGAACACTATGGACACTAATGATAAAAAAGTATAATTTAATTATACTTCATTTGGGGTTGGAAGGCGATTTGAAGAATTCTTGAGATTTTCCAACTCTTGGTAAATATATTCGAATATTTCATTTTTCTCCTCTTTGCTGACATAGTCTGCATTGAATTGTACATTTATTTGAAGATCTTCACCGTAGCCCAAACAGCTAACTAAAATCGCTAAGTACATATAAAAATAATTATGTATTAAATATTCTCGGTAACAAAATAATTAGTGCACATTATTTACCGTTTAGTAAATATTAGATTTGTTTTAAATCTAAAAAAGAAATTTTCCAGATATACTTACTTGGGTCGCCATCGGATATTCCATTGACAAAATGACAGTGAAGAACATTTTGGTCGAATAAAGTCAAATCTCCAGGAATAGCAAAATTAGTCAAAAGAACTGTTGCCATTTTCATTCTATAGAATCGTCGAACTATAAAGTGTGGCATCAAACCTAATATTTGCTGAATTATTTGAAGAGACGGTTGGATTATTTCCTTTTTACAATTATTCACATCTCTCTGGATAAATGCGAGTCTTTCTATATTGTCCTCTATTCCAACTGGAAGACGTGCTTCTGTAGTATAACTAAGAATCAAAATAGAAACTGGTAATGTGGTAATTATAATTTCATTAGTCTCTAAAAATTTCCTAAAAACCCATTTTATGAAGAAAATTAAGATTTTACAAGAAAAGTTAATAATTTTTCTTACAAATGGTTTCTTAGTTTTTCCGGGTGATTTTTTCTCGGATAATGCTGATGAATTCGCATAGTTTTTGGGATTTGAATGTTCTTTTTATTCATGAGTCCTCTGATACCGGCTGTTACGGAAGATAAAATAACCGTGTTGGTGCATACATTATGTTTGTTTCTGATATCTCTGACAGTAGCTGCAGGAATGGAATCATTTGTAGTTGCAATGGAGTAATCCGGTTCATAATTGTGATCTGAATTTTTTAAATGCCAGGAATTTCTATCATAGAATCCATTTTCGTCTGTTAGGAACATAATGGACCTTTTCCACCAAAAGGGAATACTTTTCAGGAGTCTGATACCAATGTGTGGTTTCTTTTGTTGTGGATACCTTATACACTGCAAATTTTGTTCTGCCATAGTTTCAAAAAGCATTAAATTGTATAAGGAAAAACAATCGAACATAGAATGACTCGTGTGGAAAACGACAACAGAAGTATTTTCATTCTTAACATAATTAGGAAGCTGGTGATGATTTTCCAGTAATAAGAAATTCCATGGACTTTGGTGTTCCGAAAAGGGAGTTGATTCCAGATGTTCCATAAGTTCTTCATGACTTGCATGTTGAGAAGCATCGTATAACCGAATATGATTTCGAATATTGAACTCTTTATCCCACTTCCAAAAGTAAAAACCACACCACGATTGCACATATTGCTGTAACTCTGGATACTTTAGTTCTCCATCTGGATTTTGGAGCAGAATCACTTTTTTCATGAAGAAATCTTTCATAAAAGGAACATTCAACTCTCCCTCAACATAAAATGTTGCCACGATATTAATTCTCTTCTGATTAAACAAAGTTGCAGACGAATTTAATATTTTCCCTAAATCCTTCCGACATCTCACTCCTATTTTTCCAAGAAATAACCTAAAAACAAATATCGGTATTGATAGAACCAAAGAAATTCCCAAAAGTGACCACAAACTTAGTACAGCGAAAATTAACACTACTTGATTAACTGAAATAACTGGCGTTTTGAACATTTTTACAATTATTTCAAGTTTCTGTAGTAAATGCACTAATACTATTAATAAATGTGCAAATACACAGCAAAACCGAAACTTGTGAACAGTCCAGTAGAAAATTACTGAATATGTAGTGAATTACCGCAAATTAAGTATCAACGAGGTGACCTTACTAATACAACTTCTATACGCAGTATGTAACCATTCCCACTTTAATAATAATATTATGTGGTGTAATACGTTATATAATTTTTACAATCTTTACAGTTAGAGTTTAATTCATTTTTACGGTTTTCATTCCCTATTATTGCATTTTTGAAACATAATAATTAAATAAAATATGCATCTTGTTTTACAACAGCTCCACTTACGTATCTTATATAGATTACTTCTTACATGTATAAACTTACATAACATCCCAATTAATAGTACACTAACACATTCATACACTAACACACAATATATAGGTAACTATTACTTGAAAACAGTTCAATCTGAAAATACCGTAAACATTAGTACCTTTTTGTATACTCTCTAAATTTTTTGGGAGTGGAGAAATTTCTATACAGTTGAGAAGTCATGAACAGAGTATTATACATGGTTTACTTCAACCTAGACTGCTGCACTTTAATATCAAACAGTGCGTGACAACAAAAATTTTCATTTTTCTTAATTTGCCCAGCTAAAAGCAACAAACAACCCTTTAAATTAGCTTGTACTGTATGCAGTGTGCGTCAGCGGAAAATATTTTATTTACTACCTACAGAGTTTTCAATGTATTTCTAATATTATAATGAAACTACTAATTAAGTAATTACAAATCGCGATAATAAAGCATGGGAGTAGTTATATAAAATCCGTGTTGTCCTCTTTATCGCTTTGCAATTAGGAAAAGCTTTTATTTACCGGAAAATTGCAGTTAAACAAAGGGAAAATGTTAATGTAATTGTTATACAATGTATTACAATTAGTTTTAAGGTAATGAAAAAATGTGATGTATTTCCCAAGCAGTGAATATGGTAACAAATGATAATGCTCTTACAAGGGTGTAAGTAAAATTAATATTTTTCGGAGGAAATATGAATAATTTTGACCGTAACCATTACAAATGGACAAAAAATGGAAAAGAACGCCGTCTGTTAAATGACTCCTGACTCTTTACCCAGTTTATACACTTTTGATATCAAATCTTGCGGATGTTGTGCCAGTTCATTAATATTTGGGAATGCTTTACGAAATTTAGAGCTGACGCCATGTAGAAATGTGCCACCTTGGTTTGTAAGAAGTAGTTTTGAAACCAAATTGATTTTAGCCAGACGTTCCTCTGCTTCTTCCGCAAAGTAAAACTTCCTAAAGGGAAATAAAATTGATTTCTCTCCTCGTTCAGCTAAAGCTTTGGAGAATTTAGAAAAGCTGGTCATTTGTATCGGAGGAATACCCAATGTCTTCAGAACATGAATATAAAATGCATTCATATCAAAGGAATGTGGATTCATAATATTATAAATTCCATTCGGAACGCCATCCTTGAAAAACAAATCCATGCTGATCTTTGCACATTGGTCCACTGGAAGAGCAGGGTAAGCCGAAGGATATTCGGGTTTCAATCCAGTTTCCACAAAAGACATTAGAAGATAAAAGTAATGATTGTTTTCAATATCCATAACTCCAGTTTTACTGTCCCCAAGTATTAAAGGAAGTCTGCCAACGACACAAGGAACTTCTCTTCGAATTGCCTCACTCATTAATTTTTCACATACAAATTTTGATACAGCGTAGCCCATTGTAAGTCCGTCTCCGTAATTATCGTCTTCCACCAACTCCTCAGACAAAATATTTTCCGTTGCAGAAAGTCTGTTAGCAGCAAGAATTGAGCTTGCGTAAAAAATCCGTTTCGTTTTTCTTGTTGTTGCAAACTCCAATAGTTTCAAAGTTCCCAAAACGTTTATAGAGCGGATATCATCAGTTCTCTCAATCTCTTTTCTGTACATTTCCAAATGGTTACTTTTCACGGCTGAATGGATTACTGCATCGACTTGGGTACAAAGATCTTCATATTGTGCCAAATTAATCCCAAACTTTTTAGTTGATAAATCTCCAGGAATCAAAATCACTCTATCCTGAATTTTCTCGTGAGACTCAAAACTGTCTAAGAGTTTCTGTGCAAGTGGAATCGACTTTTGCCTGACAAGGCAATATATTTTTAAATCGGGTCGCTGCAGTAAATTTTTCAGTAAATGAGGTCCAAAATTTCCAGTTACTCCAGTAAGTAAAACATTCTTGCATTCTGATGGTTTTGGAATTTCTTTGAAACTTTTAATATGGGATGACAAAACAGAATCTTCTTTAATCAATTTCGTTGAATTTTCACTTTTGAAAACTTCTTTTACTGCTGGAGCACTTTTGGAGAAAAACATTGTAAGAACTCTCATTGCCACGGAGGTTTAGCTCTAAAAGCATTGGATTCATTTTACGTCTTTGTATTTATATGTACCACGCCAGGAAAATCCTAAATTGATAATCCATCACAGAAGTTGTTTTCTATTTTTATAAACTGCATTATCGTTTTGTGAGAAATTAATGTGAGTTTTACTCGAATTTTCACAAGGAGCACAGGAAAGGTTTTTCACAAACTTCACTAGTCCCCAGATTATTAAGATACCTAAAAAAATTGTGTAGTAAAATAGATTTTTATTCATTTAGAGATATAACAATCACAATGGTTTGTTCATGCAGTATGTTGGGCAACTCCGGTGTACGATTCCTTGGGAATACATGCAAAGCTTGTTGTACATGATTATGATATAATTTAGATTGGCGTAAGCAAGAGTCCTGATAAGAAACATGCTGGGATATTTTAATGAAGCAAAAACTATTCTTCTAGAGGAACTTATTTCTGGATCATTCCTTACTGAGCAACTAATGGAAAGAATCCTAATGTACGTAGTATACAGTGTATTTATTAATTATTGCTTTTTCCTAACTGCAGTGGACACTGGAGTCTATAGTATAACCACTCCATATGTGTGCATTTCAAAAGTTGCTGGAATTACTTTTCGTCTTGTCTGTCTGCTATGACTGAGGGCGATATTGAAATATTGACATTGTCACTATTCACAAAAGAGTTTTCAAGGCTTGATATGCAAATTTCAATTTACCATAACTACAAATTTTTGTGAACATACTTGGGAACACAAACTTGATAATTCCAGAAGCCCTTTTATGGTTTACAGACAAGTAACTTAAATTCGGTTTACTTTCACGTGTCAAATTTTTAAGTGTTTTGTTTATCCGTTTATTACAAACCATAATGCACTGTAGTATTATTAGCAAGCATATAAAGCATTTTAGATTATTATATTAACACTTATTGCAAATATGCGTATTGATAATTCTAGTCAGACAATTCTAAGTACAAGGTAAACGAAAACCTGCTTTTAAACGTCAGTCTGCAATGAAAATACTCCAATCTATAAATTAATACTTTTAAAATACAAATACACACGTCGAAGACGAAAAACCCAGAACTCCGGTCAAGCAGAATCATTAACCTGTCCTTTAATCGAATGATACTAAATTAAAGAATTTTGGAGAACTGTAATGCCAATGGCGCATCAATTAACGAAATAATGTTTTCTTAATATCGTCCCTATTATTTTTAAAACATGCTAATGGGTCCAAAAGATGTTAAGAAAAAGTTGTCATATTTTTGAAAAGCCTTCTTTTGATAGTCATGTCTTTCCATTTTTCGGAATTACATGAACGGTGTCTTTTGGGGAACAAATTTCATTTGGTGCATCCAAACACGACAATTCTGTAAGCCTACTTTATAAATAAATGAAAACAACGAATATTCGTTTTCCATTATGTCAAATATCTAAGGGTTAGGCTTTAGCGAACAAATTGGGTCACATCTTTACAATCTTTGAAGGAGTTGGGTCTAATATAATACACACCATAGCTGCAAACCAGAGTCACGAAGAACAAAATTTTATAATGAAAAGCAGAAAAACAAATTTTCATGTGTTAATATTAATTTTTTTATTTAAGATATTCAGGGTCGACGCATTTAATTTTCAATTTACATGTTTTGCAAAATGTGTCTTACAAATATCTGGATATCCTAGGGAAGATAATCATATATTTGACGGACTGCTAGCAAAACTGTCCCCTAATAATACATTCAGAGTGGAAACATTGGAGCCAACCTACAATAAAACAGAACTATCAAGGAAAATATTTTACAAGTTCACAGAATGTTCTATTCTCGTATACATCGTTGGAATAAAAACAGTAAGTCCGAATAATATTATGGATCATTTGATAGAATCCTCAATATCACAACATAGTTATCCCGGAAACTATGTTTTCTTCATAGTTGATGAACATTATGAAATTCATCAAATAGCAACTCAACTTCACAAAATACCAATGGCAAGTAAATACTTTCATGTAGGAAATAATTCCGATGTGTCACTTATTTGTACCAGTTGTGTAGTTTCGCTTTTACATCGGATACCCAAAGAACTTTTGGAATCCCTTGGGGAAATTGACAAATTTTGGTTAACTGTGCACAAAAATCAAAAAGATGTTTACATTGAAGTAGCCAACCCCCCATTTCAACCTAAAATAGACACTGATTATGATATTATGAAAAAATGTAACATTTACAAAAACGCGCACTATATCCCAACTCGAACATGTATTATGAAAATCATAGAAAAACATTATAATTACACTACCGTCGATTATTATTGGGCAGATCACAATAAATCAATTCACGCGTTTGTTGACACATTTTATACAGTTGACTTTGATTATTATCACAGTCGTCAAATATTTGTGATTAACATTACGAAACCTGAGGATATGCGAATTTGGATTAACGACGCAACTACATACAGGAAATTCAGTGTTTTTGTTGTGACAGAGAAACATTTGAATGATTTCGTCCTATTCGTCGTCCTATCCGTTCGATATCTATATTTGGGTCACGTTGGCTTCTGTGCTGTATATGACATTTTTGGTATTCAAAATATCCAGACTGGCCAATAAAAGGGAAAAGAATGAATCGTTGCTAATTTTTTGTTTTCTACTTGAACAAGGCCATTCCACTTTCACGGAAATGAAGAAAGCCAAATATTCACTGCCATTCGTGGCAGTTTGGTATCTGATGGGAGTTGTTTTAACTAACGCTTACAAAGGGATAATATTTTCAGTATTGACTACCGGAGCCATTCCTTATATTCCAAAGACTCTACAAGAATTAACCTAGTGACATTTCCATTGCATCAAGTTCAGTTATTTATAAACAGGAAAACGGAATTAAAAAACTGCAACTTTTTCTTACTGGTCATCTCTTGCCTGAACTCATTAAAAGCGATAATCATCAGAAATAATATATTACGAAGTACTCATTAAAAAACTTATCTACATTCCGTTTAACGAAATTTTCAAGTCAGTTTTTAGCAATAATTTCACAACTCTAAATGCAGGAGAATTTGAGTTTTCTAATAAAATAGCATTTATAGACACGAATGATCAAACAGAACTAATTGTCACATACATTCAGCTTTTCACTGAAAAATTGGTTGCTCGTCTACCTGACCCTGAATTATTTTGTTATCGCACAGGAATAATAGTTTCTAAAAATTACTTTTCTATACTTCTTCCTTCCACCATTTCAAAACTTTACCAGTCTGGCATTTACAACTGGTGGATGGATTTTGAAGTGCGTGGATGCAGATTTAGAAGCATGATATACATGCAAAAAAAATTAAATATTTCCACCGGCCAAGTCAAAAACTATAATACATTTTTCCTTTCAAAGACTGTTCTAAAATCACAACCAAAACCTATGTCACTGAAAAATATCGCTATCGTATTTGTGAGTTTTCTCTTGTTTAAGCCTATCATTCTTTTACTATTATTTTCAGGCAATCCTTGAATGTACGATTTATTTTCTAGCGGGAACAAATTTGTGCGCGTCTCCCTTTTTACATAGTAGCATGCATCATTGCAATTTTCAATAAGTTAACAGTTAAGTACTTGCTCGCCTGCAGCACATATACAATTCAACTCTTGTCTCGCGTCCACGTACGCATTTTTCATTTGTCATAATTTATCAGTATTTTGCTCAGTATTTCATAGTAATAAAATTAGTTTTCTATTATTAAAATACTCGCAGCAACCACCCTATTGTCATTCATTCATAGCACCAAGCTTAGTGACAGTTAGGGCCAGTACCCTAGTATTTAGATTTACACCCTAAATATTTTTAACGGACAAACCCCGAACCCCCAACGAACACGAACATTTTTTGGTCCTTCGTCCACCGGACATTTATCTAAAGTGTCAACTAGTGAACCCCCCTCCTCGTGGAAATTCGTTGGAGTCGTTCAGCATCAACCGTGAATCATCACCAGTGAATCATCACTCATCGTCCGGAAGATTGACGTACATCCACCGCTCCGTCGTGGGATCATTTTTTGTTGTAAGTAGACTAACAACACAAAAAATCTAAATAATGGAAGTTGTGAGGCGTGACAGACGTGCAATCAAGTCGCAACTCACCAGGATTAAAAAGGTTGTGTTGGCATATGACGTCACCGCACCTCCACCCCTTCATGAAATCATAGTTTATGAAGGCAAAATGAGTCTAATCAGCAACAAGTGCACAAAGTTAACCGAAAAAGCTAGTGCAGCTGCCGCTGATGACGCAAAATTTGATGCTGAGGAGCCTGAGTTTACTGCCATCGATGACAGAATCTCCAAGGTCGACATCAAATTGGCGGAACTGAAGAGAACATACTGCACAGTAGCAGCAGTAACAACTGACATAAAGTTACCCAAGTTCGAGATCCCCCCATTCAGAGGAGACTCTCAAGACTGGCTATCATTCCAAGATCTCTTCTTGTCATCCATTGACAAGAATGCAAAGCTCTCTGGATGCCAGAAACTTCAATATCTTAAGGGACTGCTTCAAGGGGAAGCAGCTGCTCTCATCAAAGATATACCTGTGACGGATCCATCCTACCAACAGGCGTGGGATATCCTCAAGGCACGATATGAAGTCAAGCGAGACATCATACGCTCTCATTTTGACAGACTCACATCAATTCAGAATACCCAACAAGGAAATCCAGTTATGCTGCGGAAAATTGGGGACTCGACCAACGAGTGCAATCGAGCCCTTGATGTTCTCAAACTAACCCCAGATCAGAAATGGGACTCTTTCGTTATTCACGTCATGTCTCGCAAGCTAGACAGTGAATCCAGGGTAGAGTGGGAGAAGAAACTAGCTCCTAACGAAGTGCCCACTATTCAGAAATTTACAGAATTCATCCTCGCCCAAGCCAGAGCAACTGCAGCGGGAGGAGCGAAACAACAATCAAACAATCAGAAAAATCCAAAAGTTTCTTCTGAAAAGAAAGTGCTCTACAGTTCACAGGAAAACAGTAGCAGCAAGCCATGTGTTTTGTGTTCAGAAAATCATCCAGTTTACAAATGTGAGAAATTTCGTGAACTCAGCAGTGAAGACAAGTGGAGCTTTGTCAAGAAGTCTCGCCTGTGCTTCAATTGCCTCAGAGAATCCCACACAACAGCTGATTGCTCATCGAAATCTACATGTCGGAAGTGTAAAAAGAAGCACAACACTCTTCTACACTCCGAACAAAACTCATCCTCCAAATCTGCAACAGAGGAAAAGCAATCCACGTCTTCTGCGCAGCAACCAGAAGAAAGTATCTCCAACATGTTTTCCATGGGAAGTGCTTCTCAAGTCCTCCTTTCCACAGCTCTCATTCGTGGAAAGGATTCCAGAAATTGTTATCAAGTGTGCCGTGCCTTACTTGCTGATGGCTCTCAGGGAAGTTTCATCACAACACAGTGTGCAACACGACTTGGCCTTCCTAAGCAAAATAGAACAGTTGATATCAAAGGATTTGGAGGAGTGGATTCTGGAAAAACTACTCAGTGCATGACTCTTCAGGTTTCCTCTTGCTACAATTCAGACAAGTGTTTCACAGTGGAAACGAACATTAAGCAAACGCTCACTGGACACTTGCCATCGTATCAAGTGAAACCCAGAACTTGGCCACATATTGCAAACTTACAGTTAGCCGACCCCAAGTTCTTTGAGCCTAGTAAAATCGATATTTTACTAGGTAGAGACATTAGTGATGAACTAATACTTTGCAACAAGAAAAAAGGAACTCCTGGCACTCCAACTGCAAGAGAAACAGTCTTTGGTTGGATCCTTGGAGGTCCCATTCACTCAACCCGCTACGAGAAGCAGTACAGCAGCCATCACATCCTTACACATCATGTCAGTTGTGACTTGGACAGTACTCTTCAGAAATTTTGGGAACTGGAAGAATTCCCAAACACACGTCTTTTCACTAATGAAAAAAAGGAATGCGAAAAACATTTCTACGATACGTATCAACGTGACTCGACTGGCCGTTTCATTGTCAATCTTCCTTTCAAGAAGAATTTCAAAGCCATCGGTGAAAGCAAAACACAAGCTGTGCGACGTCTCAAACAAGGAGAGCGATCTCGCAGTAATCATCCAGAAAGGCAAGTGGATTACAACTAAGTTCTCCAATAGTATCTGACTCTGGGACACATGCAGAAAATTCCAGATTGAGATACAATGAAAACAGAAAAGGTATACTACATACCTCATCATGCGGTTTACAAACCAAGTAGTACAACCACCAAGGTTCGTGTCGTTTTTGATGCCTCCGCAAAAGCAAGAAATGGAGTTTCTCTTAACGAAAACCTGATGGTGGGTCCGAAACTCCAAGAGGATTTGGTCGCCATCCTAATCAGATTTAGGACACATCAAATTGCCTTCACTGCTGACGTTGCCAAAATGTATCGGCAAGTTCAACTGCAGTCTGAAGATTGTGATTACCAAAGAATCCTTTGGAGAAAATCCCCTGATGAACCCATTCAAGAGTATCGTCTCACAACTGCCACATTTGGAACGGCAGCTGCCCCCTATCTAGCTGTGAAGTGCTTACAGCAGCTAGCATTGGATGACATCTCAGCAAGCAGTGTCAACCCTGAGGAATTGTCACACACAGCCTCATCCATCATTATCAAAGACTTCTACGTCGATGACTTGATGTCTGGTGCCAAGACAGACCGAGAAGCCATTACAATCAAGAATGAAATCATTTCAATTCTTGCCAAAGGAAAAATGCACCTGAGGAAATGGTCTTCTAATTCAAACATGTTATTGGAGTCCCAGCCAGAAGAACTCCGGGAAACCAAATTCCCCCTCCGCATTGACGAGGACGACACTATCAAAACTTTGGGACTAACCTGGAACCCTGCAGCAGATATGTTCTCCATTTCAGTGGTCATGCCCCAAACAAGAGAAACAATTACCAAACGAACTGTTTTGTCTGATGTCGCCAAAACATTCGATCCGCTAGGATTATTGTGCCCTTCCACAATCAAAGCTAAGCTCATAATGCAAGCACTGTGGAAGGAAAAACAAAATTGGGATGAACCCATTTCTCCAGAACGCAAGCAAGACTGGTTGGAGTACAGAACTACCTACATACAAACAAATCAATGTCCCCAGATGTGTCACAGCTCCAAACAGCAGCTACGAGCTACATGGATTTTGTGACTCTTCACAGGTAGCATACGCAGCATGTGTATACCTCAAGTCAATCAACCCAAATGGTGATGTGCAGACCCGGCTGATTGCAGCCAAAACAAAAGTGGCTCCAATCAAGTTTGTATCCTTGGCTCGCCTGGAGCTCTGTGGTGCAGCTCTGCTCTCAAAGCTAATGGAGACAATAAAAAATTGTTTGAACTTACCAGTAAGTAAGGTGGCTTACTGGAGTGACTCTACAATCACACTTGCATGGATTAACTCACCCTCCCAGAGATGGAAGATATTTGTTGCCAACAGGGTAGCTCAAATCCAACAGACATCGTCTGCGGAGCAGTGGAAACATGTACGAGGAGATGAAAATCCAGCTGATTGTGCTTCCCGTGGAATCAAGCCTTCAGAGCTCCTGAACCACAAGTTATGGTGGAACGGACCCCAGTGGTTGCATCAATCAGACCAATCTAATACTTTGTTTTTTCCAGATGACTCTACAGAAGAGATGGCACTGGAGGAAAAAGTAAGAACTCATCATATTGCAATCGAAATTCCGGTACTTTCCAGATTTTCAACACTGCTGCGACTACAAAGAGTCACAGCTTACATGAAACGTAGCATGCAGCAGAAATCCTTCAAAGCCATTTTGAAGTCAGGACCACTTACGCCTAAAGAATTAACTGCAGCCTTGGATGTCTGGATTCGTTATGTTCAAGGACAGTGTTTTGGAGATGTAGTGTCTGCTCTAAAAAGTTTGAAGCCTATTCCCAGCCATGCTAAGCAAATTGGGCGTTTGTCACCCTTCTTGGACGGAAGTGGAATCTTGAGAGTTGGTGGCAGACTTCAGAACTCGCGGCTTTCACCAAACAGAAAGCATCCGATTCTTTTACCAAAAAAGAATCATATAACAAAATTAATCATTGAGCATTTCCACAAGACTTTTCTCCATGCAGGAAGTCAACTCTTACTTTCGAATCTTCAAAATCGATATTGGATCTTGGGAGCTAGAGATGTTATTCGGCAAATTATCAAGAAATGCATAACCTGCCATCGCATCAAAGCCGAGACAGCACAGTAAATGATGGGTAATTTGCCAACTCCCCGAGTGAATCAAGCACGTCCCTTCCAGATTGTCGGAGTCGACTTTGCAGGACCCTTCAATTTAGTGTTGAAAACCGGAAGAGGACAGAGACCACAGAAATATTATGTATCAGTGTTCGTTTGTTTCGTCGTACGAGCCATCCACTTGGAGCTTGTCAGCAACTTGACGAGTGAAGCTTTTCTTGGAGCCTTCAGAAGATTTGTCTCGCGACGTGGCCTCTGTACGGATGTGTACAGCGACTGCGGTACAAATTTTGTTGGAGCCAACAACGAGCTCAAAACCTACATTAAGCAAATCCAGTCATCTACCTTGGGCAATCATCTAAAGGAAGTGTTAGCCAAGGATGGAATTCAATGGCACTATAATCCTGGAAGCGCCCCTCACTTCGGCGGACTCTGGGAAGCCGGAGTGAAATCAATGAAGTATCATTTGAAGCGGATCGTTGGAGACCACACACTTTCAACTGAAGAAATGTTGACCGTTCTGGCACAGGTGGAAGCCTGTCTGAATTCTCGGCCTCTCACCGCATTCTCCAACGACCCTAATGACTTAGCAGCCCTGACGCCTGGACACTTTCTAGTTAGAGATGCACTAATGGCAATCCCGGAACCTGACGTTACGGAAATCCAAACCAATCGTTTATCTCGCTGGCAACTCACGCAGAAGTTGGCTCAGCACTTTTGGACTCGATGGAGCTCGGAGTACCTGTCGCGCCTGCAGCAGCGACCGAAGTGGTGGTCCGAGAAGAAAAACATTAATGTCGGAGATCTTGTTTTACTGAAGGACGAGCGTCTTCCTTCCCTCAAGTGGAAATTGGGGAGAATTCAAGAAATTTTTCCCGGAAAGGACAATTTGGTTCGAGCAGTGAATGTGAAAACAGCAGATGGAACCTATAATCGCCCTATTGCTAAGCTGTGTCCACTGCCTATTGATACTTAAATTACTTAATTCATTGTGATATATTTAAGTTTCTTTTATTCAATTCATTTCTATCAAATCATCTTTTTATTCATTGTTTTCATTTGAATTTTTGAAATTGTACATTTCAAGGCGGGAGTATGTTTAAGCCTATCATTCTTTTACTATTATTTTCAAGCAATCCTTGAATGTACGATTTATTTTCTAGCGGGAACAAATTTGTGCGCGTCTCCCTTTTTACATAGTAGCATGCATCATTGCAATTTTCAATAAGTTAACAGTTAAGTACTTGCTCGCCTGCAGCACATATACAATTCAACTCTTGTCTCGCGTCCACGTACGCATTTTTCATTTGTCATAATTTATCAGTATTTTGCTCAGTATTTCATAGTAATAAAATTAGTTTTCTATTATTAAAATACTCGCAGCAACCACCCTATTGTCATTCATTCATAGCACCAAGCTTAGTGACAGTTAGGGCCAGTACACTAGTATTTAGATTTACACCCTAAATATTTTTAACGGACAAACCCCGAACCCCCAACGAACACGAACATCTCTTCTGTGTTTCATTTTCTCTTATCATATATCTTTCAGAAAAATTTAGAATGCAATGGTTTGTGAAGTAATAATAATTCCATATATGTGTAATTTTACTATTGAATTTAAGCAAGCAGTATGTAAAGTTTTCGGATTATACAGTCCATTCGGGTCTTTTAAATACATAGATACAAAAATTGTTATTACACAATTCTAAGAAGTCGTTTCTAGAAAGTAAATAAGTGTTCCTGCTTTTGTGAGCGTAATAACTTTGTTAGGCCCTACAAGGTAATAAATTTTCAGAACAAATTCCGTTTGAGCTAACAAAAGCGCTGCGCTAAACATAATTTATAACAAGGTTTTAATAAGGAAACCCCAAAAATAAATTGTAAACAATAACTATCAATGACTTCATCTTAAATATTACTTTATCCATATATACAAATTAGTTCTTTTAATTCTTTCTGTGTTGGATGAATTTGCCAGAAGCTGCCAGAAGCAGAGGCGGCTCTGGGTACCCGCGGGGCCCTAGGCCAGAATTCTAGTAATTTGCGAACCCATATTTTTGGGCCGACATTATTTCTCGACCCACAGAGAGACGTAAAAATGTGCAATTGTTTGCATGACAGCATGAAAAAGCTGACCAATTACACAATTTTGGTTTGTGTTTTGATGGTATTTGAGTTTGCATTCAGCAATATATTCAATTATTCGCGCGGAGCGCGAAAATTTTTTACCAGTTAATGGCAGATTACGAAATGAAACATCTCCTCACGGGCAGCGCAAAATTGTTAACATTTGAGACAATTATAAAATGAGACGTCTATTCGCACCCAGCGCCAAATATTTTAACAATTGATTGACTATTGTGAAATGAAAAGTTTATTCATGGGCAGCGCATTTTTCCAATTGGTAGACTATTATGGAATGAAACATTTATTCACGCTCATTGAATTTTTTATTGTTTTTCTGCAGAAATGAAAATATGTTTACTTTTCTATGTCTCAAAGTTCCCAAAAAGATAGATTAATGTTTTTCTTAAAGTACAATCTTGTGTTTTATTTGCTGTGGTCAGCTTAATATTTTTTTGCTGATCGGCCAAGCGCGGGGCCCCCACAGGCGCGGGGCCCTAGGCGGTCGCCTAGTCCGCCTAGTGGTAGAGCCGGCCCTGGCCAGAAGAATTAGTTTTGAAATATCTTACTAATTATCACTATTACTTTATATGTAATACTTCGGTCAATGTCATCCTGCAATACGTTTATCCCCGTTTTGTGAAAACCGATTAGCGATAAAGTGTTAAATTGGGAAGTATATCATATATGGACACTATTTTGTTTTCCCTGTTTCATCGTGGTTACTCAAATGATTTACTCAGCCTTTCATCTCGTCAAAAT
This sequence comes from Yoshiicerus persimilis, assembly GCA_020352615.2. Classification (NCBI taxonomy): domain Eukaryota; kingdom Metazoa; phylum Arthropoda; class Collembola; order Entomobryomorpha; family Tomoceridae; genus Yoshiicerus; species Yoshiicerus persimilis. The sequence goes on from CM036941.2 coordinate 14,417,716, forward strand.
TACTGTTTTATATTAACTGATGAATTCATTTATATTTGAAGTAAGGACATTTAATTTGCCTAAAGAATTTCTTATCCTTTCATGGCCGATGGATAAAATATTAATTAATGGTATGCCAAAGAGTATCATTTACAGGAACACTATCTTATTTAGAGGATCGTGAAGGCTTTCTGTAAAGTCATGAATAATTTCAATCAATAATGTACTTTCTACTTTAAGAAATGTGCAGATAAAGTAGAAGACTCACTCACAAGATAATAGAAATCCATTATAAATAATTCACAACATTTAGTATTATTGTAAACCATTTGCGGTCGGGTGTAACAAAATACCGGAAAATAGCTAGTGGAAAGAAGCCATCAATGTTTTTATATTATAGTCCGCTATTTAACATGCAATTGGGTTGCATTAAAAATTCGCAATCACAAATATGTTAGGCACACTATCAAATATACAGTAACAAATTTGATACATTGGCACAAGTTACAGTTTTGAGGTAAGTCCTAGGAGCAAATTGAAAAAGAATCATTTTTATAAGCTCGTACGTTGTAGACCACATAATTTGCAGTTCACGAAAAGACAAATAGGCAGATTATTACTTAAAGTATCTCTCTCAATCTAAAAATATTCAGCTTCATACAAAAACACGTTACAAGAGGCAGAAGCGACTTTCTAATGTAACTAGTTTTGGTTTAACGGACACACCTTTTTCTAGAGAAATTCTATTTAACATAATGAATACATGCAATGCAAATTTGTTAGTACAACAGTGCCACGATTGGGAAAGGCATACGTTTTAAATATTGGTCAAGACTTAATAAGCAAGGACAAGATGCTTAAATTTAAATCCGTCTCGAGACACTATTTTCAGTAACAAACAAAATTTTTGCAATCATGGTGTTGGAAACTGTTTCTCGGGTTTTGAAAGCAATTTAAACATTACACAGTTTTTTATAAATAAGAATCGTCATAATTTTGCAGATCGCAGAATAGAAACAAAAACAAAAAATAAATATAACTAAAAATTAATGTAAACAAAAAGTATTAATTAACTATTTTGAACAAGTCAGCATTATTATAGTTAAAAACTTGAAACTTGACACAAACTGCAGTTATGCTTTCAAACAAAAGAAATACAATATTTTTTCTATTCTTTCATTACATCTTCACTGCAGAGAGTCAAACCTTTTTACCATCACTTTCAAATTGTCATTCCGAAATTGTTTCACATCGAGGTGATTTGAGCGACTACATTTTCAATAAAATTATATTCTCGTCACGAACACTAATTTTTCCCCCAACACTTAATCTTACTAAATGGTATGGTAATTACAAAGGAAGAAAAGCATACCCCTCGTCGTTGTCAAATGCCCATTGTACTGTGGTCACAGTGGTGGAGCCCCCAAAGGAAAAAATTGACAGTATTATCAAATCCCCTTCTCTATTTGGGAGACAAAGAGGTCGACTAAGCGACAAATTCCTAATAATCACCTCAAAAAATAAGCTTGAAAAAATCAAACAGAGATTCGTGGGTAATTTGGAATGGACGAATGCGTTTTATATTATGGTCATCAATAAGAGGAACGATATGGAAGTTTTAACAGTGTCACCATTCACCAAAAAGTTTGAAAACATCGATATTACATCAGAAGTTCTGCAGAGTGGTTTGACAAGAAAAGGGTTACATAAAAATCTTCATAAAATTACTATCCCTGCATATAATTCACACTATAGGACCACAAAATGGGTGATCAGACGGAAATGGAAATGTGGTTCGTCACCGTACCAGATTATTAGTAAAGGAAAGCAAGGAACATGCTTTCATGGAAGCGTATATTACCCCGCCTTCCATATAATGGCCAACTATTTAAATTTTACTCCAATTTACGTAAACAATTATAGAGATATGGCAGTTAGAAGTCAGTTTTGTGGAATAGTACTTCTTGAAGGCAGATATACTCATGCGTTTGTGTACTATTGGAATAGCATGGTCTATTTAACTTTTTCTGAGCTAAGATGGTTCATATACTGTGTACGTAAAGAAACATTTAACTTTGAATTACTATCCATTTGGATTAATATAATGGACATGAGTGCATGGATATTATTGATAAGTAGCTGTCTATTAGCTAACGTCCTAATATTTCATTTTGCAAAAGTCAAAATCACATTTGAATCTTTTAGCAACTTTTTCATTACTGTCTTTGCGATTCTTCTCCATCAAGATCATAACCAAAGGAAACTCTTTTTGTATGCAATTTTATCTTTGATGTTAAATATTCTTGTAACTCAATACGAAAGTTACGTCACAACTGAAGTTATTGCTCCTCTTGATAAAAAAGTAATGAGGAATTTCCGTGAACTAATTCAAAATGAATACAGAATAGTTTCTGTCATTCAAAATATAAGTGAGGTAAACAAAAGAAAAGGCTATTATTACGGGTATGTTTATTTTGCACAATATGGCATTTCTGACAAAGCAAACTCCAGTATTTATTTTTATGATAAAAGTAAGCTTAGGCCACCATTTTCCATTCGCGATATAAACAAGATATGCTTGTCACAAACGAAACTTAAACTCTTTGTGGAAGCAGATTCTGTTAATTCTGATTATAGCCTGCTTAAAATACAAGAAGGTGTTCCCTTATTGAAATGCCGAAAATCAATCGAACCGGCGAACAATTATCCCAATTCATGGACTTTTGCAGGATGTTTTCGGTTTGAACTTCTAAATGTTGTCCAAGAATTAAATGAAATGGGACTACTGGACATTTGGCGACGTTTCAGATACTTTAACCTTCATGTATTACGACTCAAAGAAAAACAAGCTCAGCAAAAATTCAAAAGGGTTAGTTTTGATATGAAAATAGGAGCAGTTTTTCCCTTTCTTGGATATCTGGCTTTTCTTCCTTTAGTTATTTTTTTATTTGAATGTTTGCCTAAACTCATTCAAAATACATTTACGAATATACGAAACTTTTATCACTTCATGTCATATTATTATTCCCTTTAAAATTAGCTTAAGCACATTCGGTAGATGATAATGTAAAATATTAATTGTAGAATTTTGATTAATCCATTGTTAAAATGCTTTTTGTAATAAAAACTCTATACCAAGCAAGTTTAACACAAATTCTTTATTCGAAGCAGTTTGATTTTTTCTGAGATTAACGGAAAGTATTCATATTCAAAAATCCATCTTCTAAAATAGGGTATTTTTCGTTACTGCCAACTGAAAAATTCGAGACATGAAACTTCCAAGGTAATCTTTTCTCGTAAACTAAAATTCCACTAAGTAAACAATTAAAGGCCTCGCCTGGCTTTTTTGCGCTCACTTTTGTGTAGGTCTTATTCAGTGATTTTTTATGTCGCTAATATTAGCCATACCTCTTTTAAGTATCATAAATGCATTACTAAAAGAATTTCCGAGCTATCTGTCCGTCCTTCCGAACTGGTTGAGCTAATGAATTTATATTTGGAGCACATGCAGATAAGGTACAGTGCAAAAGTCACTTTGGGCCCAATGGAAGGCCAAGTTCGAAGAAGTGGTCAATAAATCAACCGTTTCCAGAAATAGAGTGGTAAACGTGAAGGCTAAAGTTCAATGCAGTAATAATGGACGTGTTGTGTATGCAGGTTACCGAACGTCATCAAATATACTCAAATATATAGACAACACGCTTGCATCAGGAGTAAGTTATAACATTTCCGTAATGCATATTACAAACCGTATTGACCAAGATACATCTATCATGTAGCAGAACTCAGATACAACATTTCTCCACGACTACATTACAAGTATTACATCTTACAAAATTTCATACCAGAACTCTCAAGAATCGCAACTCCTGTATAAGAATTTTGAGTTCCTCAACCGATTTGTTTAATGCATATTCATTGTCCAATGATTTTTTGTTCTCTACAATTCGTCTACGATACTTGGTTACTCGGTTTTTGTATTGGCTTAATAAGTATCGTCCGGTACATTAAGCAAATGTCCGAACAGTCTGTCCGTCAGTCCATCCGAGAGGGATTCACATAATGGATTGAAATAGGAAACGCATCGAGAGAAGTTTAAAGATCTTTTAACTGCCTCGTTCAATGTATGTATTTTGCATTTGTAAATTGTTCTTGCTGTCCAATTTATGCTTTCAAATAATTGTCCACTATAATTTACCATCTACGATACTTGCTTACCAAGTGTCGCACTGGTTTTCATTATTTTCTATTATTTGCATTAAAATTTATGTTATATGAATTTATGTTATAGTTGAAGAAAAAACATTTCATTTGCCAAAATACTTTTAATCCTTTCATGACCAATCGATAGAATATTAATAAATGTTTTGCCAAAGAGTATGACTTACAGGAACACTAATTTATTTAAAGCCCCGTGATGGTTTTCTGTAAAGTCATGAATAATTTCAATCAAATATAGAGATGGCTCTTTCTACATTCTTCCTACACTCTTTCTACACTAAGAATGCCACAGGTAGACAGTAAAAGACCAAGACCTTCACGCTTGCAATAAGCTAATAGAAATCCATTTTGAATAATTCACAGAATTTTTTTCCTATCCCCTAACAAAACGCTATAAGTATTTATTTTTAAACCCCCATTTGTTTATTGGATAGAACTTGGTGGAACAAGAAACTTTCTGGTTAGAATTCGTCTGCGAATACAGCTTTGCAGCTTCTATCCGTCATATTTATCAGTATTACGTGTTTAAGTCTAAAATGCTTTATCTGTAATGAGCGAAACATAACTGAGGTACACTTCGAGAGATAATTACACAGTGCACAGTAGAAAGTCTAAAAGGGCTTTATGTGTTATCAAATATATATCATTCCAAAATATAATTAGTTTATTACTATTATTACTGATTGAAGAATTTTCAAGCATACTACGTTCTGCGGACATATTTATTAGGTGGGCAAAGTTTTTCTATATGCTATGCTATTCTTTTGTCGGTCAATGCTTTTATTGAAAGAACTCTGGAGTCAAACAGCACCCGACAGTCAAATGCACCACCTTCTATGTATAATCTGATAATGATGATCAGAAGAGCAACTTAATCAAGCGCAAGCGGCACATTTCGGTTTACGGTCACTTTTTCAGACCGATTAATACTGCTTAACTTTTCTATGCGTATTGCAAAAAGAATGTACTGATTTTTTATTATTTTGTACTGATGGATTTATGTTATATTTGACGTAAGACCACTTCATTTGCCTAAAAGCTTTTTAATCCTTTCATGACCAATGGACGAAATATTAATTAATGCCTTGCCAAAGAGTATCATTTACAGGAACATTATTTTATTTAAAGGATCGTGATGATGGCTTTCTGTAAAGTCATGAATAATTTCAATCAAATATACTTTCTACACTAAGAAAGCGACAGACAAAATAAAAGACCAAGAACTTCACGCTTGCAATTAGCTAATAGAAATCAATTTTGAATAATTCACAACGCTTGATATTTATGTAAGCCATTTGCCAATCGGGAGTAACAAAATAGCGAAGGATGACTAGTAGAAGCCGTACAGTATTTTATATAATAATCCTTCAGTTAACAATTGGGTCCCAGTAAAAATTCGCCAGCATAGATGCCTGATTTTTGACAAATCCATTAAATGCACAGTAACTATTTGATGAATCAGCCCCAATTTGGAAGTAGATCTTAGACAAATATTGATAAAAAATATTTTTTATAAATTTCTGTACTGTAGACCACATAATTTGTAGTTCACGTAAATACAAATAGGCAGATTATTACTTTAAAGCAGCTTTCCCAACTTTAAAATATTCAGCTTCATGGAAAAACACGACACAAGTGGCAACTTTCTAATGTACCTATATTTATAACCTACTGTTTGGTTTTCTTAACTACAAAGAATACTACCTACCAGCAAACCCTTATTGAGTCTGGAGTCTGGAGTCTTGCAGTTGCAGTATAAGTACACTGCATGTTCAACTGACATACCTTTCTCAAAAGAAATTCTTATGTAAAATATATAGTACCCAGAATGTAAATTTTGTTAGTACGACAGTAGTATGACAATCGGAAAAAGGAAAAGTTGTTCTATTATATATCTCAAGTGTTGGTCAAGACTTATAAGTGTGTAAATGTTTAAATCCCTCTCAAGACAGTACTTTTCAGTAACAGACTAATTGTTGAATCCATTGTTTTCAAATCTGTTTACCGCGTTCTGAAACCAGTTTGAACTTCATAAAGAAAACTTTTAATACATAAGAGTCGCTATAATTTGAGGATCGCAGAATAAAGTCTGTATTAATATATTTTCAATTATTAAGTAGCGGAAGCTACTTTATAATAATGCCCTGAACAATCTGTCTGTCTGTCTGTCTGTCTGTCTGTCTGTCCGTCTGTCTGTCTGTCCGTCTGTCTGTCTGTCTGTCTGTTGGCTCTATAACTCCTGAACGGCTTAATATAATTCGCTAAAACTTTTAGTACATGTTCTTGGTGTTCCGAGGAAGGTCCCCTGTGAAAATGGGTGTGATCGATAAATGACATCTACTAAAAAAATTGAATTTTGTATGTAGAGCCTACAGTTCAGCACCGGCTGCTGATCAGTTCCATGTATTACTAAAAGTGTTGTGTATGTTGGAAAATTGAGGCGCATTTTCAGCACCCGCATCTGCTCAGCTCTATGTATTACTAAACGTGTTGTGTATGTAGGAAAATTGAGGTGCATTTTCAGCACCAAATTGAGGTGGATTTTCAGCACCTAATTGAGGTGTTATAACTCTTGAACGCTTCGATACATATACTTAAAATTTTTCTATTGTGTCGCTACGGTTCAGTGGACGCTGTTAAATCTGTGTCGCTTCTGCTACTTCATTAAATGCATTAGTTGAATGGTTTATTTTACTTGATAAGAACTGCAGTTATGGTTTCAAGCAAAGCAAATACATTGTGTATTCTACTTTTTCATTTTATTTTCACTGCAGAGAGTCAGGTTATTTTACCATCCCTTTCAAATTGTCATTTTGAAATTGTTTCATACCGAAATAATTTGAGCGACTACATTTTCAATAAAAATATATTCTCGTCCCGAACATTAATTTTTCAACCAAGACTTAATGTTACTAAATGGTATGGTAATTACAAAGGAAGAAAAGTATTCCCATCGTCGTTGTCAAATGCACATTGTACTGTGGTCACCGTGGTGGAGCCCCCAAAGGAAAAAATTGACCGTATTATCAAATCCCCTTCTCTATTTGGGAGACAAAGAGGTCGACTAAGCGACAAGTACATAATAATCACCTCAAAAAATAAGTTTGAAAAAATCAAAAAGAGATTCGTGGGTAATTTGGAATGGCCGAATACGTTTTATATTATGGTCATCAATAACAGGAGCGATATGGAAGTTTTAACAGTTGCACCGTTCACGAAAAAGTTTGCCAAAATCGATTTTACATCAGAATTTTTACAGAATGGTTTGACAAGAAAAGATTTACATAGAAATCTTCATAAAATCATTATCCCGGCATATAATTCACACTATATGATCAAAAAATTGGTGAGGAGTCGTAGATGTGGTTTGTCGCCATACAAGGTCATTAGTCAAGGAAAACAAGGAACATGCTTTTATGGAAGTGTACACTCTCCCACATTCGAAATAATGGCCAACTATTTAAACTTTACTCCTGTCTACGTCTACATGAAAAATTACACTGCGTTGGCTGCTAAAAATCGGTTTTGTGGAGTAGTACTTCTTGAAGGCAAATATTTTTCCGTGTTTTTGTACTTTGTAAATAAAATTATTTATTTCACTTTTTCTGACCTAAAGTGGTTCATATATTGTGTAAGTAAAGAAACATATCAGTCTGAATTACTATCCATCTGGATTAATATAATGGACATGAGTGCATGGATATTATTGATAAGTTGCTGTTTATTAGCTAACCTCATAATATTTCATTTCGCAAAAGTCAAAATGACATTTGAATCTTTTAGTAACTTTTTAGTTTCCGCCATTGCTATTCTTCTTCGTCAAGATCATAACCAAAAGAAAATTTTTTTGTATGGACTTTTGTGTTTGATGTTAAATATTCTTGTAACTGAATACGAAAGTTATGTCACAGGGGAAGTTATTGCTCCTCTTGATAAAAAAGTAATGAGGAATTTTAGGGAACTAATTCAAAATGATTATAAAATAGTTTCCGTCATTGACAGTATGAAAGAGTTATTCAAAAGAAAATTCTATTATTACCATTACGCTTATTTCGCACAATATGGCATTTCTGACAAAGCAAACTCCAGTATTTATTTCTATGATAAAAGTAAGCTTGCTTCCCAATTGTGGATTCGCGATATAAACATGAAATGCTTATCAGACACGAAACTTAAACTCTTTGTGGAAGCAGATTCTGTTAATTCTGATTATAGCCTCCATAAAATACAAGAAGGTGTTCCCTTATTGAAATGCAGAAAAACAATCGAATATGCGAGCAATTATCCCAATTCATGGGCTTTTTTTGGATGTTTTAAGCATGAGTTTCAACACGTTGTTCAAGAATTAAATGAAATGGGGCTTCTCGACATTTGGCGACGTTTTAGATATTTTAACATTCATGTATTACGACTCAAAGAAAAGCAAGCTCAGCCAAAATTCGAAAAAGTTGCTTTTGATATGAAAATAGGAGCAGTTTTTCCCTTTCTTGGATACCTGACTTTTCTTCCTTTAGTTGTTTTCTTATTTGAATGTTTACCTAAACTCATTCAAAATATACGAAACTTTTATCACTTCGTGTTATTTTTTCCCTTTAAAATTAGCTTAAGGCCATTCATCGGTAGATGATAATGTAAAATATCGTGAGAATTGTAGAATTTTGATTAATCCATGTTACTTGTTTAAATGTTTGTTGTAAAAAACGTTATACCTAAGTTCTGATCACTACTGTGTGGATTTTGATGGCAGTCGTGGTCATGGAAGCATTCCCTCATTGGGTGAAAATGAAAAAAATGACGCATTTAATTTAATTTTGAGTACCCTGATTGACCGAGTAAAGTATCGTCATCATAGGAACAAATTGATAAATCCCTTGGCCTACATTTAAATAAATGAGGACATTTTATTCATTTTTCACCCAATGAGAGAATGCTGCCATGACCACGACTGCCATCAAAATTTACACACCGATGAGCAGAACTGTAATACAAATAATCTAATAAAAAGTACATCAACTTTTTCATTCGAAGCAGTTTGATTTTTTGAATTTTTCACGGAAAGTATTCATATATCAGAAAACCATCTCTAAAATACAGACTTTTTCCTTATTGCCAACTGTAAAATTTGGAAAATGGAACTCACAAGATATCTGTTCTCAAACTATAATTCCACCAAGTAAACAATTAGCGGCATGGCTCATATTTTTTACATTCACTGTTGTATATAGTTCTTACTCCGGGATTTTTTATGTGGCCAATATTAGCCATACCTCTGTTAAGTATCATCTGTATCATAGATGCATTAAAAGAATATCCGAGCTGTCTGTCCGTCCCTCCTTCCGAACTGGTTGACCTAATAACTTCATACTTGGAGAAAGTCTAGATAAGGCCTAGTGGAAGGCCAAGTTCGAAGATGTGGTCAATAAATCAAGCGATTCCAGAAATAGAGTGGTAAACGTGGAGGCTAAAGTTCCATGTATTAAAAGACGTGTTGGGTATGCATGTTACTGAACGTCATCAAATATCCTCAAATATACAACGCTCGAATGCGTCAGAAGTCAGGAGTAACTTATAATATTTCCCTAATGCATATTAAAAATTTGACATCACCAATTCATCACCATCAGTCAATGCAGGAACCAAAACCAGAGGGAACGGTTAGGTTTTGGTTCCACACCTGGTTCCGGTTCGCCTTTCTCTATTGGCTACTCTGTTTTTGTAGAGGTTTAATAAGTATAGTCAGATACAGTAAGGAAATGTCCGAACAGTCCTTCCGAGAGATAATTTCCAAAGGCATATCGAAGGTGAACACAGCAGTCTCCCTGTTCCTCCCTCCTCCTCATCCTCTGCCACCTCTGCATTTCTTCAACCTTGTAATAAACATTTGAAGCAAGAACTTTGCTTTGAATGCCTTTTTCATCCTTTTATGACTGAAGGAGAAAATATTAATTAATAATATACCAAATGGTATACTCTAGTGGAACACTATTTTATTTAGAGGATCGTGATGGCTTTCTGTAAAACTATGAATAATTCATGTACTTTCTACATTAAGAAAGCGACAGACAAAATAAAAGACCAAGCACTTCACGCTTGAAATAAGCTAATAGAAATCTACTTTGAATAATTCACAACGCCTGATTTTTATGTAAACCGTTTGCAGATCGGGTGTAGCAAAATACCGGAAGACAACTGGGAGAAGCCATCAAATTTTTCAGATTATAGTACGCTGGTTAACAATTGGGCCCCATTAAAAATGCGCCAAATTACTAGCCTGTTGGAGAGGCCATCAAATGCACAGTAACTATTTCATCAATTGGCAAGTTTTGAGGTAAGCCATAGAATAACTATAAGCTGCGACTCGCTTCGCTCTCTATAGAACAATAACACTCATTGCGAGTGGGGAGGATAGGGAGAATGAGTCTACAAAGGATATCTATAAGTTTTTGGTCACTCTGGGTCGTGAGTCGTGAGACAAGGGACAATGCTGCATGAACTTGAGACAAGCATAGAGTAGTGACTCTCAATGCATCGTGTTTACTACATTGAGGTATGAAAGTCGCGCGCTCTTCCATCATTGGAGACTACGTCAAAAGCTCAGTGGCCACCCCCGTACCCTACGATTGGCTTAAAAATCTTCACGTTGGAAGATGCTTCTTGCGAGTTATATACATACCACAGAGTGTGGCCCCATCTCTATTATATGAGGTAAGCCTTAGAAGTATATTGATAAAGAATAATTTTTATAAAATCCTATATTGTAGACCACATAACTATTTGTATTCACGTAAATACAAATAGAAAGATTATTACTTTAAAGCAGCTTTTCCAACTTAAAATGTTCAACGTCAGGCAAAAACACGACACAAGTGGCGACTTTCTGTTACTGACTGTTTGGTTTTGTATACAACGGTTGGATTAACTGAAAAGAATATTACCAGAAAACCATTGTTGAATCTGGACTGTAGTCTTGCTTGCAGCATAAGTACACTGCATGCTCAACTGACATACGTTTCTCAAAGGAAATTCTTATTTAAAATATATAGTACCCAGAATGCAAGTTATGCAAGTTTTGTTAGTACGACAGTGTGACAATTGGAAAAACTAAAAGTTGTTTTACTATACGTCTGAAATGTTGTTCAAGATTAATAAGTGTGTAAATTGGTGTCTAAATCCCTCACTTAGGCAGTACTTTTCAGTAACTAAATTGTTGAATCCATTGTGTTAAAATCTGTTTATCGGGTTCTGAAAGCAATTTAAACATCACATAAAAATTTTTTATACAAAAGAATTGCCATAATTTGAGGATCGCAGAATAAAGTCTGTGGTGATGAATTTTCAACCATTAATTGACACAAATTGCAGTTATGCTTTCAAACAAAAGAAATATAATATTTATTTTACTCTTTCATTATATCTTCACTGCAGAGACAACAACTTTTATAACATCCCTTTCAAAATGCCATTTAGAAATTGTTTCATACCGAAATAAGAGCGACTACATTTTCAATAAAATTATATTCTCGTCACGAACATTAATTTTTCTGCCAACACTTAATCTTACTAAATGGTATGCTAACTACAAAGAAAGAGGAGTTTACCCATCGTCGTTGTCAAATGCATATTGTACTGTTGTCACAGTGGTGGAGCCCCCAAAAGAAAAAAAAACTACCCTATTATCAAATCGCCTTCTCTATTTGGGAGACAAATATTAACTCGGCTAAACGACAAATTCCTCATAATCACCTCAAAAAATAAGTTTGAAAAAGTTAAAAAGATCTTCATGGGTACATTGACATGGACGAATGCGTTTTGTATTATGGTCATCAATATCAGAGGCAACATTGAAGTATTAACAGTGTCACCGTTCACCAAAAGTTTGCAAAAATCGATATTACATCAGAAATTCTACGGAATGGTTTGACAAGAAAAGGGTTACATAGAAATCTTCATAAAATCACTATCCCTGCATTTAATCCACACTATAGGGCTGTGCAATGGATGAACAGACGGAAATGGAAATGTGGTTCGTCACCGTACCAGATTATTAATAAACCGTAGCAAAACGGGTGTAAACAAATATCGGCATGTGGGCTTGTAAATGTAAATCATTTTTGTTTGATTATCAAAACAACATGGTTTGATTATCAGATCATCATGGTTTGACTATCTAAAATAGCTAACAGACATACAGACATGCAGACCGACGGACAGAGTATTCACTATTAAACATTAACGTGAATAGTTAAAGAATACAAATTGGATAGCTAACAGACAGATGGACAGAGTGACCAGAACATTTAGTATGCATTAACCATTAACGTGAATAGTAAAACAATAAAATTTTAATAGCTAAAAGATAGACTGACGGACAGAGTGACAAAGCATTAACAGTAATTGGCTGTTTGTTCTCTTTTCCGTACTTCGGGATTCTTCTTAACTTCTCTGCGGGCAGCCGTGTTGGCAACTTCTTGTCTTTTTTGTACTTCTGCATTGTTCCTTGCTACTTTGCGGGCAGCCGTATTGGCTGCTTGTTCTCTTTTCCGTACTTCTGGATTCTTTCTAGCTTCTCTGCGGGCAGCTGTATTGGCTGCTTGTTCTCTTTTCCGTACTTCTGGATTCTTTCTAGCTTCTCTGCGGGCAGCTGTATTGGTTGCTTGTTCTCTTTTCCGTACTTCTGGATTCTTTCTAGCTTCTCTGCGGGCAGCTGTATTGGCTGCTTGTTCTCCTTTCCGTACTTCTGGATTCTTTCTAGCTTCTCTGCGGGCAGCTGAATTGGCTGCTTGTTCTCTTTTCCGTACTTCTGGATTCTTTCTAGCTTTTCTGCGGGCAGCTGTATTGGCTGCTTGTTCTCTTTTCCGTACTTCTGGAATCTTTCTAGCTTTTCTGCGGGCAGCTGTATTGGCTTCTTGTTCTCTTTTCCGTATTTCTGGATTCTTTCTAGCTTCTCTGCGGGCAGCTGTATTGGCTTCTTGTTCTCTTTTCCGTATTTCTGGATTCTTTCTAGCTTCTCTGCGGGCTGCTTGTTCTCTTTTCCGTACTTCTGGTTTCTTTCTAGCTTCTCTGCGGGCAGCTGTATTGGCTGCTTGTTCTCTTTTCCGTACTTCTGGGTTCTTCCTAGCTGCTCTGCGCGAAGCCGTATTGACAGCCCGTTAGTTTTCCCTCCATGCTAGGTCTGCTCTGCGTTTTCTCATGTAAGATCTGTTTTTGGCTCTCTTACTTTCTAGTTGGACATTTCCACGTTGATCTGCAGATTTTGAAATTTTTCGGGCTCTACGTTTCGCCATATAGATACGGTTTGCTTTTTGTTTTTGGGCGATACTTCTCTTTTTTAGCATTGGCATGTTACCTAAAAGTATATGAAATTCAATAAACAATAAATAAAAGTAATCCAAAACCGTAAACATTTAACACCACAAAATTAACTATATTGTATCACTGACATGGCAATTCCGAATTTAAGCTTTCCATTCGTAAATATATTCGTAAAATTTTAACGTGAATAGGAAAAGCAAAAAAAAATTGATGATTTAGGGGTACTTACAATTATTATAACTGTCGACTTTAGAACTTTTAAACTGCAGTCTTAGAATGCTGCGGTTAAACGGCGTACAACTGTTACAACGGTCAAGGTATGTCAGCTAAAAATAATCAATAGCGTTAATAGCTTAAAATTTTATTATCTCTTTGGTCAATTGTAGTTGTAATATAGTAGCTAATAGAGTCAATAAAAAAAATATACAATTCAATACCTTATGTACATGTACTTACCAGTGTTACAGAGGTGCTTGTATTCCCAATTTTTCAGTGTTTACTGTCCAGATAGCGAAAGGTAGGCGGTTTTTGATAACAATGAAACAAAGTAAATTCTTTATATTACAACTTTATCAGATAGCTTAAAGTAGGTGGTAGAAGACTTTTGAACGATTCTCGTAAAATGAAACAAAAGTTGATTGTTAAACGACCGCTAAGAAATGGTCATACATTCATAACTCTACGTTGGGTTGTTGATTTTGATAACACCGTAAGGTGGCGCGTCTACGCCTTGCAATGCATTACTTATATTACGTATGGTAGTATAAAAGTTGATCGGTTGTTCATTTGATTGTTGAACGACCATAATACTTATGGTAGTATTAACGATCTACAATCCGCAACAGTGGTAGTGTTTACCTTTTCTGGAATTTTTTGCCAAAATGGCTTAAAGTAGGTGGTAGAAGACTTTTGAACGATTCTCGTAAAACAATCAGCAAAAGTTTTTACTATTTCTGGAATTTTCTGCCGAAATGGCTTAAAGTAGGTGGTAGAAGACTTTTGAATGATTCTCGTAAAATGAAACAAAAGTTGATTGTTGAACGACAGCTAAGAAATGGTCATACATTCATATAGTGAATAGCGGGTAGTACCTCTACGTTGGGTTGTTGATTTTGATAACAGCGTAAGGTGGCGCGTCTACGCCTTGAAATGTATTGCTTATATTACGTATGGTAGTATTGTCATTTTGCTGTTTTGAAAATTTTCGAATTTTCTGGAAAACTACAAATTGGCGAGTGCTGATTTTCAATAGGAAGCAAGATATGTTAATGACTGATGTTTATAAAAAATAATGAACAATTTATGTGAATTCGTTCTAAAGTTATACTATTGACAATCCCGACAGACGCGATATCACAGACAGACAGACAGACAGACAGACAGACAGACAGACACCGTGACAGAGCATTCCCAGTAAATATCGTGCCGATATTTAATAAAGGAAAGCAAAGCAAATGCTTTCATGGAAGCGTATATTACCCCGCATTCGACATAATGGCCAACTATTTAAACTTTACTCCAATTTACGTTAATAATTATAGAGATATGGCAGTTAAAAGTCAGTTCTGTGGAATAGTACTTCTCGAAGGCAAATATACTTCTGTGTTTGTCTACCATTGGAGTAGAATTACGTATTTAACTTTTTCTGAGCTAAGGTGGTTCATATATTATTGTGTAATTAGTAATTAGAGAAACCTTTCACTTTGAATTACTATCCATCTGGATTAATATAATGGACATCAGTGCATGGATATTATTGATAAGTAGCTGTTTATTAGCTAACCTCATAATATTTCATTTTGCAAAATTCATTTCCGCCATTGCGATTCTTCTACGTCAAGATCGTAACCAAAAGAAACTCTTTTTGCATGGAATTTTATCTTTGATGTTAAATATTCTTGTAACTCAATGCGAAAGTTACGTCACAACTGAAGTTATTGCTCCTCTTGATAAAAAAGTAATGAGGAAATTCCGTGAACTAATTCAAAATGAATACAGCATAGTTTTTGTCCTTCGAAATATAAGTGAGGTAAACAAAAGAAAAGGCTACTATTACGCGTATGTTTATTTCGCACAATATGGCATTTATGACAAAGCAAACTCCAGTATTAATTTTTATGATAAAAGTAAGCTTAAGCTTAGGCCACCATTTTCCATTCGCGTTATAAACAAGATATGCTTATCACAAACGAAACTTAAACTCTTTGTGGAAGCAGATTCTTTTAATTCTGATTATAGCCTGCTTAAAATACAAGAAGTCCTTCCCTTATTGAAATGCAGAAAAGCAATCGAACCTGCGAACAATTATCCCAATTCATGGATTTTTGTAGGATGTTTTAAGCATGAACTTCTAAATGTTGTTCAAGAATTAAATGAAGTGGGACTACTCGACATTTGGCGACGTTTCAGATACTTTAACCTTCATGTATTACGACTCAAAGAAAAACAAGCTCAGCAAAGATTTAAGAGTATTAGCTTTGATATGAAAATAGGAGCAGTGTTTCCCTTTCTTAGATATCTGGTCTTCCTTCCTTTAGTTATTTTCTTATTTGAATGTTTGATTAAACTCATTCAAAATATGCGAATGTTTTGTCACTTCCTGATTTCTTTAAATTTAATTTAAAATTAGTCAAATTCGGTCATTCGGTAGATGCTAATGTTAGTATCGCGATAATCATAGAATTTCGATTATTCCATGTAACATATTCAAATGTTTTTTTTGTAATAAAAATCTTATACCAAGCAAACCTAATACAAATAATCTAATAAAATGTACACTAACTTATTCATTCGAAGCAGTTTGATTTTTTGAATTTTTCTGATATTCACGGAAAGTATTCATAATCAGAAAACCATATTCTAAAATAGGAAATTCTTCATTACTGCCAACTGAAAAATTCGAGAAATTAAACTTCCAAGGTATCTATTATCAAACTAAAATTTCTCGAAGTAAACAATTAGCGGTGATACCGGTGCTATAAACACAACCGATATTAAAATTCCAGTTTTTTGAGAGCAGTGTATATTTATTTATGATACAGGATGTGTACGTACATACGGGCATACAACATGGTTCCATAAGAGAGCCGTGTTGTCTTTGTATAAGCTACTGTTGAATAAATATTCTTGAAAATAGCTTGGTATTATTAGCTTATTAGAATTCTTTTGCATTGACGAACGTAAATTACGGTATTATGAAACGGATGCTATTAATTTACAAAGTAGTTTCACTGAAGTGTTTATTTTATTTAAAAAGTGCTACAAACAAGCATAAAAATGTAAGAACAGTGAAAGAGGTTTGAGTACCAGACCCACCCCCACCTCCTTCTGGAGTCGTGGTGGGTTGAGTGATAGGCACTGTGGTATTCTCGGTGTTAGACTCGGTAGTAAGATCTGTCGTGGTCGGTCGTAAAGGAATGCCTTCTATTTTATTAGTATTACAGCCGTCTGTATCGCAAAGACAAATATATGCACCAGTTGTCGGTTCAAAGAGACAACCATTGTCAGTATCCCTCCATCCTCCGACACATTCTCGTCTAACTGCTTCCACACCTTCTTTTATTATAAACATATCCATACACGTGTTAGTAGGTTCCCAACATTCTTGAGGAAATTGGAAATCGGCGTTTCTACAACCAAGGTCCACTTTTCCTGGATCTACGTGAAAACATACGAGGCACTGAAGCCCTGCAAAATCCAAACTTTTGTAAACTGGTTTAATGGTAAATGATAACTCTATTCTGAAATCTTAAGGAAATGAATAATTCTTACCGAAAGAAGAGACTGGAAAAGCTACGATAAAAATGCAAATCAGCAGTTTCATTATGGAAGGTCGAAGTTGTAAACAAATATTTCAAAAAGTTGTCATTTTGAAAATTAAGTCAATTTATTACTGAACAACTATTTATTAAGTCACCTGCACTTGCAGCTCTGAATATGCCGTGAAATTGTTATAAGCTTTATCCATCTCGTAAGTGTGATAAGATATCAGCATATATGTTAATTAATATCAATTAATGAACTCAGTCTCATAATTTGCCTTTCCACTTTGTATTTACATGTGAACAATATTCATATTGTATTCCATTGTCTATTGGCAACTTATCAACACACATAATGTCTGGTAAAAATATACTTTTTAATGAAGTAATCCCAATATTATGTTATCATGATGTACGTAATTCGAAATTCATGTCAGTGGTAATTTTAAAAATGCCAGCAAGATAGAGTTTCGTGGAATAAGATACTTTTCAGGTTAAACTGAGTCTGCGAATTCAGCTTTGCAACTTCTACCCGTCATTAGTATTACGTAAAACTTAAATGTTTTGTCTGTAATGTGCGAAGCATTATTGAGGTGCTCTTCAAGAGATTATTAAACAGTGATAACAATAAAACATAAAATGGTTTATTTATTACCAAATATGTCTTTCAACAATATAATTAATTTATTACTGATTGCAGAATTCCCAAACATCTGTACTACGTTATGCGGACATATGATTTATTAGGTGGACGAAGATTTTCCTTATTCTTTCCTTTTTTCTATCAGTTATTGCTTTTAATAAAAGTACTCTAGAGTCAAACAGTACCATGCAGTCAAATACATAAAAATCAGAAATTTTTATTTTATTTCCTAGTCCTACACTACACAAAACCATAGAATATTGCAAACTATTGTTTAGTAGATTTACAAAGAACTCTATTGGGTCATTTTTTAAACCATTATTGAATCTATTTTAACTAGATCTATTTCTGCCTTTTTACGACTAATTTTATTCTATTCTGCATTGCCCAAATTACCTTTTCCAATTTTATAGGAATATGCATGTAATTGTAGTTAACTCATTTTTAATGGTAAATCCTAACCCAACTATATAGTGTCGATTTTAGCAAAATCAGAGACGTGACACCAAAGTTGTTATATACCCAAAATGTCATTACACTTGACTATGACTTTATGCGTATGTAAATAAATAAATCTATAATATTACTTAAAGGAAATATTATAAATCAGTGGAAAATTTTCCCTTAATGTTTTTTTTAGATATATTCATATTCTGTTAATTATGTGCTTCACTTCTTATCAGTTGACGGTAATTTACCTGCGACAGCCACATAGTATAAAGTCATAGCGCCCCATGTTTTCAGTAATATCTTTCTGTTCTCCTGAATAAATTGATAGACAGACGCCCATGACTTTAATCTTGGAGTCCATTTAAGACAAGAGATTTTGCATTTATGATTTCATTATCTTTTTCTTCAGATCAAGACAAAACATTTTGCATTTAGTATTTCATATTATCTCTTCCTTCCGATCAAGCCAAAGATTTTACATTGATGATTTCAAGGTCTCTTTCTTTACAGCAGGACTATACATTTTTTTGCGATACACCAAAAAACTGGGATGTTCTTTCTTTACGACATTATTTGTGGTTTCCAACCCGTTGTTTTTACTAAGTTGGCCAAGTGCTATCCTTTCGTACCAATCACAACATTTGCCAATACATTCTGCTACTAAATAATTCACGAACAAGCTTTCGGATGTATTCCATTTTTTCTTTCACAACTGAGTAGCCTTAATAAACTCTTCTTCTGAGTTTGCCAGTTGTATTTGATGAATGAATATCTCTGTTAATCATTACTCTTGATTCTTTAACCATAATTAGGCAGTGTTTTCAAAAGCACGCACAATATGTAATTTTATCTCCACTAAGTGTGAAAAGCGCAATGCTGATTAATGATGTTGTGAAACATTGTCTATTTCTAGTGAAAATTTCATCAAACATGTGGCGAATAGGAAAAGTTCATATGGGCCATATTCAGTTCAGTTCAGTTCATTCATATTCAGTTCAGTTCAGTTCATTCATATTCAGTTAAAAGATGGACCGTTCAATTTGTCTGGCATTGAGTCAGGGCTTAACTGGTGAAATCATATAAAAGTGGCCCATTCATTTAATTGTGGCTGTTTCTGGTTGTCATTTGTGTGTCAGTTTGGTTGTGGGGTATTTAAATTATCCCCGTATATGTATTCATGCTACGGGATACGTAAGTGCATACGGACATACAACACGGTTCCATTAGAGGGCCTCTGGTTCGCAAAAGCTACTGGATAAATCCTCTCGAAAATTTTAGTTTTGATTTACATCATTAGACATTTTTGTACTGACCAACCCAAATTACGGTATTATATGAAACGGATTGGTTTTTAATTCATTTACAAAGCAGATTTATACAGGTGTTTATTTTATTTGAAAAACACCACAAACAAGCATAATAAACCATTCAACCAATGCATTTAATGAAGTAGCAGAAGCGACACAGATTTAACACCGTCCTCTGAGCCATAGCAACACAATAGAAAAATTTTAAGTAGGCATAAGTGGTGCATTCTTAATAATATTAAGAAGTAAGAATGAACCACTTACGCCACCTATCTTTTCTCTATACAATTTTCCAGCTACACAACACCTGTAGGCTCTATATTATTCAATTTTTTTAGTGGTTGTCATTGATCGATCACAACCATTTTCACAGGGGACCTTCCTTGGGACCACAAGAACATACACAAAAAGTTTTAGCGAATTATATTAAACCGTTCATGAGTTACAGAGCCAACAGACGGACAGACAGACAGACGGACAGACGGACAGATTGTTCAGGGCATTCTTATAAAGTAGCTTCCGCTACTTAATAATTGTAAGAACACTGAAAGATGTTATAGAACTTGCCCCACCCCCACCTGCTCCTGGGATCGTATTGTTATTAGTTATTACAGCCGTCTGTATCGCAAACACATATATTTGCCCCAGTTACCGGTTCAATGAAGCAACCATTCTCAACATCCCCCCAACATCGTCGATCAATTATTTCTCTACCCTCGGTAGTGTTAATTATATCGACACACTTGTCATAAAAATCATTACATTCTCGAAGCCGAAATTCGGAATCAGCGTCTCTACAATGAGGGTCCACTTTTCCTGGATTTGTGTGGAAACATTCGAGACACTTAATTGCTGCAAAATCCAAAAATATTATACTTCATTTGTAAACTTGTTTAATGCTGGTAATTCTGTTAGGGAGCGTTCATATACTACGAGGACTTTTTTTCGACGATTTTGGACCCCCACCCTCCCCTTTAAGCACACTGAGAACAACCCGCGACCCCCTCCCCCCTCCATGTCCTCGAAGACCTCAAAATGAAAAAGACGCCATCTATGATTAACCAATTGAAGTACGGCCGTACCGAAAGAGTGCAATTGAAGTAGGATTAAATTCAGTGGAATTGTACAAGTAGTAGAAGCGAGTGTTGAGGGCTAACTGTTCTGCGTAAAATTAATTTCAGCAATGAAATAGAATGGATTAAACAGAGGAGAATTTTTTTAATTGAATTCGAGCTTAGAAAAGAAAATGCATTTCTAAAAAGTGAAACTTCTCCGCAAACTCAGAAGTCATTGCTCTGCAAAATGAAAATAACAAAAAATGAAAATACTGCTGTAAAAGATTGAAATGAAAAATCAAGGAAGAACTTGATAATTTGAAATGGAGGAATTAAAAACAACTCGGCTACCCAGCGGGTACAATGGGGATTTTTTCCCATTTAATTCTTTGTGTTATACACATAATAATGTAACGAAGACTTTGTGAGACCCCCCTCCCTATTTGAGGACTTTGATGAAGACATTTCGGGTACCCCCACCCACCCCTAAAGTGGTCCTCATAGTATATGAACGCTCCCTTATACTCTGAAATCTTAAGGAAATGAATAATTCTTACCGAAAGAAGAGGCTGGAAGGGCTACGAGAAGGAAACAAGCGAGTAGTTTCATTTTGTAAGGCGTAAGTTGTAAACAAATATTATTTCAAGAAAAGTCAATTTGGAAACTGTACCAATTTATTACTGCACAACAATTTATTGACTCAACGGTACTTGCAGCTCTGAATACGACATGAAATTATGATAAGATTTTATGTATCTCATAAGTGTGACGTTAATTAATCAACTCATATTGGTATTGGTATTGGTATTGGTTTTATTATCAATAAAGGTCATAGGCAGCTCCATCATCACACATACAAGTACATATCATAACTTCACTGAAAGTACAACCTGGAATTACAATATTAGAGGAAAGATGTACAGAAGAACAAAATGTATTATTATTATTCACTGGTATAATTTATGCAGTTTGCAAGAAACACGAATTCAAGAGTAGAGAGAGACATAATGTTAGGAATGCCGCCGGTTGCAGCGCAAACAAAGCGCGCATGGTCTTATACATTCACCCTACGGTCTATATACCTCGAAGATACTTTAGTAATAAAGTAACCCTTATACGAAATACAATATAATTGCCAATTATAGTATATATATAACTCATAGAGTATCATGATTGCCTCTCCACTTTTTATCTACATGTGAACAATATTCATTTATTCCATTGTCTATTATTGGCAACTTATCTACGTACCTGTAAGATAAAACCCAAGTCTGGTAAAAATACAACTTTTAATGAAGTAAACTATCCTAAAATTGTGTTATCATGATTTACGTAATTCAAACTTCACGTCAGTGTTAATTTTGGGAAATATCAGCAAGATAGAACTTGGTGAAACAAGAAACTTTTAAGGTTAGAATGCGTCTGGGAATGCGGCTTTTCAACTTCTACCCGTCATTAGTACTTATTACGTAAAACATTATCTGTAATATGCGAAACATTATTATTGGGTTACACTTCGATAAATTATTGCACACTGCACCATAAATCAAATAAAAAGGCTTTATTTGTTACCGAATATATGTCATTCAATTTACTTAGTTACAATTTTATTTAGATCGTGAAGGCTTTCTGGAAAGTCATGAGTATCAGTCACAGTACTTTCTACTTTCTACATTAAGAAAGCGACAGACGAAGTAGAAGAAGACCAGACACTTAACGCTGAGAATAAGCGAATAGAAATCCCTTATCAATAATTCACAACGCTTACTATTTATGTAATTATGTAAACCATTTGCCATCGGGAGTCACAAAATAGAAGATGATAACTGCATGGTAGAAGCCATCAAATAGTATTATAGTCCGCCAGTTAACAATTGGGTCGCATTAAAAATTCGCCAACACAAACCAGCTAGACACTCCATCAAATACACAGTAACCATGTATGATGAATTGGTCCTAGTTTTGAGGTAATCCCTTGGAAAACATTGAAAAAGAGTCATTTTATAGGCTCCTAGGTTGAAGACAACATAGTCAATACTTTGTAGTTCAAGAAAAGAAAAACATGTAGTTATTATTTAAAGTATCTTTTCCAACCTAAAAATATTCAGCTTGATGCAAAAGCCTTTATTGACTCTGGGGTTTGCAGCATAAGCATAAGTAAGCTGCATGTGCATGTTCCATTTACATACCTTTCCCAAAGGAAATTCTTACAAAACATAAATTTTTGCTTTAGGAACTGTCCAATTTTTTAGGAAATGGAGAAACGAACTCCGCCTATTTGTACCTCAGAAATCCTATTTTGAATTGTTTGCAACACCAGAATACATAGAATGCAAAATCTGTTAGTACAACAGTGTGACAAATGGAAAAGGTAGTATTAATTGTATTGTAGGATTAATTTAAATGCTATATAGTCAAGACTTAATAAGCGTGAAGGTTAAAGTCTACATCCTCCCAAGACAAAGCATTTCAGTTAAAGAACAAGATTGTGGAATCCATCGTATGGAAATCTGTTTCTCGGGTTTTAAAAGCAATTTAGCGGTACATAGTTCCCAGAAATACCAAAAATCATGGTGATGACCATTTACACCAAAATCTCGATTTACATTTTTGCTATCGACGTTCAAAATACTTACTGAACTGCATTATGACTATATATTTGGAAACTTGGAAAATTTATCTTGTATTTAGATGGTTCAAGGTTCAAATCATCAATGCACAGCATAGATTGCAAGTATTTTTACACAAATGTTTATTTTATTTGAAAAGTGCTACAAAAAAGCAGATAAAATTAAGAGGAATGAAAGATGTCACAGCACCAGCCCCACCCCAGGCCCCACCTGGAGTGGTGCTGGTCTCAGTGATAGGCTCGGTGGTACCCTCGGGGATATGCTCGGTGGTAAGATCGGTCGGGATCGGTGGGATGGTCATATCCCAATTTTATTATTATTACAGCCGTCTGTATCGCAAACGCATACAATTGCGCCATTTGACGGTTCAATGAAGCAACCATTGGCACCATCCCCCCAACATTGTCGGTCAATTATTTCCTCGCTAGCTATAATAACATCCATACACACATGATAAAAATCACCACATTCGTGAATCAGTACGGAATTTGGTTCGGCGTCTCTACATTCAGGGTCCACTTTTCCAGGATTTACGTGGAAACATTCGTAGCATTTAATCCCTACAAAATCCAAAACTATTAAACAAAATTTGTAAACTGATTTAATGGTAAATATTTGTAACTTCGTTATACTCTGTAATCTTAAGGAAATGAATAATTCTTACCGAAAGAAGAGGCTGGAAGGGCTACGAAGAGGAAGCAAACCAGAAGTTTCATTTTGGAAGGACTAAGTTGTAAACAAATATTTCAAGAAGAGGTGTCAATTTGGAAATTGTACCAATGATTTAGTACACAAGTAATTATCAACTCAGCGGTACTTGCAGCTCTGAATATGCCATGAAATTATGATAAGCTTTTATGCATCTCATAAGTGTGACAGAATGTGTCTGCATGCGAATGCAGCTTTATGCAACTTCTAACCGTCACATTTATTAGTATTACGTAAAACTTAAATGCTTTATCAGTAATTCGCGAAACGTTATGATTGAGATACAAATAGACTTGAGATTATTATATACACAGTGCACCATAAGGCATAAAAAGGTTTTATTTGTTACCGAATTTACGTCCTTCAAAAACTTCAGCACTACTTTTTATGGACATAAGATATATTACGTGGACAACGTTTTTCTTTATACCTTCCTTTTTTGCTTGTTAGATAGCGGGGAAGAAAAATTGCTTTTTTAGAAGAAAGCAAAACGCTGCTTTTTATAGGCGTAAATAAAAAGCAAATGGTCGTAGCAATGGAGTTAGGAAAAAAGCAAATTGTTTTTTTGTGCTTCAATTTATGACCTATTTAAGTGTATAAAATGCATTTTCATGGAATTAAAACAAAAAGAAGCTGCTTTTTCATACCCTGTCAGTTAGTGCTTTTATTGAAAGTATTCTGGAGTCAAACAGCACCCGACTGTCAAATACACTGAAATCTACTATCAATAATCAGACAATGATCAGAATGGCAAGAGGACAACTTGATCAAGTGGCCACACTTCATTTCAGCCACTTGTTCAGAGCGTTTCATAATGTGTACTCTTTCTAAGCATTAAGGCAGTTCAAGTAGCATTTAAATCCAGATGTTCTGCTCTCTTTATTTAGATACATGCTCGGTATGGTGACGATCATAATGAAAGACGTATTTTCTTATATGCTTATTTCACTGGGAACAATCAGAATATGTTGTGATTTTAGTTAGACAATCACAGATATAATATTAGTTGCAATATATATATGTGTCACCGTCCCTGAGAGAATCCGGTCCCTGAGAGAATTCAGCCAAAGTTTATATGCCAATATAACTTTGTCCCTGCTAAAGATAAGGAAATGAAAATTGGTACACAAATTGAAAGAGGTATAAGCAAGCCAACTGAGAGAAACTCTGTCGACCGTTAGTCACATGGTAAAGACTGCCCTGTGTAAAGTGCCTACTCAAAATTTCAGCTTTTGATTTCTCCAAAATATTGAAAATGGGACTAGTTAGCAAAATTTGGCCCCCAGATATCAAACAAGCAAGTTATTCTGATAATTTACAAAACTTAAAAATATTTTTTAACAAATATTTGAGGCCGTAGGAGCCATTTCAAAACGGACTTTTAAGCACAGAGTGACTACGAGATTTAGACATTTAGGGTGCGGTAGGGCCTGGCTGATAAAATCCATCACCCCAGCTGCGAAGCTACACTAGCGCCAGCCCCCTAGCTATGCTTCCTTATAATCTACGTTTCCACTAATTTTCATTCTCACAGCTCCTACAGAAAATAAATTATTAACGAATTACTTGAAATAATCAGTCAAATACTTCATTTTAGGATGTTATTCATTAATAACTTTTTTCATGTACGAGCTGTGAGGACGAAATGTGGTGAAAACGTAGATTATACCTCTTTCAATTTGTGTACCAATTTTCATTTCCTTATCTTTAGCATGGACAAAGTTATTGGCATATAAATTTTGGTTGGATTCTCTCAGGGACGGGATTCTCTCAGGGACGGTAACATTTGCACAATCACGTAAAAGAGGATGAAACATAAGATAAAAGATTGCAAACTATGTCATTATGTCATTTGTGACTGTAGCCACTTGGGGAAATATTATTCAATTAATTATTCAACTTACGGTTGTAGAGAACAACCACATTTTTAACCTTGGATTTATCCTATATATTAACCATTTGTGTTAAATTATGGTTCTTATTTATTTGTAACTTGATTATTTCCTGGTGACTGGCGATGAGTTTATATTCCTGCTTACATTCTCCATGTTTCTAATATTTTGCATCAAATGCAATGAAGCTTTGGAAATTACACGTTCTCTTTGTTTTTAGTGCTTTTATTTACCGAAAAATTGTAGTTAAAGACAGGAAAACTGTTAACATTAGTTAGTTTTTTAAGAAAGTAAGAAATAAGGCGGAATGAAGCATTTCCCAAAGAATGAATATTAGCAATATTAATTATCCTACACGACCTAAGCAGATATTAAGTTTCGAAGACAATAGCAATTTTAACCGTAACCAATTTAGTCGAAAAAGATTTGGACCAATTAAATTGAGATACAATCTGTCAGATGATTCCTGAATCTTTATCTAGTTTAAACATTTTTGATAATAACTTCTGCGGATGTACTATGTTGTGCCACTTCATTAATATTTGGAAGTGCTTTCCGAAATTTAGGGCTTACACCTTGTAGAAACTTGCCGCTTTCTTTTGTAAGAACAAGTTTTGAAGCGTAATTGAATTCAGCTAAACGCTTCTCAGCATCTTCCGCAAAGTAAATCCTGCTAAAGGGAAATAAAACGGATTTCTCTCCTTGTTCAACTAAAGCTTTAGAGAATTTGGGAAAATTGACCATTTTTGTTGGTGGAATCCCCAAGGTTTTCAGATATCGTTAAAAGATTCATTTAGATCTTTAGAGATGCGGATTTGGAAGATTGTAAAATCCTTTCGGAGCACCATTCCTGAAAAACAAGTCCATACTGATCTTTGCACATTAGTCCACTGGAAGAGCAGGGTAAGCTGAGGGATATTCGGGTTTCAATCCAGTTTCCACAAAAGACATTAGAAGATAAAAGTAATGATTGTTTTTGATATCCATGACTCCATGCAGTTTTAGTGTCTCCAAGTATTAAAGGAAGTCTGCCAACGACACAAGGAACTCCTCTTCGAATTGCTTCACTCATTAATTTTTACATACAAATTTTGATAAAGCGTAGCCCATTGTAAGTCCGTCTCCGTAATTATCTTCTTCCACCAACTCCTCAGACAAAATATTTTCAGTTGTAGAAAGTCTGCTAGCGGCGAGAATTGAACTTGCGTAAAAAAATCGTTTCGTTCTTTTTGTTGTAGCAAACTCCAACAGTTTCAAAGTTCCCAAGACGTTCACAGAACGGATGTTATCAGTTTTCTCAATTTCTTTTCTGTACATTTCCAAATGGTTACTTTTCACGACTGAATGGATTACTGCATCGACTTCAAAACAAAGATCGTCATACTGTGCCAAATTAATCCCAAACTTTTCAGTTGATAAATCTCCAGGAATCAAAATCACTCTATCCTGAATTTTTTTCTGAGACTCAAAACTGTCTAAGAGTTTCTGTGCAAAAGGAATCGATTTTTGCCTGACAAGACAATGTATTTTTAAATTGGGTCGCTGCAGTAAATTGTTCAAATATTGAGGTCCAAGATTCCCAGTTACTCCCGTAAGTAAAACATTCTTGCATTCTGATGGTTTTGGAATTTCTTTGAAACCTTTAATATGGGATGGCAAAACAGAATCTTCTTTAATTAATTTCGTTAAATTTTCAATTTTGAAAATTTCTTTTACTGCTGGAGAACTTTTCGAGAAAAACGTTGTAAGAAATCTCATTGTCACGAAGAAGGTTTAGTTCAGAGTGAATTGAATTTGTTTTATCATCTTTGTATTTATATGTCTCGTATTATTATTATTAATGTATTATTAATTTCATATTTAGTAGTGAATTTGTAATCGGGTCAAAACAATTTCATCGAAATAAAAATGCAAAACAATGGTTTTGATTCATGCGCAATAATATTGTATATATTATTGTTTCAAATAAGTACTGTGTATTTCGCCACTTCTGGTTTAGTATAGTGTGCTATTCATTTTTCACTTCTTGGTGAACATATTATAGCTGCTATGTTGATTCCAGGAAAGAAAAACATTCTTTAGGATAGAAATTATATATCCTAGTATTTTATAAACCATTTGTGTCATTAAGATGGGTTTTTCAACTTATTTAATGAATGAATCGATCCGAACTCTTGCAAAATTACCATCTTGCTCTGGATTTGACACCAAAAAATATATGTGAGTTCTAATTAAAATATATGCGTTTTCACATGGAATACAGGTCCTCTGTAGAGGAAAGGCATTGCAAAAATCAACGATACTATCAACAGTTTTGCAATAAATTAAGTTCTGAACATCTTAGCGTTAGACATTTCGAGGGAAAAAAGTATGCTAGTAAATAAATGGTATAGGATAATAATACGCATAGACTTTCCTTATACAAGTTACTTCAAACGCTATGTACGCTGGAAAACACTTTTTTAATTAAAAACACTTTTTTTAATTAAAAACTCTTTTTTTAATTATAAAGGATATAACAGCAATTATGACATGACTAATTCCCGTGTGTATGATTTCGTGGGAATACTTGCAAAGCGTATCTTAATTGCCATATTAATTGGTGTTAAAAAGATCTCTTATGTGAAGTACCACTCCCAGTAGACCTGAAATGTTGGAAAATTATAATTCAGTTAAGCAAAATGTTTTCTTCAAGTGATTATGCCTAGAGGAACATATTTCTGTACCGTTCTTCGGTGAGCAGCTCCTGATTGGCTTAAACCTACTTTTTAATATATAATCGGTTTTATAAAAAATATTACAGGAATAGAATCTTTGTGGTACTAATGAAAGGACTTTTCCTTGAGACATTTGCAATACTTGGATATGAAAAGTTGGGTTTTCGGGTGACCCGGTTGAAATACAAACTCTAAAGCATTAACAAAAATTTCATTTAAATGTTCTTCTTTGCACATTGTCTACATTTCACGAAATTATTTAAATACAAGAAGTGTCGTAATATGTGATAGCATTTCTCCATATAGAAGAATAACACGGTCATGCTTAGCATTCTTAATAAGTGCTATTCTGATGCCAAATGGTTTCAGTGACCAGTAAGTCTTATAGCTCATTAATGAGCTGCTGAGTAAAGAACGAAGAATGATTTTAAGTTAATTGGAAGAAAGTTTCCAAACTGATGCACAGCAAATTAAGTACGACGTCAAAACACAAAATGCTGCAAGACTTGTTATTGGGATGTTCAAAATACTCGTTCTATTATATATACCAATTTGGTATTCCAATTCAGGTTTTGTGCATTTGAAATGTAGATATTTTTAGAGCACATATTCTCAATTTAAAATATCAGTGAAATAAAAGTGATCCAAAAAAGGTTGCCTTATTTGGTGCATCCAATAGACAATCCGAAGCAAAACAGTTAAGTTGTATGTATATAGTAGGAACGCCCAGCACAGAGAAGAGACCAACACGAAGATGTGTAAAACTCGTACTCCTAGTAGGATACAAGGCAATGAGAAACTTTGAAACAGGTAATTGTTTTGCAGAACAATTGTAAAATATGTCACTCCTGCTGCACTAAAGATAAAGCCGATTGGGACGAAAAATATTGTCATCCAAGCTTCCAATTTGATGTACAGGGAGGTTGGTAACGATAAAGCCCCTGGGGCCAAACCTGGCATAGTAACACCATAGTTATATACATCATTCGAAAGGGTATTTCAAGGAGAATCTATGACACTTGATCTCATCAAAATCGGTTGATATTTACTAGGTCAAAAGTTAGGTGAAGTGAGAAAAGTCAGAAATTTCATTTAAGAAAAGTGAGAAATTATTATCTCTGCCTTTCATTAGATATGAAATTGCGCTATGACCTGCGAAGTGCTTTGTTTCATCGGCACTCACTACCGCGTAATTTGTTTTCACTTTTAATCAGTCAGTGATAAATATCAGGACGGTTTAAATCATGACAGATTATTACGGTGATAACGATGAGAAAAGGGTAATTGATCGCAGTCTTCTTGGGGGAAAAGCAGACCAGAAATCCTCAGCCAAGATAGCAAGAACATTATTTCTTCGGCGTCAAGTCATAGAAATGAAAGCTGTGCTACGGTTGCTAAACAAATAGCAATGTCGAGGGGCCACAATATTTCGAAAGGAACGGTTTTGCGCTATCGAAAAAGTGAAAAAGAATGGGAATAAGACCATTTCATGAGATAAGAAAACCATTGAAAACAAGGCTCAATTACTAAGATCGGGTATGGTTCGTTGATTTATTGCGATTATGGGACCAAGACAGTTTTCTTCACCTTGCCCCCTCGGATGAATTCTTTATTTATTTAATCAGAAAGCCAAACTTTCAAAATGACAGAATTTGGTCTAGGAATATTGAAAAATATCTAATGAAAGGCAGAGATAATAATTTCTCATTTTTCTTAAATGACTTTTCTGACTTTTCTCACTTCACCTAACTTTTGACCTAGTAAATATCAACCGATTTTGATGAGACCAGATGTCATAGATTCTCCTTGAAATACCCTTTCGAATGATGTATATAACTATGGTGTTACTATGCCAGGTTTGGCCCCAGGGGGGGGGGCTTTATCGTTAATGACCACCCTGTATATAGATTCAACAGTATTGAATCCATTATATTCAGCACCTGCAAAATTGAGAAAAATCTATACAAGGATATCTACTTGAAGTAGTTTAACTTTTAACAATTTTAGTTATTTTAATGCGTCAGGAAAACAATAAGAAAAGATAGTAAAGAAATGTGGAGGAAAATTCTCGTTGATATTTTTCTGGCAATATATAATTATTCAAAGATAATGACAAGGCATTATCTTAGAATCTTAGGTTTAATATTCTAAATTATGACTAAAAAAGGTTTTGTAAATCGAATGGAAATACCCCTTTTGAGTGAAGTTCGATTCTGATTTCTTAAAATTCAAAGAAAAAAAACTTAACAAAACTTCATATATTTTAAAAAGTGGAAATAAATCTAGAATAGGAATGATAATTTCAGCAATCGCTAAAAGTATGTTATTTAAACACATTTCTCCGGAAAAAGTGCTACAATGTTATATAACAATATTTCAAACTTGCTGTTTGTGGAGGAACTTCTTTCCGTGTACAAGTAATTCAAAACCGTCTGGACACATTCACCTCTTGTCAAAATGCTAAGTACGATCACCGCAAAGTATAAATGGCCAATAAAAATGGCAAATCCCATCGTCAGTGAAGAAACGTCAAATATATTTCTACCATTCTGCTGAATGGATTGCAGAAGTGCAAATGCAATCTAGATAGCAAATGCCATGTTCAAAATACCCAGTAGTTTTAGCCAAAAATAAGATTTTAACATCACAAAATTTTTGTCTGTCTTGATCCCAAGAAAACGGAGAACCACTCACAGAAGATGTTATGTTGATATACAATCCCAGTGTATGAAAATGATTGAATTTGGATTTAGAAATTAGTTCATATTCATGGCGCTGGAAATTTTATGAATTACTCTTCTAAAAAATTGTTCAAACATCTTCTTGCTCTACACACAGAAAAATAATTGCAAAAACTGCAATTTGCAAGCTTCTTTCTCAAAAATTGGCACACTAAATGAGAAACGAGAGTAAGAGTACTTTCTTATACTTGATTAGCCATCCAACCTACGCTCAATCCTATTCCTTATCAAAAATATTCTTTACCGCACAATGTTATCATTTTGTGAGTGGTAATACCTAATAATAATAGAAATTTGACTTTCATGGAGATATTGCCGATATCGTGCAAAATAGTAGTTTTAGTGTAATCCTAAAGGAAATTTGTACCTAATACTAAATTTAAAAATGATAATACTTTTCTAAAGAAATATTGTTATGGATTCTCAATCAAGAATTGGTAAACAATAATATTGTTTTAAGCGTAATGACTTTATACGAAGTATTATAATCTACAAATACTACTATATGATGGAAGATATTGTGCACAAGAATGCCGACATGATAGCAGCGCAGTAAATCGACAGAAATGCCAAATGCCAGAATAACTGTCCTGTAACGCATAAATACAAAAATGCAATTGAAAATCGATTTTTAAATATTGAGTATTTTTAATGAAGACTGGTGGATAAGTATTGTAGTCAGCGCAAATTCATTTTTTGATGTATGTACATGTGTAGTGTAGTATATTAGCTTATAGAATTATCAATTGCATCTTTCCTAGAACTATGACAATAACTTTCACCATTCAAACAGCGTACATAATGAATATTTCACTTATAATTTACTAACCACCTCAACCCACATTGGCGTAACATATGCATAATTAATTTTTTATTATCAATGTCCTTTTGCTGATGGGGATCATGAGTCATCATTAGGAAATATTGATACACGGAAAGACAGAGTATACATTTACAAGAATATTCTTAGTTTAAAAGCTTAAAGGTTTTTAGTAAAGTCATGAACATTTTACTCATCTATAGTGTATAGGTACATGAATAATGCCTAGAGTAATGTAATGTAAATACGTTTTTATTATTACTTTAGTACACCACGCGATGGTCCATGTTTTAAAATGGCTTCCAATTTTTTTCAAAAAAGAACCCAAGAAATAATCATTTTATATCCAGAATTTTATTGATTTAATATCTTTATTAAGAATACCCCATAGAACGTGAAATATATACCTATACTAGTAAGTATAGGTATACACCGTATTTTGCCCCTGGAGGCTTATATTTAATTTGCTAATTTAGGATTACAGGTTATTTCGTGGTGATACACTTTTGACATCATCTCCTCTGGATGTTGGCTCAAATCGTCAATATATGGCAATACTTTTCGAACTTTAGAACTGACACTTTGAAGAAATTTTCCGCCATACTTTGTAAGGAGCAGTTTTGAAACAAAGTTAAATTCAGACAGAATTTCCTCAGCATCTTCAGCATAATAAATGTATCGAAACGGATACAAAATCGATTTCTTTCCGTGTTCGGTCAAAGCTTTGGAGAATTCTCGAAATTTTACAAATTTCAATGGAGGAATACCCAAAGGGGCGAGAATATCGTTAATAGAAGAATTTACATGAAATGAATGTGGATTTAGGAGATTATAAATTCCATCCTGAAGATCCTCCTTGAAAAACAAGTCCATGGTCAGCTTAGCACATTGGTCCACAGGGAGAGCTGGGCACGCTGACGGATATTCGGGTTTCATTCCAGTTTCAACAAAAGCCATTAGAAGAGATAAGTAATGATTGTTTTTAGTTTCCATCAATCCAGTTACGCTGTCTCCAACTATTAAGGGCAGTCTGCAAACAATGCACGGAATTCCTCTTCGGATTGCTTCACTTAGTAATTTCTCGCAAATGAATTTCGATACAGCGTAGCCCATTTGGAGACCATCTCCGTGATTGCCCGCCTCTATCAATTCTTCAGACAGGGTCTTTTCAGATAAACAAATCCTGTTGCAGGCCAGAATGGATGATGCGTAAAAAATACTTTTCATTTTTCCAGTGGTGGCAAATTCCAGTACTTTCAAAGTTCCCAAAACGTTGACAGACCGCAAATCGGTTTTTTTCCCTTCAGTTTTCTTATAGTGTTCAACATGATTGCTTTTCACTGCAGAATGGACCACTGCGTCAACTTCAAAACATAAATCTTCATATTGTTTCAAATCAACTCCGAATTTTTCCATGGACAAATCGCTTTCAATCAAAACAACACGACTCTCAACTTCGGTTTGAAGTTCAAAATTCTCCAAAATCGCTTTTGCAAGGGAAAATGACGTTTTCCGTACTAAACAGTAGATTTTTATGTGGGATCTTTCTAATATATTTTTCAGTAAATGCGGTCCCAGATTTCCAGTAAGTCCAGTTAGTAAAATTACATTGTAATCTAGTGGGTTCGATATTTTCCCGAAACTCTTAATATGCGCAGGCAAAACTGCATCCTCTTTTATTAAATTCTTTAAAGTCGAATTTTCCATTTCGTCTTCTCCTTTTGCAGTATGCTGTGCAACTGATGTGCAAATATCAATTTTCTAGGATTAATAAAGCAAATTCAGAGAATTGCTCGAGCTTAACTCTATTAATGACCCACTTGAAATTTTTATATCGTTGCATCTCGTGTATAATTACTTTTCCTCATGTAAAACAAGCTTTTGAAGCCAATTTTCACATGTGAAAAATTATACAAGATATCAAGTCATAAATTTTGTATATTTATAGTTCCATGATCAATAATAGCTCTTGTTGTACACAAACGAACATGTATACTTGCAAAATGATTATTTTTGATTTTATTGAAGTTGAAGCAAAAAAGTTTTTCACCAACAGGTTTAAAAGAATCCTTTTCCTTATTCTCCTCTTATTCTTCCTCAGGTTCCAGGTTGTTGGCAATAGTAACATCATGCATTTTAGTAGAACTTCAGTCTTTAATTGGATCATGATAAAATGTAGCATGTAGTACTTGTAGAAAATGAAAGTAATTTAGATTAATGATAGTGTGGGAAAAAGCAGTATCTATGATATACTTGGGATTACTATTGACATATATGTTTGAAAATACACTTAAAGAGAGTTTCCAATATGAAAAACAATCCCCTAACGACCTAACCAAAAGAAAAAGGAACAGAATACAATAAGCCACAGAACCAAACTTGTTCTTTATCAGGATATATTTTTTAAATCGCTAATATTTTGGTGAAATTTAACATTCATATTATTCATTTTTAAATGAGCGACGAATTAAAAGTAATTTTGTTACCATAAGTCGGTATTTTACATCATAATGTAGTATGTTTCACTAAACTGGCATTCTTCCCTGACATTCTGCAAGAATTCTTCTCTTTCTTGAGTGAGTAGAAATTTAGACACGAAACTCTTAGCATCTCTTCAGCGTAATCCTCAAATCATTTTGCAGGGATACAAAATGGAATCTTTTTCCATTTCAGCCAATACCCTTGAGAATTCTGTGAATTCAAAAACTTTTTTACTGGAGGTGCATCCAAAAGTTTCGCCATCTCATTAATATATTGTGTAATTAAATGTATGCGGATCCATGGATTATAAATTTCTTGTCACCCTTCAAAAACAAATCCATACTGATATTTGCACATTGTTCAACAGGAACATCGGGACCAGCGGAAGGTTATTCAGGTTTCATTCAAGTTTGCAGAAAAGACATAAGCAGATAAAGAAGGGAATAATTGTTTTAGTGGCTTAGATGCAGTTTCGCTATCGCCAACAATTAAAGGCAGTCTGTAATATTCTTTTGCAATATGTTGAGTATGTCTTTGTAATAAAGTTTATAATACTGCAATTCACTACATGATTTTAATGAGTGAAGTTTATATCAGAACTAATACTTTATTATACTTCGCACATATATTTTCCTTCCTACGTCAAGCTTTCGGATTACAATGTCGGTTATAAAAAATTCAGTTGCATTTTTTCATTTATCTGTATTAAATTACTGCAGTTCGAACATGCTTTTGTATTTTCGGTTTGTCTGTGAATAGGATTACCCAGTAATTTAAGAATGCGTTAAGATAACACACAATTTCATAATAAATTAAAAGTTAACATAACGTACCTTGTCAAGCTCTGCTTGTATGAGAATTAAACCAAACCTTTTCCTCCGAATAAAAAATGAACTGCTTCTGTTACATTAGCTTCATCTGCTGTATATTTCCCTGTAGGGGGATTCGGCAACTTTGCGATATCGGTTATCACGGTTTATTCTAGTTCTAATATGATAGGGCACGCGAATACCAGTACCTGCTATACCTTTACTTTAAGTAATTAATTCTTGGCTGGCTGGGAATTTTTTTTACAAATTAATGGGATATATTTGATGACCAAAGTCATATCTACCTATCAAATCATACTAAATATTGTTCTCAGTGCACTCAAAGCAAGATAATTTAGCAATTCGCTTTCAATGATGGGAAGAACCTTGCTTTTGTGATACTATATGTAAGAATTACTCAGAGGACAATATTAAAAAAGTTAATTACGTATAACTACTAATAAAGATTATATTATTACATAAGCTAAGCAACAATTAATCTTAGCTACTAA
Organism: Yoshiicerus persimilis; assembly: GCA_020352615.2. Lineage (NCBI taxonomy): Eukaryota > Metazoa > Arthropoda > Collembola > Entomobryomorpha > Tomoceridae > Yoshiicerus > Yoshiicerus persimilis. The sequence continues at coordinate 14,453,754 of CM036941.2, forward strand.
AAAAGGAATTTGAGGTGTTCATGATTAAAATGAAGCTGCTATGCTATAAATATGCTATAAATGAGTGCAATAAATGAATAAATGTCTCAACTTTAAGAATTTAAGTAAACTTTTTCACATTCTGCAATTTGGGATTTGTAATTCTGCAGTAATATTACAACGACCATCCGGATAGGGAATGTAATGCATTTTGCTCTCCCGTTTTGCAGTAAATGGTAAACGGATACACTTAAGAAGCTGAACAAAGACAAAGTAGTCCTTTTGGCTGCAAGAATAATTAATCTTTTTTCCCACTCACTGTATTTTCGCATTGAGATTAGATATCAATGTTTTATTTATTACTGGTGCACTATAAGTAAAATAAAGTTGAAAAAGTTGACCAGCCAGTGAAAAATCAAAAGTGGAAAACCCGTGAGAACTAATTGCATTAATTAATTTTGTCAAGTAAGCTAAAATTCTTCTACCTTTAAAGCTATTATCGAATATTGAGTTACAACTTTCGTGCCTTTATTTATTTATTATGGAACTACATTAAATACATAAAGATTCTATTGTAATAAACTGGCATTTATTACTCTTTGAGGTCACGAAATACAATTTGATGATGTTCAGGAACAGGGGCATGTCAAACCATTTTTACAGGAGGAATTGGAATAGACGCATCAAATTAGGCTTCAAAGTTCTGAAATATGCTTGTTATAAAAAGAGAAAAAGTTTATCTCTGGCATAAGATTCTCCAGGACAAACTCGGGCACCAATACCAAATGGAACCAAAGCTTGATCATGTCGAATAACTTCAGAAATCTTTCGAAATGATGAACTTATGACAAGGGGAAATGATTATTCTTGCTTTGAGTGACGATCCTTGTGGTAAAATAATACTTTTATATTAAATTGAGTATTCTGATGAAAAAATATCAATTTTGTTAATAGAACACTATTTTTATGGCAGGTTTTATGGTATCGCCTTTTTTGCATATGTACGTATTGCAGGTAGAAATTTTCAAATAAACTTAAAATGTATAGCTTTAGAATTTTGCGAAGACACGTTGGGGAAGCAGATTAAGTCAAATGACCTTTAGCAGATGAAGTGACGAAGGACACTTACAAGTCGTAGTGAATACGCAGAGATATTATAAGTCAGTATCAGATGTCGGGTATAACAGGACATCCTCTAGTTTAAATGTTTATTAAACTGAGCTTTGTCAATGAGGATAATCAATTGTCATTGATTTTCTTTGTCGCCACAAAAACAACAGACCCGGACATGAATACTGACGCATGTGACGCAGATGATCACTAAATCAACGTATCTTGTGCAATGTTATGCAAATGCAATTCTATTGTTAGTAACTAGCTGTCAGTTATTGTTGGCTTCGACCAATTTATTTATTTTTAGCCACACATTATGCTTTCGTAGCAATTTTCCTTTACTGCATAACAATTAATGAAAAAGACGGAATGTTTCTACATCACTTTTAATTAGAATTTTCAACTTTGGACTTATACCAGCATAGCAATACTACTGTTAACTTTTATGCACAACTTTTTGTTAAGTTTAATTTTTAATTGAAATATGAAAGACAAAACTTTGGAAATAGTTTTGCGCCTTTAGGAGATCAGATTTTCAGATGGAGTTTATCCAGTAATTTTATCAATAAATAAGACCCCAATTTCCAGTACCTCCTGTTAATTGCAGCATGACATTGTAGTTTGAAGGGTTTGGAATTCTCCCAAAAGATTTAATATGTGGTGCTAACACGTAAAATCTTCTTTCATTAACTTTTTCAATGAAATATCCATTTGGAAATGTTTTTGACTTATTTGCAAGAAAATATGAAGTAGCGATTCTAGGAGTATTTATTTGATGGATACCAAACACTTTTAAAATGGTAAGGCACAGCATATAATCTTTGTGTGGCAAAATCCCTTATTCTTTTATGAACAAAGTTTAGAACAATGTATTTTCATTTCATATTACACTTACTGTTTATATCCCGTTTAGGCTTTATTGAAGTTTATTCTCATGGGAAAATTCACCCCATAGTTTTCATCATTTAATAAACAACATTGCAGCAATATTTAAAGCTAATTTTCACAAGCGTCTGGAAAATCTTTTAATCATCTGCTGTAAAGTAATAAAATTTGAACAATATTTTGAGCAAATTTTTATTAGCTTCTGTTTTATAATTATTATCTGCACTATGTACTACATATACGGAGAAGAGTTTCTGTGCAAATTGTATATTGCTTAATGCAGCATTTTTCATTTAAAAATAGCTCAATGGTGGGCCAATCATGTTTTTCAATTATCTTTTTGCAAGACCTTGTTATTCTTGAATTAATTCATTTTTATTCTCATAAAGGACACATGGTGACATACCCGTTTACCCATAAGTATTTAATTGACCAATATGACCAATAATAATTGATTGTACATTACAAATAGACGGATAATAGCAAGATAAATATTTACTGTTGTTGATGCCAAGCCAGTTTTCAATATAAAAGGACATTTTTACACAACTATAGTTGTCTTGTTATATAACCCAACATTGGTCGACATTCAGAAAAATGTTGGGCTAATAAATCTTCCACAATGTCAATGTCAATTTACATAACATAAAAAACGTATCGAAGTGTTATAATACTTGTTAATAGCAATGCGTCCTAATTACTATATATAAAGAATAGAAATGTCAGATTAATAATGATTTTCCATGAATAAAATACTTCGAATGCTATTTATAAGTATATTAATGGTTATATAGTGTGTATGGACAAGCGAGTATATAAGGAACGTATGGAAATAACAGAGATTACGTAATAACCGAAGTTTTGATGTCTTGAGGTTGTTCCAGCAAGGCGAGCGAGGGTTAAGGTGAAGGACGACGATAGGAAAGGAAGGACATTGCAAAGCTTACTCTTTATTCCTCCGATTTTTATTTCTCCTCGTTTTACTATACAATTGTATATTCCTTCCTTTTCCTATGATACAGTTATATTGCCATTCTTACTTAAGACACGCATTCCTTGAACAAATCCTCTGTTTCAACGGTTTAATACATTGGCACATTTTTATCCTTAATCGGCATGGCTTGGTTGTAATCAGGGACGACTTTTGACATTTGTAAAATACACAGATGCACGTGGACTTGTGTACATCTCCGTGCTGATGGAAATGTCGTTCGATTATCTTCTAATTGCGCAGTCAATCTAATGTATTAAATAATTAGTTTTATATCTGGGATACGTGATCAATAACTGTATAATTCTGGTTTACACGGAGGAAAAAACGTCACAATATTTCCTCCGTCCAGTTTATAAAACAGGAACAATCCTCGTCCAGAGAGCATTACTTGCACAACTGTCTTTGACAGTAAAGTAACCCAGTTTACAACTCGTACAAATTATTAAGTCAGTAATTAATAGTTCTCAAAATGAGAATTCTACTTTTTACCCTTGCGGTTTCCTCCGCTCTCGTCGTAAACGCATCTGTAATTCCTTCTGTAAGTCAAATCTCTTTATTTACCTACTTTAGTAACTAATTCTAAGAAAAGTATCAAAAATTTGCATATTAGGACCTGTTTTTAATTAAATTATCAAAATAACATCATAAATTATAAGAGAAAATGTTAAATACTACTTTATTTAACATTTTATAATGGTTATTCAATTGTTAAATTAATTTTTTGACTCAAATTTTACATTTTAAATAATTTTCAACGTGGTATTTCTGTAATTCCGTTACAAATTAGTATGTGTATAAAAAAGTAAATAAAAAACACATTTTAAGAACTGCAAATAATAGTCCATCAAGGATGTAGAACATTAGCAGTTAATAAAGACCTTTTTATAAGTAGTTACTAATTTAAAGTCAATGTCAGCAACAATTTTGATTGATTTTATCGGTCAATGTCAATAGTAATCACAAATATTGAAAACTCACTGGGTGTTTCGAGTTTCAGTAACAATATGCATACAAGTTACCTTTTAGAACTTTAATTAGCAAAAAACATTATCGATTATTATGCAAATGTGTTAGACAACTCTCAGAGAGTAGTGCACTATTCATACAAACATAGGCAAACGGATATAATTATAAATAGTACATCGTATTGCTATTTAGGTGTAGATAAATGAATGAATTAATTCAGACCAAACCTAACGCAGACCCATTCAAGTTCAAAGTCAAGGCTTGGGAATTGGAATGAACTTGAACTTGTTCTGCTGTATTATACAACGATAATCATAAATGACCACACATTCATAATACTTGCACATGTTTCTCATTTCAGGGCTATAAAACTTTCCTAGGTTTAAATTCATACATTCAATAGTCAAGCCACTGAAAAGTTGTCAATCATTTAACAGGAATTTTTAATTTGCAAACTATTGGCCTTTAGTTCCAGTAGTTATGTAATGATAATGATGACTCTAGTATAAATGAATGCAATTCATTTACAGTATTCCTGATTCACCAGTTTATTACTATTTGGTTATGCAGAGTACATTAATTCCTTTACTTTTATTATTAATTATTGTTACACTGTTATTATTATTTTAGTACAATAATATTTAAGTATAATTTCCTTACAAAATATAAGGAAAAGAATAAAATAAGTATACACGTGGAATATTCATAAAAATAAAATTACTTTATGGTGAAATCTTTTAGAAAATACAAAATTTTTGCCACAATAAGTTTTAAATGCAAACACGTGTGAAATATTTCTTATTTATTTATGTGTTTCTTGAGAGTAATAAAATAAATTACATTGCATTCTTAAGAAATACAAGAAATTGTCTAAAATAATAATAATACTGATTTTGAAATGCATTTTTACAGGAAATCAGAGTAAACACTAATCAAGATGCAGAATGGGAAATTTATAATGACGCCTGGTTGGTAAAGAGAGAAGATAATGATCACATCACTTACAAGAGACGACCATCCACAACAGAACTGCAACACAACAGACAAACTTTACTTTTTAAAGTTTCAACCACAGAGAAGCCTTGCACCACACCTTTTCCAGTAACTGAAGCCCCTACTACCCAGAGGCCCAGAACAAGAGCCCCAGAAGTCAGAAGTAGAACCAGATCTTCTCAAGATTCTTCGTCTTCCAGCGGAGTTCAACCCAAATCTCTTTCTACTTCCAGACAAACCACTGATGCTTCTCCTGCAGAAGGAAATTACTGGTGGATGGTCAGCCATCGCTCAGATAACAGAATCACATACACAAGACGCAGCAACAGCACCAGTGCTGAAACTACTACAGAGAAAGCCAGTACTGGACAACTTAGGCGTCTTGGACATGGAGATGATTCCGTAAGATTTCCTATTAAAAATACAAATTATGATATTTAGAACTAATTCAGGCGTTACTCAGTAAAACGAAGTATTTCAAATTTTATTCTACACAAAATTTAAATATTTTCGTTGTTTTGCAATTTGCATTTGTTTGCAACTTGCATTTTAAATTTTAGGACAGGTAATTTAGCTAAATTAAGAATTGGAGTTACGTCATTTCACGGAGTGCTTAAAATATTGTTTATGTGATTAGAATTAACAAAAAAATTAAATCCTTCATATACATGATGACAAATTATCACCGTTATGATAAATAACTTAACTATATTAAATATATAATCGAATTTACTCTTGTATTAAATATATTTGGTTAATTCTTCTTCTTCTTAACTGTCTTCCGGGTTCAAATATAAGTCGGATATAGTCCTATAACATTATATTTACAATTCAAATAATATTTAAAATATATCCCTTTTTCATTCTGCATTTCAACCATTTGCAGAGAATACCTAAATGCAGTACCCTGTTTTTCAAGATTTAATTAACGTTTATGTTTATATTATAATCGATATCGTATACTAAGAGTCCAAACCAATTTGTATATCCAAAAAATTCATTATTCTACAAAAATAATATTTCATTTCTTATACAAAAATAGTAATTCAATATTTTCCAGTTAATATTCGAAGATTCTGGGAACTTTTTAAAGATTCTTGGAACTTTTTAAAGATTCTTGGAACATTTTAAAGATTCTTGGAACTTTTTAAAGAATTTTGAAACTTTTTAAAGAATCTTGGAACTTTTTAAAGATTCTTGGAACTTTTTAAAGATTTTTTAGGAAAGATTTTGAGAATTCTTAATAATTGAGTATTATTATGCAAAGTGGAGTTTTTAACAAATTATTCATATCATTACAGGTTGTAGCCCGTGTTGTTGATCTTGACAATGATGATTTATTGACCGAGGAAGATATTTTGCAACGCGGAAGAAATACTCGTCTGCAACAACGTAGATTGGCGAAATCTGGAACCCGTAGAAATCAAGCTCAAGTGCAACCCGCAGTACAAGAAAGTTCCCAACCCAAAGACGCTAGAGATGGGTACCCTCGAATTGGAGAGGAACATAATGGCTGGGTCGTCGTCGGGAAGACCCACGATCAAATTTCTTGGGAACGTGTGAAGGACGAAGCAGATTTACATTTGGAAGCCCAGCAAAGAGCTGCCGCGGATGCCCACAGAGCTGCCAACTTGAGATTAAGATCTTCCGACTTAACAAATGTTCAAAATGAGTTAGATGCTTTGGAGACTCAACAATACATTTCCCACAACGTAAATACTGATGACGATGTTGATGGCGACATCGATAGTTCCCCAAGAGTCGGAGATGTTGAAAACGGTTGGCGAGTAATTAAGAAGAGGAAGAACCATATTACCTGGGAAAAAGTAGAACAAGGAACAACTTTAACTTCCCGGACATTGACTGGAGAAAATCAATTGGGAGGAAGTTTAAGTAATTCCGCATCCCAAACCCAAAGTCAGAGCCAAACCTCTCAATTCGGTGTTCACGAAGTAGAAAGCTACCCCCGTGTTGGCGACATTGTTGAAGGATGGCGGGTAATGAGCAAAAGTAATGATCACATCACATGGGCGAAGGTTGGCACCGAAAATGAAAGTGACGCAGCTGCCGAAGCACTGAGAAATCAGCAACGAAGCGCAAATTTGCAACTGAGGTCCGGAGATCGTGTCCACTGGAGAAATACCGATGGAACTGAACGTGTTTTCCCAAGAACCCGAGGTGGCTCTGGAAGCGAGGAATTCCCCAATGAATTTGAAACTTATTCCCGGTCTACGAACCCTAATTTCCCACAAGATAGTCTTATTGGCGGCACTGTTCGAACTTCCAATAGCAGTTCATGGAATATCGGAGATGAACTCCACGGTTGGAAAGTCATTGGAAAGGACTATAGAGGAATCATCTGGGAGAAAATCAAGAATGAAACAGAAACTGTTACAGCCAGACCAACTCCAAGACCTAGATTGCAAGTAAAGTCCGGGGATGGCATCAGACGTCGTGGAAGCAATCTCCAAGTAAAAGCAATTACAAGTCCTCCAACTACCCTCCACCAAGTAAGTAACGGAGAATTCGTCAGATACCTCCACCCCGACGGTCAAGAAAGATGGTACCCCAAATTGCGCGAAACTACCGCCTCTAATGCCAACAATCTCCAAATCAGCAAAGCTCTTGAAGGATCCAATATTAATTCTCAAACTGCAAATAAGACAGATAGTGCAGTCAAGGTTGCCACGGACCCTAAAAGAATCGGGTGGTACCTCGCTAAGGAAACCAGGAACTCCATTACCTGGCAGAAGGATGATGTCGATCCAAACGCAGTCTACAATCACAATGATTTCCCACAAATCGGCCATGAACAAACTGGATGGAAAGTCAGTAACAAAACTAGACACCATATCAGTTGGAGAAGAGTTGGAACCGATCACTTAGGTTCTGAAGAGGAAATTCCCTCTCAATAAAACACTCAAGAGTTCTCAAACAATTTTAAATATAATATACCTATAATGCATTTTTAAATAAGAGTCCATTTATTTTCGTTCATAGTAATGTATGAAAATTCAAATAGGAAATAAAATAATCGAATAAATAATCCCGTTTCGGGCTAACAGTTAATGCCTCGTAAAGTCTATTAAAAATAATTTCAAGTAAAACGAATTCATGATAGCGTCTATAAGTTATTATTTCTAGAAGTATACCATAAGTAGCATCTTTAAACATATCTTCAGGGGAAATTTTAAACGCATTTCAAAACGAATCGGTTTACCGTTTACCTAAGAAAAATAATCACTTTACCCCATTTATATGCATTTAGCTAGTAAATATTTATCCTGTCTCATGTATCATTACTCCGAACTGATAATATACCTTTGCCTCAAGTTTTAATGTAATTTGCTAATGTACATTTAGCTAAAGTAGAGTACAAAATCCTCACTATACTTTAGGTAAATGTACTAAAACATTAGCAAATTGCATTATAACTTGAGGCAAAGGTATATCAGTTTGGAGTAATGATACTTGAGACTGAATAAATATTTAGTGTATTTATATGGGGTAAAGTGATTATTTTTCTTGAGGTAAACAGATTACTTTAGAAGAACACTTAAATAAAGCCAATATTTTTTTACTACTGCCAACATAATGAGAAATAGAAGCATTACTTTTAAACTTCTTCAATGAAATATACATCATCAGAATTTAAAAAATGACATTTTGAGATATTTATACTAATTAACAAGTATTTTCGAAATTACTTCCATTTATTAGTACAACTTAAATACACTAATAATATAATGTGTGGGGTATTGATTTTAATATGCAAATAAAAATTAGTTAATTTAATTATATAAAGATGGCGCCGTAGCCTCAATGAAACAAATTGTTTCTCTTTTTCCTACAGCGAACAAGATTAAAGATATTACAAGTTTACAATTATTAAAAATGGAGCTCTTTGTTCCAAATCATGTCTATTTGTTAAGCTGTAGCACACATTTCATAAGTATTTCAATTACTCTAACTTTCCCAATTTCTGTGACTGTGACACAAAATAAGAACACTTCAACTACATTGATACAAATTAGATTGCTAACCAGGGGATTTATAAACGGACATAATGTGGCAAATTAAAAAATATTTCAGTTAATAGGAAGATGTTTAAATCTCCGTTGCATGTAAAAGTAATTAACAAATATTTAGCAATGATTGCATTAAAAGTCTGCTACTGATAAGTGATGATGTGCATAAAAAATTAGGATTACATTTTCACAAGCTGCAGCTGCAATATGATTATTGAGACAGTTATCCAAATTACCCGTGTTGAAAAGTGAGTTTCTCAATCCTCTCCAAGTGCATTAAATTTCCCAATCAATACCCATCAAAAGTACTGAAACCACAATCATTCATAACTAATAAGTGTAATAATGGGAAGTTTGATTCAAATCTAAATATAGTTGCAAATCTAATATGAGTATATAGGTCTAGTTATTATATTACTTTAATTTGGTTAAGGTTTCTTCCTAGTGCACTCATTTTATTCTTTCAAGGATAAAATTAATAGTCAAACGTGTGTTTAGTTTAAATAGCTGATCATAATTAGTTGCTAATTAATTGCGCTAAGCTGAGACGTAATAATTAATCTAACAAACAATAATCAATCAATTCATTAGTGCATAACGTAATTTTAAAATTGCAGAACTTTATTATATCGTTGCTTATCTGCTAAAAAGTGTTAATCCGATGATCATTGCTTTGTATAAGTGTCACAGCATTTCATTTCAGAATTTATGATGCGTTGGCTTAACAGTTTTCTGGAGATAACGAGCGATATTGTTAGCACATGTTGAAAGCTTGTACTTTTTGTTGTAATTATTTCCTGTAATGTTGTACATTTTAAAATACTTTGTGCCATTTATTACAGCAAAGTGTATTAATAATATTAATTACAAATAATAAAATGTTATTTATAGTTCACCTAATTTTAATATATTTATAGCAGTTATACAAATGATTATGGGTCTAAATCGTTATTGACCCACATAAATAATTTTACCGTGTGAGGATTTTATGACTTACATAAACCCGATGTAAAGTACAGAGTAATAGGATTTGTGCGTCAATTAGCCCGAGTAATTAATGGATGGACACAATTTAATTCTCAGTCAAGAGTGAACTGATAATCTGCGAGGGATTAGACATAATTACCTGAATTTGTGAACAGCTTAGCTTTGGACTTTGCCGTTCATGTTCCTAACTGGCAATACGTACGTGATTCTAAATTAAACTCGTAGGTGCACCATACTAATTATCTATTATTAATAACCTGCACCATGTCCGTCCCAAAAATCAGTACTGAATTTTAAGTACAGGAAAATACAAAGAATGGTTACGGCAATTAAATTACCTGTACATGTATGTAACAGATAACCAAATCAGACAATTACTTTTGTCCCTGAACACTGAACCGGGTTTAAAATAAAAATCAAATCGGATACGACGCATACCTAACGCTGACGTTGGTATAAGTACATCAGAATCATTTTCATTTATGGAATCACTCTTTTCCATTTAGTGTACTAGCCTTCACGGGAGTAAAGGGCAGCATCACAATTAGAGTGTGCATCTCTATCTCCTCGCTTTAAACTGTTCTATTTTTACATTTACAACTCGGATAGCCATCACAGGTAAATATTCTCTCATTTTCTAATAATTAAGACCTTTTTTGAGTACATGTTACTTCTTTTTTACTCCATGAGAATGCTCAGAAATCTAAAACTATAAAATTAAGGCTTCTATTTAAGTGTACCTCAAAAATAATCGGTTTACCTCAAGAAAAGTAATTATTTTACCTCATGTAACTACATTTAGCTAATAAATATTTATCCAGTCTCAAGTATTTATTACTCTGAACTGAAAATATACCTTGCCTCAAGTTTTAATGCAATTTTCTAATGTTTTAGTACATTTAACTCAAGTATAGTGAGGATTTTGTACTATGCTTGAGCTAGATGTACTAAAACATTAGCAAATTGTATTAAAACTTGAAGCAAAGGTATAATATTAATTCGAAGTAATGATACTTGAGACTGGGAGAATATATATGATCTAAATACATCTATATGATATAAAGTGATTATTTTTCTAAAGTTATTTCTGAGGTGCGTTTAAATTTTCTCCTAAAATTAATAAATAAACAAAAAAACCTGGATTGCATACACAAATCCATTGTATTTTGAGATTACTCTTTAGGTGTACACAATATGCAATATGAGTATAAGGCATAAGGGTTAAAAACTTGAATTATTATGCGATAAAATTCAGAGACTCACAGAATCCATTATAATACTGTAAGGAAATGAAAACCATGAATGAATGGAATACTATCTGTAGTGTTAGGGAAAAATTACAATGTGGAATGAAAGGAATAATTAGAAAATGCACTTTTCGAGCTGACAGAAGTGAATTTGAGTTTAATGAGTTTGAGAATTGAACTGAACGTTGATAATTGATAAAGGTCTGAGCATGTTTGAGTTGGGAAGTTATTTAGTTGTGTTCCGAAAATAGTTTTTTAATTGAGGTAGGTTTAGAATGAGAATAAGGTTTTAATGGATAAAAAATGTAAATGGATGCGCCCTAATTGGTAATAATTAGAATAGAGAGGTAACAATGGGTATAGAGGCGAGTGGATGTTGCGTAAATTACCTATAAAGGAAGTTAATGAACTGGGATAATGTTTGAAAGACGAAAACTATTTATACACATGCAATGGAAAATTGGAGATAAAGTATGGAAGTGGAGAGAGGCGTGATTCTAGTTAAAGTTGTCTGGTCATCTATAGTGCATCTCTCTCAAGGCTTTTAAGAGCATAACTGTCCAAGAAACTCGATCAACTTCTTATAGAAGGTCAGCGAAGGTCAGATTCTTACTTTTATGTTTTGCTGTACTCTCCTTACATATAAAATTACTATTGGCATCTTTATATATCAATATCATTAGTATAATTATCTATCTGTCAAGAATAATTATATATACAATGTAAAGTTGTGCCGCGGCCGTAGCAATTAGTTTATAAAAAGAAGTGAAGCAAAACGTAATTACTATGCACTTATTTATTATTAAGTAGAATTTTCCTGAAACAACTCCTTTTAAGGAATACTGCAAGAATAAACACAAATTGCAACCAAATAAGGATTATTTTTCCATTTTTATGGAATATTTTATTGTATTTTCTTGAGGAACCCATTTTTCTATGAAATATTTATATACGCCGCTGTAAAACATGCTGCACTTTGAATAAAAGGTCAAGAAATGTATATTAACTGTAGAAACACTAAACGTTATATTGAATAATATTCTCAAGTAAGAAAACCATCATGAATGGTGTAATTATGATTTATGAATGCTAAATGGTTACTTATTTTCGTAGAAATGATGGTAAAAACAAACATTGCTACAATGAATAGTATTTTCCAAGAAATAACAAACATTTACGAGGACACGTCATGTTTTCTTGTAATTAAATTGTGTTTTGCTATTATTAATACCACTTTTGCACTAAATTTGGTGCTATTAACGAATATTTAAATACAAGAATCAATTGTTTAAGATTTTCAGTACAATATTGACGTATACTTAATAATTACGTATAGAAATACTTATACATCTTTATGAAATGGAACTCTAGGTTTTTCCATGGCCTCTTAAACTTAGCTGATGTCAATGTTGAGATAAATTGTCATCTATAGTTAAGGTTGACATAAAATTGTAAGAAGTATATACAGTATAGTATTTATATAACAAACTTACTTGGCTTTGAAACTTCTGTTCATCGGCACTTGTTCACAGGATTAGTAAAAAGTAATTAGATAGGGATTAGGGATAGTCGGCAATTGATCGTGATTCATAATTCATAAATGATATAACGGGGTGACACCTTTGCAGGACTTTGTACACTTTAGAGTTGGCAAAAGGCTAGATTAGTAGCTGATTAGCAGAGGCACCACCTTTCTTCCAGATACTCATTTTTATAACAACATTTTGTATGAACTGGACACGACGAATCAGAAAACTCCTCAAACAAATGTATTTATTCTTAAGGTCAAAGGATTAACAGTTGAATTCGCATTTCGCATCATATAGCCAAAACCTTACAAACGTTTTTGACCCTAGGCTAATTTATAAGTTCACCACGTGTTTGCAGACTGGACTGATTATTTCTTTTGAGACGCAGAAATATCGGAACTGAAGAATATAGATCCGGTAGACTCTTTTTAAGCTATTTTAAATACCAAAAATGTAATATTGATTACTTAAACTTAATTGTGTTACTAAAATATAATCATCAATGAAAACTAAACCGGTTATAATGAGATTTATGCAAATTTTGTATGAAAACAAACGCAAAAATTGAGATTCGAAGAAAACTATTCATTGAAAACTTAATTATTTAGACGATTAAGGATTTAAAACGCATATTATAGAACGTAATATGCAAATTGGCATATTTTGTATGAAAATTCTGAAAGAAATTATCAAAAAATGCGTTGTAGGCATCAGATTCTTAACTTTCGCCACTGTTTTCGGTTCTATATTTTAAAATCTCTGATTTTTTCCTGTTTTTCTGTGTTTACAAGGAAAACAGTACGTAGAGTAGTACACAAAATCCTTAGTACTGCTGTTTTAAACATACCCCATTAGTATGCGCAATATTTAAAACATAAACTCCATGGTGAAACATTTGCAAAAACTATTTTTGGAAACGTAAATAGATGATGAGAGAGGGATTCGGTTCAATTAGTGTGTCTCTTGACTCGTTTATGCGGAACTATGGTAGTTAAGCCGAGCGAGAGTTGTAAAAGTTTCCATGAAGGAGATTAGTGAGGGTATATCCTCATGTATTTCACAATATTTGTGGCGCTATACAAAACTCTACATAGACACAAATGTGTGTACTACACTATATAACAAAGTTGCTGATATTTGCATATATTCCTGTCTCTCTTAGTTTAAATCTACTCGAAAATGTCATGTATATAGTGATAGTGCAGATAAATCTTATAATTAATGAAGTCACATAAATTTAATACGTAAGAGTAATAATATTATAGTAATAGTTTTGCATATGTATTAAGTAATTGCAAAATGATAACTTATTGCGCTTAACTGAAAGGTAAGTGGATTTGTTACCGAATGAAACGTTAATCAGGATAATCTGAGTGCAATTTAGCTATAAATCTTCCGTCTGGTCTCTCCTCAGTTAATCTGTCAAGCTATACAACTGAATGGGAGAGAGAAGCTCACCTTTATTTAGAATCTAATCAATACTACATGTAAATGAGTATAATATATCATCGACAGAGATAATATTACTTATCTAATAGTGTCACTGTTTGTAAAAATTGTAAATCTATATATAAACTATGATCAGGCGCTAACTGTACTTGGATACGATGTGCAACTGATTGATTAGTAGAATTTACATTGACATTGAAAAGGAAAAAATGAAGAAACAACCTGTTGCAACTGACTGATTGATTAAATAATGAACTTGATTTGCATAGAAAATGCACGAGTGCAGGAGACAAAACAAAAAGCTCGAAATACCTGTACATTTATTGTTTGTGCATAAATAAAATTCCCTAGGGATTCCCAATCGGCGTCTTACTATATAACATTTGCGTTTTCACTCTCAGAAAGGTATTCCTAGAATAACAACAGAAGTAAATAAGAACTAAACTAGTTTTAGTATTTTTCCTACAGCGTAACACAAGCCCCAGTTTGTAATGGAGCAAAAAACGGTCAATTCAGAGTGAGTTAGGAATAAATGTTAATTAACACGTTGCATTCACGTTTCTGCAGTGGGACTGAGCCGGTTATTGATCAGATTTAACTGCGAAAGCCTTTTATTGTTCTCTGGTTGTAAATACAGAATATGTATCGCAACACAAGAGAATAATGACTGTTAATAATGTATATTAGTACTACGCAATATCTGAAACTGGGTTTTACAACTTTAGTGAATGAAATGCTGGCGGCTCTTCTGATTCCTCGGATATATTTGTATATCGTTGACACATTAACTATTAACTGTCTGTAATAGTTGATATTTCTCAAAATTTCGTGAGTAGTTTAAAAACAAACACACTCGAGGGATGTTGAAATGCTTTATGAGAATTTTAATTAGCTTTTTTATCTTTTTGTTTGCATATGACGCCACATACAACATTACTATTATCTTGTGTGCGTGAATAATTGAAGAATGAATGGACAATTCTCTGTTGGATGATAATAGTAATATTGGATCTGGTCTGGTTTTGAGTGAACTGATGAGTTGCATAGGAATTGGTGTAAAAAGTAAATATACACATATATATGCATATTATTTACAATGGACAGTGTAACGGACAGACGGACATATTGTGTTTATATATATAGATAAAAAAGTACATGATATTATTATGATAAGATGAGCTATATTGTATTTTGTATTATTATGAATATGTATTCATGATTTTGATATGAAAAACAAGTAGTAGATAGAGATTGAGCATTTATTAGGTTGATTACTGTCTGTGTGTACCTATTAATTTAATTATCATAAAATGTAGTGTTTGATATAGTAGGTAATGATTGATATGCCTTGAAAAGCACGTAAGACAAGACAAGGAATGACTTGTATGCAAATTGAAGTGTAATGTAGCATTTATAAGTAGTTAAGTAATTCAAGTATTTCAAGTAAGCATTTCCGCACGGCTAGCGTTCTATATATTGTGTTCTGTTTTTGTGTTTGTTTCTAGTGCGTGCTTTAGAAAAGGAGACTAAGGCTAATAATATATAAATGCAGCGATCTGGAACAGTATTGTTCTTATGCTGTGAAATAGTGATAATGTATTGGGCGATTAGGGGAAATGGATTGTGATAGGACTTAAATAGTCTATGGACTCATTATACGTACATAAATTACTACTACGTCTTTATACTTTGTGCACTATTAGCTAATGGTTAACCTTAAGTGTAGAGGACAGAGATTAAAAAGACAAGCACAAGTCAACTTGCCTAATAATAAATCAACTCTTGCATGGATTTCCACTTCTACATATATAAAATACACTTTTCATGCCATATCACAACCTTATATTCACACAGCCATCTCAGTCCATTCATTCACTCGTCAAACATCCAAATGTTGACATGTCGACCTTCTTTCCACAAATATTATTCAAATTTCACTCAGCCCGCCGTCTGACAATATATTCACCAGTACAACTGTACCACTAATATTTAGAACTTTTTCATGAATTATTCAACTCCAGTGAGCATTTTTATTCATGTCTGTAATCCATACCCTTGAAATTATATTACATACCTGCACATACCGATAATCATATCTAATGTCAATCCAAACATTCCTGGAGCATCTATTTTTGTAACTGCATTATTCAACTAGGTCGATCGTTACAATAAAACAGATTTAAAGAATTCCTTCTAATTATTCACTGACGCAGACTAGACACAAGAAATTGGGTTTAAAATTATATAAATTATGATAATCACAAGATTTTTTTACAAAATCCTCACAAATTAAAATCTACTGCGCATTTTACAACCAAAACAGTGTAAAACATTATGCATTTCCTAGTAAGAAGTAGGATTCTGGAAATAAATCATTAATAAGGCTCGGATATGTATGCTTTTGTGTAAGTTTAATATTTTCGAAGAATTGTGGTGCAAAATGCTTTTACTAATCAAAATTTGAAGTAATAAATTAGAATCAGGTTCTCAAATGTATTTACATAATAACTACTATGTTATCCAATTTGTGTTTAAACCTTAATAGCAACTACTCACGGTATGATCCATAAAAAGTGGTAAATAGCAATGGAAAAAATGTTTTCCTGCTTTTAATTAAATTAATAGAATCTAAACATGAAATTAGATGTTTGTGGGAAGAATACGGTTGCATTGCAATTAGGGAATCTGCAATAAATGTTATACCATATAATTATGGCTGCATAATAACAATCATGTATTAATTCAATTATAAGTTCAACCTCCTATGATGGCAATTCTAATATTACGATAATAATGGTTCATTGTTTAGCAGAAGAGAATATGAAATTGCAAAAATAATTCGACCTGGAGATATAAGTTTAAATTCTTGACTAGTTTTCTTTTGAAAATAATGGTATGAGCCTGTATTGCAATTACTTTGCAGTAGTTTATATGTAAATATTTCAATATCTGGATCCGTGAGTCTTGACAAGAAAGTTTAGTTTAGTTATTTTCTTGTTGGAATATAATTAAGTATTTTTCTTAAAACATTTTTAGTGTTTTTGTGTTAAGATGAGCAAGTAGGAACTGATATTTAATAATTGCGACCTTCTGATTGATAGGTTATTAGAATAATAGATGTATTGATTTACGCCGTAGGAATTTGTGTTTATAAGTAGAAGATGTATAAGTAGTTTGATAAGGTAGAGTTTTGTTGTGTGACGGAGAGATTGCAAGTGTTGGTGGTCTGCATAAGCCTTCGGGCGGGCAGGATAATGAGAATCAGAGATTATATAATTGCCTATAATCTATTCGACTAAACGTGTGCATAATATCACACATCAGAGACACATTGGTGGGGAATCGAAAGGATAGTTGGTATTGCAGCCTGTATATCAATCAGTCAGTCGTCATCTGCCACTTGCTTTGCCAACATATTATAAGTACCAAAGGACTTTCGACTCAAGTGAGCAGGCTTGTTCATTTAAGTGGAGCAGATTAAACTCATCTCATCAAATCAAAACTTTATTCCCAATACATTATTATGCTGCGAGGAAAGCAAATTAATCTTCAGTCCTAGCAAACTCTTCTTCCCTACACTACTCTTTTTTCAACGCTGAACTTTAAGTTCAGGCCAAACCTACAACAACCTACTAACAAACCATTTATTCAAAATATATCCGTCCTGTGTCTAATTTCTTCCAGTTACAACTCATTTTCTAGTTTCTTTACTCAACATATTGTTTTCTCACGCCTGGTTTAAAAATAACAGGTACTTTTCCATATATTACTAAAATATTACTAATTTTCATACAATTTCTCTGTTTTTCCACACTTAATTCCATTTCTCACTAAATAAGAAACATTTCCATTTGTAAATTTCCCTACTTTAACCTCATTTCCTTGAATTGCTTAATTATCTTCCAATTAGCATACAATAATAACAGTTCAGATACATTTAAAATTATTCCAAGTTTGGTAAATGCATTCAAAAATTAAAGATCATTAAAAATTTACAACATTTGTAGTTTTCCCGCGTATCCTTTTTGAATATGATAAGTTTTCTTGCCATTTATAGTCATTTAGGTCTGTCCAAAGAGAATCAGGACTCATTTAAGTAAAAATCTGTACAAAGAAGTCTTTGTATATTTTATAGCGTTCTGTATTAGCTTCTGTGATGAGCTTTTGGCATGCAATACCAATAAATCACTCATGTTTTTGATAACAAACTGATAAGTGTTCTTAATGCATTATAATTTGCACTTGTTCTGTAACTGGGATGGTATAGGTGTAAGAAGTACGTGTATATAGTAAGTATCAAGAGCAATATTATATAGTACTTGAGTTTTGTAAGTGGTTGAGTAAAATACTGTGTAAGAGTCATAAAGCGTAATGTATTACACAATGTTACATGTTTCATTTTATGACACTTGAGAAAATTACAATTTTAATGTTCTTCCCTAGATTTCAAAATGGTTAATTCTACGTGGGATGTTGCAATGGGGGATAACAAGACCATTGACTGGGTTGAAGATGGCACTCATGAAGCGTACCCGCTTTTTATTGAAATGGCCGAGCTCCATCGAGAAAATAGCATCAAATCCGAATGGCGGGAAGCAGCAAGGTACGAAATTTAAGCAGTTACATCGATTGTCAACGAATTGGCACTTTATTCATGATTTTTTAGCCAAAATGCCGAAAATTCCAATAAAATCAATGAAATGTTAACCATCTTTATGAAAACTAGTTCTTAGAAATGTAAAACGCAGTTTAAATTAGAGAATTTAAGCAGTTACATCGATTTCAAGCGAACTGGAACTTTTTTCATGACATTTTTGACAAAAATACGAAAACATTGCAATAAAATCAATGAAATGTTAATTATCTTTATGAAAAGTAGTGCTAAAAAACGTAAAACGCAGTTTAAATCAGAGAATTTAAGCAGTTACATCGATTATCAACGAATTCGCACTTTTTTCTTGAAATTTTTGACAATAATAAGAAAAAATTGCACTAAAATCAATGAAATGTTAATTATCTTTATGAAAACTGGTACTGAAAACATAAAACGCAGTTTAAATCAGGGGAAGGGTTAACTACCGATTAGGTTCCCCACTTATTCAGTAGCCAAAACCTGTGGAAACTGGTAATTTTGGCATTGGTGGAGCTTACAAAGTATTGATCTTTAAACTTGACTGATAAGAAATGTTTAATTGCTGTAGATGGGTGAAATACGAAGAAGATATCGAGAAAGGAGGTCAGAGATGGTCAAAACCCTACGTCCCCACCGTTCCCCTCCAATCTTTCCATGATCTACGTACTCTTCTTCAAGAAAAGACAGTTCTTATGCTCGATTTGAATTGCGAGAGTGAAGAAAGAGCTGCTCGCCTCATTGTTGATGAATGGGCTAAGACATCCTGCATCCTGGATTCTGAGAGGGCCAGAGTCCTCCAAACTCTGCTCAGACGTCATGTTCATTTATACGAAGCATCCGGCACCAGCTACCTACCCGAATTCTTGCAAAAGAAAAAACATGGCAAAGACAAGGAGCGTTCGGATAGCACTTGTGAGTTGTCTTCAAGCTTTAAATATCAAATTCGTCATAAAATCTTGAAATAAGACTTGAATTTCAATTTTTAGCGTAATTTTCTTCAGAAAATCTGGAAATAAACATTAAATTTCAATTTTCAAAGTAACTTTTTTAAGAAAATCTTAAAATAAGGCCTAAATTTCAATTTTCAATGTAATTTTCGTCAGAAAATTTTAAAATAAGCCTTAATTTTCAATTTTCAATGTAATTTTCTTCATAAAATCTTATAATCCGCCTTAAATTTTCATTTTCAATTTAATTTTCATCAGAAAATTTTAAAATCCGCCGTAAATTTTCATTTTCAATGTAATTTTTTACAGAAAATCGTAAAATAAGCCTTAAATTTCAATTTTCAATGTAATTATCTCTGAAAATTCTTAATACGCTGATTTTTATCTTTAGCGTCAAGAAGAGGGAGTGACTTTTACAGGAGAGCGAGCATTTCTTCTGTGGTGTATCGTCCTGAGCCTCAGAAGGATCCCAATAAAGTAAATTCTCTAAATACCCACAGCATTTCATTTGCTAAAACTTTTGGTATCTCAGTTACTAATGAGTTATATAATTTTGCAGAAAAATATCCAGTTTTTGAGGAAAATTCCCGCGAAGGCAGAGTGCGCTAATATCTTAGTGGGAGAATTGAATATGTTGAAAGCACCGATTGCAGCCGTTCTCAGATTGAGAAACGCCACTGTGTTGGGAAATATGACAGAAGTGCCTCTTCCCACCCGATTTGTTTTTGTTTTCCTTGCTCCTCCGGTTGGTATTCCAAATATTTGTGACTTAATTTACGATTTACAAAGAATGTACTAAAATTTACTGGTTTTGATATATATATTTCTTGGTTTAGGGAGAAACCCATATGAAGTTAGGTCGCGCAGTAGGAACGTTGATGTCCGATCCAAATTTCAAGGAACACGTTTACAAAGCAGAAAAGCGTGATGATATTTTATCCGCACTTGATCAGTTTTTAGCCAGTACAAACGTTCTTCCTCCTGCCAGTTGGGATGCCTCTATTCGTTTGGAACCTCCTACCCATGTAAGTATTCCAAATTTAACTCCTAACTATTGCACTAAGGTTAATGCTCTCTGATTGCTTAAAAATAGCAATCATCATTGATTTTTTCTGAATACTTCTTTGAATTATATCAACATCTATTATTAGATATTCATAACTCCAGGTGTTACTTAATTAAATGCGAATTGTTCTCATTACACCGAAGCTTACGCAAGTATAACTTAATTCCAAAGTACAAACTCGTTCCCAACTCAATTGTATGCAAAATAATTTGACTATGAATATAGATTCTAAGAAAATAATCACATGATTATTTTATCTAAAGAATCTTGTAAGTAACCAACAGAATTTATCATAGTTGGTACAGAGTACAGTCAAGGAATGAATTACGCGTATTATCAAGGTGACCCACCTGTAGTAAAAAACGCAAACACAAAAATAACCTATGTCTAACTCATATTATCCTTTAAATATCCAGACAAATCCAGATATTACAAAATCTCGACAAAGCACCAAACAGGTATTGTGAAACCAGACACGTTATTCTGATAAGCTATAGGTAATTCCCTGTAGGTAATTCCTTTTGACTACTGCAGTAGAGACAGACAACATATTTATATCCTAGTACGTGCACTGTTTCGTCATTAAGTTTTTAAAGGAAAAGATGCTCATTTTGCATGTAAACACCTTGCCTAATGAGTACACTTTTAAACCGTCATCATAAATAAAAGTACTTGGACATTGTATGTGCAATAGTTGGTGTCCAATACTAAATTATGCTGTCACTCACCTTTACAAAAATAAAAGAGGCTTATCCAGCAACAACGTAATTTACGCGTCGTATATGTGGGTGTGGTTAATTTTTATATACTAAATAAATAAAGACAACAATACATTAATACGTCAATGCTGACATCGCTACAAGAAATCTAATAAGAATAAGAACACGATAAACTGGGTCGTCCTGAATTTAATTTAATCCTAGTCATACGCAGAAATACGTATTCAGTATTAACCTTAATAAAGAAATCAAATTTTCAAACTTTTTTTGTACTGAACTTGTGGGTTAATATAAGAGAAAAACGCACCTCAAAAATAATCGGTTTACCTTCAATGAAAAATAATCAGTTTATCTCATATATAAATACATTTAGCTAATAAATATTCATCCAGTCTCAAGTATCATTAATCCGAACTGATAATGTGCCTTTTCTTCTAGTTTTAATGCAATTTCTTAATGTTTTAGTACATTTACCTCAAGTAGAGAACGAAATCCTCACTATACTTAAGGTAAATGTTTTAAAACTTTAGCAAATTGCATGAAAACTTGAGACAAAGGTATATTATTTTCAGTTCGGAATAATACTTGAGACTGGAGAAATATTGATTAGTAAAATGTAATTATATGAGGCTACCGATTATTTTTGAGGTTTAATTAAAAGCGGTCTTAAATACAGTTTTAATTAAGTACACCTATAAAAAGCGTGTGTGATTTAATAATTGCAGACGGGTAGTGAGGACGGCGATTCTCACGATGGGGGAAACGAAGATGATGGTTTGACGAGAACGGGAAAACTGTTTGGAGGCTTCATTAATGATGTCAAACGTAAACTTCCTTGGTAAGTGAATATTAATGGCGATAGTAATTAGTTAAATTCCGAGTGAATCGAGATGGTGTGTATAAATAGATTGTTACCCATCATTTTTCCACAAATGAAAATAATTTTTCCATAACTGTAATCGTTTTACCATAATAATATTGTTTTGCCACAACATTAGTCATTCCTTACAAAGGTATTCATTTTTCCACAAGTAATATTGCGTTTTCCATATCTTTCATTACTTTTTACATGTGATTATACGTTTTACTCCAGATTTTGTCACAAAAATGCGTATGAAGTAATGAAATATATGAGGAAAGCAATATTACTTGTTGAAATGTGAATACTTTTGTATGAAGTGGCGTTAGCTGTATCAAAATAATATTATTATGGTAAAATGATAATATTCCTTTATTTTTGCAGTAAAATAATCACCTTTATAAACACAGGTATCCTTCGGACGTAAAAGACGCCTTATCTCTGCAATGTTTGGCTACGTGGTTGTTTCTGTATTTTGCGTGCCTTACTCCGATGATTACCTTTGGTGGTCTTATGGGTGTTGCTACTCATAAGAGTATGGGTACAATGGAGACAATGGTGTCAGGATGTGTTTGTGGAATCGGTTTTGCCTTATTTTCTGGACAACCTTTGATCATTCTCGGTTCAACTGGCCCTGTTTTAGTATTTGAGAAAATCCTTGTCAATTTTTGCGAGTAAGTCGTCACAGATTTATAATTTTCGTATTTAGACTCGTATTTTTCCAAATTTATAATTTCTTTTCCATTTTAGATCAAACGATTTAAATTACCTTGAGTTTCGACTCTGGGTCGGAGTCTGGATCGCAATCACGCTGCTCGTTCTCGTAGCTACAGATGCCAGTGCCTTTGTTTCATACATCACGAGATTCACGGAAGACAACTTTGCCACTCTGATTGCTTGCATCTTTATGGTGGAGGTAAATTTTCATTTCATTTTAATAACTGTGTTTGTGATTTTAAATTACTAATTACTGTTTTATAATTTAATCTAATCATTATTCGTCACGATTTATATTTATATTTCCTTTTATTATTTCAGGCTGTTAAAAATGTAATGCTGATTGGACATTCACATCATAATTCGGTTCAGACATTGCAAAATTATACTTTGGCTGATGGTAACTTCTCCTCTGACCTTGCCAATTCGACAATAGAGTCCTTTAATTTTGATTATGAAGTTTTCAATGAGGTTTGTATTTTCTTAAATATCTAAAAGTTTTTATTTTTTCTACAATTTCTTAATTAGTAGACCATAAATTGAATTTTCATGAACGCAGGATGTTGGACTTGACGAACTCGGAGAAATCGAAACGGAAGAAAATCATACAGTTTTCCTCATGTCTCTTCTTCTATTCATTGGCACTTTCTTTGTGTCTTTCATCTTGAAGGAATTCCGAATGTCTCCATTCTTCCCCACTTGGTTTCGCTACATTGTCAGCGACTTTGCTGTCGTGCTTGCCATTGTTTCCATGTCCTGCTTGGATATGTTCTTCAAAATTAAAACCCCTAAATTGGAAGTTCCTGAAACTTTTGCTCCCAGTTCGCCAAACAGAGGATGGCTCATCAGTCCCACTGGGAAAAATCCATTTTGGAGCATTTTTGCTGCCATTTTGCCAGCTGTTTTGGCTACTATTTTAATTTTTATGGATCAACAGATCACCGCTGTTATTGTCAACAGAAAAGATCATAAATTAAAGGTACTAATTACTGTGTAGGTTGGAAATGTAGACATTTTTCTTTATTTAGCTCTTCTCTTCAATATTTCTCCAAATTTTCTCTTTTCTTTTCTTTTTCCCTCTTTCATTTGATTTAATTCCTTAGTTTTCTCATTTCTTCTCCCCTTTTCCTTTGTTTTTCACTGTTCTTTGATAGTTTTCTTTACATTTTTCTTCCATTTCTTTCTTTATTCATATTTGTGAACTTTTTCTTCACTTGTTATCTTTTCTTTGAAAATTTTCTTCACATTTTCAATTTTCTTTGAATGCTGAACTTTTTATTCATTTCTTTGCTTTCTTTAAATTTTTTCTTCCATTTTAGCTTAGTTTCAATCACGTTTTATTACTATTTTTTTTTTCGACTTTAATTTTCACTTCTCTTTATATCTTTCACCTTTTCTACGATTTTCTGCAACCCTAGATGCTTTGAACTTCAATTTGTTCAATCCCTGCGCTTTCCTGTATTAAAAGAAAAACTTAATTTGTGAAATAAATTTGTATGATCTTTGAAAATGCAGAAAGGATGTGGTTACCATTTGGATCTTTTCGTTTTGGCGATTTTGATAACGATTTGCTCCTGCTTGGGTCTTCCATGGTTTGTTGCTGCAACAGTAGAAAGTCTTACGAATGTCGGATCCTTGAAAATGGAGTCTGAATCGGCCGCTCCTGGAGATAAGCCGCAATTCCTTGGAGTTCGTGAACAGCGAGTTTCAAACGTTCTAATCTTTATCACTGTGGGAATTTCTGTTTTGATGACTCCGATTTTGCGACACGTTCCAATGCCCGTTCTGTACGGAGTGTTCCTGTACATGGGATTCTCTGCTTTGCTCCGAATGGAACTGTTCCACAGAATTCTCCTGTTCTTTATGCCTGTTAAGTATCAGCCAGAGCACAAATACCTTCGAGAAGTTCCACTTGCAAGAGTTCATCTCTTCACTTTGATTCAAATTCTTTGTTTAGTACTTCTTTGGATTATCAAGTCGATTAAAACTACTTCCATTCTATTTCCAGTCATGGTAAGTCAATTTTGAAATACTTTTACTCAAAAAAATGTATTTTTGCATATAATTAAGGTAATTATGCATTTTTAAGTATTAAATTTTGTTTTAATTGCTAAAAATCGAGTTTTAATATTTGGTTTGACTAATTTTTTGTTTATTTATGTTAGTTGGTGGTGATGATGGTGGTAAGAAAGTTGCTTGATTTCGTATTTACCCAAAAAGAGCTGTTAGCTTTAGATGATGCTTTACCGGACAGTTTAAGTCCAAAGAAGAAAGCAAGTATGGAATCTCACTCACCCGCCCAAGATCGCAAAAATTCTGCAAGCATGAACGGGTGGTAAGTTAATTACAGTAAAACTACAAAACTAGCTATGTAAGGTAGCTGCATTAGTAATATTTCCTAAAAGTCACAAAATGATTAGAAATGATCATAAAAATTGTACAAAGGATACGACATTACATACAGGGTTGAGATTTCAGCAATCTTAGCCATAATAACACTTATTTTCGGTAAACGGTATTTCTACCTGGCACTGGATTTTCTCTGTAGACGAATTCATTTGTTATTATGAACTTTGGTCCTCCTATTTATATGAATAACGGATATTTTCCTTTTTAAAATGGAAAATGTCTGAATTAACACATTCCACTTTTGTTAACGGTGAATTGCCTGATAAATGCATGTGTAACTTTATCCTTTGCTTACAGTACACATTTATTTACATTATCACTACAGTTTTGGTTTTCCTATTTTCAGCAAATACAAGGTGGTAGAAAACACAGAGCCTTGTTAACCTATTGCATGATTCTCCATAACTATTCAGCTTGACGCAACATCAACTAACTATTCGTTCAAAGCAGTCATCACCATATTTTACCATTTAGAATGCATGCTGTGCTATTTAAACTTCGTTGTTAACAATAAACTCTTCAATAATGTATGTGTAACTATACTTACCTCAAATCTGAAGTCACTAATAGTTTATTACTATATCTACCATGTTAATTATTTTATTCTCCCAAATGTTAATTTAATAAATGGACAATAAATGTATAAATTTATTCTAGATATTCATACAAATCTCCCGGACACAAAATATTTCCTTTCTCACTTTATTGCATATCCCTGTCAGTCACCAATAGCATTAAGTTACAAAATCCAGTCACTTAGAAATGTTAACAGTGGATGACAACTTCAAAACTTCGGAATTATACAACACACAAGATTTTTTACTTACATTTCTTTCTCTCAAACTCCTTCAACTATATTCTCAACAATATATAGTTTGTACTGACAAGGAATATTCCAATTCGTTATTACAATTATTACTGTTATAATCACTAACAAACTAACATCACCTTTAACTTTATTTACGTCGCTTTTCATGATTACATAAAAAAATATAAATTAAACTTAAACTTAAAAACACTTTAAATTTTCAGTTTTCTAAAACTATTTTTTACATGTTTTCAATTCTCCAATTAAACTCACTAACCGAAAAAATCTTCTCTTTTGTGCAACTTTTTAAATTCTACTATTGCAAACTTTTTAAACTTTTCTTCGGTGAATGGAATATTTCTATTTTTATTTGTTTATGAAGAGTATTGTAGTTTTTTGTTAAAACAATAAAATCATTCATTAAGAATTCCATTTTTTCTTGAAATTTATTTCATGAAAAATATCTCACCATGAGAATACAAATCTAACATTACGAAATGCATCACAGCTTTTTATCATTGATGTCTTAACTCGCTATAATTGGTTCTCTGACTTAATGATCTCTCGCTATAATCCTGAGGTTTCTCTGACTTAATGACAGAAAAATGTTACAACTGTTATACATTTTCGGTGAAATAATTTATTGCATTGTACTTAACTTTCAAAAGTACGTCGCATTTTTAAGAATTTTCATATTCCGGAATACATTAGTTCACAATTTCTATTTTTATTTGTAGATATTTCGTAATAATATCACATCTCTCTGAACTGTGCCGAGTTAAGCTTATTATCTCTTTCGTAATGTAAAGTTCATTTCAAAAGTTATTCCGCAAACCACAGCAGTATTCCCGTCTGTTATTTTTATCATTTAAATCAATAATCAATTCATTTTAAATTTTTAATAACAATTCCTTTTTCAGTGTACACTAGGCAGGCTGCTCAACATCTGTTCAAGCAAATCCAATTATTGTATTGCGGAACAACTAACCATAAATGTTTAATTCCTTCAAAATAATACTGAAAATTACTCAAAACGTTGGCAATAGTATTAAAATATTACACCAAATGTTTAAAGCATTCATACACCGTACTATTCCCCAATCAAATATTAAGGCAAATCTAGTTATAAGCCATTTTTACTAAAACTGCTGTATTTGCATTCAGTTTATTGTCGAAACAGTATTTTTGTGCAGCATGTTATACATTGTAACTCTAATTCTATGCAGCATAGAAACCAAATCTCTCACCTATTTAGATTCACAACGAACTGTTGTATATATCTTGCAACCTTGATCTATACAAAGGCCTTTACACTGCAAATTAGTGATATAACCAGGAAAATACTTGGCTTAATCTGCTGATTACGTAATTTCGTGATTTTGTTCCCATCATCCAATGCAATGTCACTTCACCTTAGCCTTTCATTTACTCAGCACACGTTCTTGCTGGCAGTATTTGAATCTTAATATATAACAGAAAGAAATTTTCAAATATACCTACCAAAAAAACTCCAGGGGCGTCAACATGACTAGCGTAACTTTCAATTTGATTTTTTTTACTTATTTTAATACTATAGTAGTAAATTATTAATAATAGTAATAAAATATTTATAATGACAGCAAAAAATATAATAATTATATTATTACTATATTTTTAATAAATTCCGTGGTATAAATAAGTACAAATATTATAATGAAAATAATTTATTGTTAAATATAAATAATTTATTGGATTACATCTACCTTTAAATTCTACCTTTAAATTCTTGTCTTTGAAGTTGACTACTATTGACTTTGGATAATAAAATAAACTGCAAAATCTGCTCTAATTTTCCAGAAGGTAATTTTTGGAGTGCCCTTGCTTTTAACATTGTATTGGATGCTTTATTGCGCTCATGGAAAGGCTACAGACAATTCAACAACCCTTAATGAAACGGCAACCGTAATAACTTAATTTTTGCTAAAAGACGAATTCTCAGATAATTCTTGACCTACCAATTATATTTATATTATAAAAGTAGAAATGTTTTATTTCACAAAATGTGAAACTTTTTGCCAGGTAACCCACGATGCCCCAATAAAATCAAATATTCCAAAAGTGGTTCCCGGTGATATGGTGCGAATTGTTGCTCCAGCAGGAAAAGGGGCGCAAGCGTCTTTACCTTTGATAAAAACTTACGTCGAGTCTTTGGGCCTAGTTGCAAATATCACTGAAAACATTTACAACCAATCAGAACCGTTTTATTCAAATTCGGATGAATTTCGGGCGATGGATTTAATTTCGGCTCTTCTTGATGACAATGCCAAAGTAATTTGGTGCATTCGTGGAGGATCTGGAAGTATGAGATTAATTCCCTTTTTAGAAGAGCATCTTCCAGCTACCCTGCCCCAAAAGATTTTAATTGGATACAGCGACATTACCGTTTTCCATTTATATTTTGAAAAGAAATATGGCTGGCAAACGATTCATGGACCAATGCTGGAAGGAATTGTCACGGGACAATACGATCCAAATGGAGAGTCTGTAATTTCTCTTAAAGAACTGATTTTCGATCAAAGAGAATCAATTTGCTTACCACGATTAACGATGCTGGATGAAAATACTCCAGTGGCGGGAATTCAAAGCGAAGTCGTTGGAGGAAACGTGGCGCTTGTCGAAGCCAGTATTGGAACTTTGTGGGAAGTGAAAGCTGAAGGGAAAATATTATTCCTGGAAGATACTGGAGAAGCAGCCTACAGTATCGAGAGAAGTTTGGATCACATGAAACAAGCGGGAGTCTTTGATGGTGTCACTGCTGTTATTTTTGGAGATTTCACTGGTGCTGATAGCACTTCTTTAATGGATTTGGTTCTCAAGAGATTTGCGCAGTCTGTTACCTTTTCTGTATTCAGAGTGGCCGGAATCGGTCATGGTAGAATAAATCACCCGCTCCCGTTTAATACCTTCACGGAAATTATTCGAATTGACGGAGATACCTACAGCTTCTGTGTCAATAATCTCCAGAGAAAGGAAACCGCTATTCAATCATATCTTGAACAACTCGTCTTTGTTTAGTAATTATGATTGTACTACTGCAAATTGTAAAAACGAATTTCTTTTATTTCAAAATTACATTTTCAAGAAACTTTGTGATCTGATTGCTAATATTTACCATGCATTCATAATGAGATAAAAGTATGGCTCTTCAATGATTTTTTTCAAATCTTTTGCATTTCGTATTTCATTTTTCTCTATGTGCGGTCTTCAGCGGTGTGTCACTTTTATTAGTTTAGAGAGGAAGCCATTCCACTGAAGTACTCTACTCTATCTCTACATTGAATTAATGTTACTGAAATTGTGCAGCCATTAATACTGCTGGTTCTTTAGGCAAAAATGAAAATTAGGCTTTATTAGCCTGTTTTAAAGAAATGTATATGAAATACTAGACATTTTCTCAAGTGACATTCATAGTTTCAGAATTCAGAAAATTAGGCATAGACACTATTTTTTTTGCTAAAACCGTTTTTGCAATGATGTACTGTATGTACTGTGAACCTATTTAAACAAGAATTATTTCTGTATTATATGCATGCTTTACGGGCACCAACAAAATAAGTACATAGTAGTCGACTTTGTTTGCCAATCGCTCCTAGAAAGAAAATATTATAGCTTTATTGCATAAATGAGTAAAATATTCGTGGCTCTGCCGGAAACTTTTAATGAGCTTTCAAACATATTATTGTAAATAACAGTATTAAAGGTTTCTAGTAAGTGTAATTCTCTGTATCGTAGCGCAATTGCTGATCTATGGACTCAGAAAAAAAATAATAATTCAAGTAAATTTGCAGCCAAAATTTGTGTACCATCCTACCAAATTAAAAAAACTTACAACTCTGTTTGTCAGTATTAATACAATAAACAACGACGAGAATTTCATCAGCCTGGCTTGCTATATCTGTCAACGCAAAACTGGAATTATTAGAAACTCAGCATTCATTCTACAATAATACTATTAAAATAGCAAGTAAAAGATGCTGCATTCACTCTAGCGTTCTAGAAAACAAAAGACTGCGAGAAACTGTTCTAAGGATTTTATTGAAAAGAAAAGTATAAAGATATTAATTGCCGCTTCTCTTACTGTACGAAAATCGAATATAAAGGTATTATTTTCCGCTTCTCTTACTGTACGCAAATGGAATATAAAAATATTAATTTCCGCTTCTCTTACTGTACGAAAATCGAATATAAAGATATTAATTGCCGCTTCTCTTACTGTACGACAATCGAATATAAAGATATTAATTGCCGCTTCTTTTACTGTACGCAAATGGAATATAAAGATATTATTTTCCGCTTCTCTTACTGTACGAAAATCGAATATAAAGATATTTTCCGCTTCTCTTACTGTACGAAAATGAAATATAAAAATATTAATTGCCGCTTCTCTTACTGTACGAAAATCGAATATAAAGATATTAATTGCCGCTGCGTTTCCCATTGTATGAAGCGGTAGCTAATTTTTAGGGTGTTTCCCATTATATGAAGCGGTAAGCTAACTTTGTGGGAGTTCCCCATTAAATGAAGCGGTAAGCTAACTTTTGGGGTTTTTCCAGTTATATGTAATGGCAAGCTAGCATTTTTGGTGTTTCCCATTACAAGAAGCGGTAAGCTAACTTTTTGTGAGTTTCGCATTATATGAAGCGGTAAGCTTATTTTTGGGTGTTTTCGATTTTGTGTAGGGATAACCGATCTTTTTGGGTGCTTCTATTGAAAGTTTTAATTTTTCCATTTCTATGACCATAATTTAAACCCAGTAATGAAATAAATCTTCTTTATCCTCTGGTTCGCTTTTGTTACGGCTTCGCGATGTTTTTAACAATTTCACTTTGAGAATTGAGAATGTAGAGAATTGGTTAGTCTAAATAATTGGCTGATATTAAAGTAATTCGTGGAATGCACACAATTGTGACCTTAAACTTATAAGGCATTATTATGTAGCTGTGTAGCAATGAAGCTATGCACCTGATAACCCCTTCAAATTAAAAAGCTTTCTATTATGTTTTTAAGTAGAATATACAACTTTATCCGTCTGAATGTTATTATCGGTCAGCTCAAAATTGGAATTCTTAGAAACTCAGCATTCATTCCATTATATTTGAATTGCTAGTAAAAAATGTTGCTTTATGGAAAACAAAAGACAGAATTTCTTCTCAGATTATTTAGCATTTTACTGGAAAGAAGCGGCCCGATTCTTTAAAGTATGCGGCTTTTTTAAAGCTACACCATTTTCTTGGGATGAGAAAAGACTTTGCCTAAAATTTGCTGACTCCAATCGACAATATTGCATTTGGCTTTATGTCGGCTTGTGTTTCTTCATATTATTTCTGTACGCCTTAATCCGTTTGCTGATTGAACTGTATTACCCAAATCCCACATTTCAAGCATGCAAAAATTGTAATGTAAATCCAGTTTTATATTTTCACAATTGTAACGACATTTCCAGATATCCGGTTTATCAGGAGAGGAAAGGAGATAACGGAGATGTTTTCTTTCAGGTGCAATTTACTGGTAAGTTGTCTTATACTAAACTCCAATAATAAAATATTTATTAAATTGGAATGAAAAAATATTTCAGAGAGCTTTGTAAGCAAATTGAGAAAAGAAGAACAAAGACAAAAAATAGAAACTTTAATTTCCAAAATTGTGCCTCCAATATACATCATGACATTTTTCATCTGTGTTTCTCTTTCACTGCAATGTGGCTTCGGAGGAGATTGGATTTTGGAATCCAGTTCAAAGGCTTCTATCTAAGGGAAAGTTTCCCAGAGAAATTTCACTCATTCCTTCTCGTACGCATCTCTGTCTTCATAATGAGTTTTCTACTGATTGTCCATACATCAGCGACATTGCTTTTTAGTGTTTCCTGTTTGTTTATTTACTGCACTCAGATAGCCTTTTGTCTGAAATCAATATTTCCTTCCGCTGCACACATTGAAGACAGAGATGAAAGAATCCATCAACCAATTCTTATTTACCAAAAAATATGCTTGATAAATCAAAACATAAATGATATTTTTTCAAACGCATTAGGAATGGGATTAATTGGCTTAAATGTGTAAATCATATTGAATCATATGCTCTCTACTTATGTTACTATAAAATTGTTCAATTTCAATACTATTCCATTTGTCATGTACATTTATTTCCCATTTATGTCCATTCTTTGTTTTTTGGTGGAAAAGTTTTGCGTTGCCATCATAGGAGAAATTGCCGAGCAATCAAGACTATTTCGCCACAAATGGAAACGAGTAATCGATGGTAAATCCTGTCTACGAAAATTGAAAATTTGTAAACCCTTTGGACTTCAATTCGATGACTGCTTTACAGTTCAAAAGCAAACGACTGTTTCATTCATGAAAATTGTGTTCGATTACACAATTAATATGATTTTGTCTGTTAAGATTAAAACCTGATTGTCTTTCATACCTTTAATTATACCTTCGTTTCCATCATAATTATAAATAAAGTTCGCCATTCTATGACAAATATCACATAGCGTACGATTACCAAATTAATATTGCACTGTAGTAATTTAAAGTGAAAGTAATTGTTTTAAACTATTCATAATTCATTTAGCTAACTTTCACACTCTCTGTTACGGTTTGCTGCTATTTTTAATACTTGCAAAGACTTTCAGATGGTTTTGCCATTTCTACAAAATTGCAAAATCTTTTGGAAATTATTTTACATGGTCCAACTATTTCCGGGTCGAAGTTACTTTAATATTGTGTGTAAAACGATACCACACTTGGTTTTCTTTTCTGGACAGAACAGTTGAACTTCAAGGTACATTATTTACTTGAAAATTCTCTTTATTAGTTTGAAAGCTCTTAAAGGTCTTCGGTAAAGTCAATGAATATTTTAAGCACGTTTACGTTTGTACTAGTTTATTCAGTCTTAGGGACAAACGACAAAATCGACTACTCTTTGCGCCCATAAGATATATAGCTATTGTTTGCAAATATATGTGCTACAATGTGCGGCAGTTGAGCTACCAAATGTCATGGAATATGCGGAAACTCTTGGTTAAATAAATTCTTAATGTCTGCTACTTACATATATCGTTGCAAAATGAGTGTAGCAAAATACCGGAAGATAAATACCATTAGGCGCCATCAGTGTTCGCACACAAAGAGGACTTATGCCCATTTGTCCCAATATTTTCTTTGAAATGGAATTTAAAGGAAGATGATATATAAATTAAAACCCAAATATACATGCCGTTTACAATTCGTTTACATAAAAATATCGAAATCTGCTCCACAGGTAGAATACATAACTTCAAAAACGTATTAAACTTGTCTCCATAGTCTACTCAAGACTGAATTAATAAAAACTCCGATATTCATTACATTCATATTTCTATTTGAATTGTAAGTAAAGAAATGCAGGTTTTGGAAAATGTCTTAATTGTATCCACCAATCAGTTTGGTCTCTAGTAATTGCAATCGTATTTCATAATGCAATAATTCTAATATAAACTAAACTGAAAAAATTGGAAACTTTAAATTAGTTTTGTACCAAATGTGGGGTAGAGACCCCAGGGTGCCTCTTAATATACCAGCACAGCAGAATTACAGTATCGTGAGTAGGATGGAATGGAAAGGTACGTAGAATAGAGTGTATCTGTTAAGTACGCATAAAGCACAGCAAACGAGTTGTGAGTACATAAATAGAGGATAAAAATGTTTTAATCTTTCTAAGGCGATTTTTAACAATGTGAAGTATCTTAATATCTATGTAGAATTTAGTCGCATTACGTTTATGCAATAAGAGAGTTGACCTTTTTCTTAATGCAGTTTCTCGCAACTATTTTTAAATCATCGCTCAACATATAATTTAAAAGGTGGGATTTGTCAAGTACTTAGTGTTTAAGTAAAATATTGACCAGGGTGGGCGGTCCACCTATAAATCAGCTGCATCCTGTGAGGAAATTTCTACGCTGGTCCAGTGGACCATTAAGAAAAACGTCTATCTATTCCTAAGAGAATTGCCTTCGACTTCGACGAAGAAATAAATCTGCTGTCCAACGCTCGTGTAATTTTCCTGATACCATTACATGGTAGTTCGGAAAATGTTTTTATTTCCCATAATTTTCATTTACAAAAGCAAAATAATTAACATCAAACAAGTAACACATTAATTTTAGAATACCAACCTTACTATAATAGTAAAAAATTCATTAAGTCGATAAACCATATTAATGATTAGTTACAAAGCAACATGAAAACATGTTGCTTTGTAACTGTTAATGTAAAAGTTAATGAATAAAATTAATCAATCAATCACTCAGTCCGCCATAGTATGATGGACAGCATTTAGTTACGGAAGTTTAATTTTATGGACATCTTGTCATCAGTAGGGATGGAATAACAATGTAGGAATAAATGTTAAAATGTGAATTGCATACAAACATTATATGAGTTGATGAACCATGGACCGTATTAGTCCAGTGTCAGTAGTTAGTAATTTATTATAACGGTTATCCGTATTTAGTAATGAACACTGCACACGAATGCTGTTAGTGCGCATTGGTTGGAACTTGGAACTTTGAATTGGAAGGATTGAATTCATTCTTATGCACTTACTATTAGTACAAAATATTAATTAACATTAAGACCTATCCTAATTTACATTTCTAGTATATTTGGTATTCCAAATATTTAAGGTATGCTACAAATAACATTTTCAGTGAATAATCTTGGAATTTAATTCTCTTAGATTTACTGGGTCTCTCAGCTACTAAGCTACTACTACTGGACTAATTATAAGATTATTTTCTTCCCTAGAATTATCTATTGCATTTATTAAAGCTGTCTCTTCGTACGTATTGCCGTTAGTCATGATTGGTACAATTTGGTAAAAGTACTGAAAAATGACCTCTAAATTACCTTTTACTAATGTTTGAAATCATAATTCAAACAGATTTATTAAATGTGTTCAAATCTCTACATTGTCTTTAGTGCTACTAGTTGCATTTCTTTTTCGCATAGCATAAACCCGAACAATCTAAACTAAATTCATAATACAGCAATAATATTTTAAATATTTTAAATTATAAAAATTATGGGTACTTGTAATGGTAATAGGAGCTCATTACTAAATATTACTTAGTCAATTCAAAAGATGAAGCTACCATAAATTCTCAGAAGATAAAACTAAGCTGCCAAGTTAAGTCTAACTGTTCTGTGTTCTGAAACTCACAATAATTGTTCTTTGCTCATTTATTCTTTAGCTGTGAAAACAACAGCCAAAATAAGTCTTCCATGAAAATGTTTGCATGGGAAATAAATACTTAAGTTAAAATCTATGGGCAGTCAAACTGAATAGTGTAAGCTTAAATTGAGATAGTACATCGTTAGTACTTATAGCAGTCCTATTTCTGTTTCCATTTAAGTACACTTACGGGTTTCCTTCTCTTCTTACTAAACAACAGTCTCTTTCAATACATTCTTGTCGTTTCTCTAAAATCAGTAGGCATGAGTGTTAGCTCAGTTTTTGCCAGATAAGGCTTTTGAAAAATGTGTAAAGCTAGAAAGAATTGAAAACACGTTGCAAAACACAGCAACGCTTTGGACACCGTTAAAAACCTACAGAATTGTTGATTTTAGTAACTAGCGAACGTGTTGTCTAGCCCGTTAGGTGGTCGCTGTAGTCGAACTGGGAAATACTAAAATCAACCATTAGAAATTAAAGTCGAATGCAGAATACAGACTAAAAAATGCTGCATCTTTTCCTCGAATTTCAATTTGCAGAATTACTCTAGGATAGAAGACTTTTACTACTCATTCTGTTTGAAGAAGTTTCTCAGTTTTCAAGAATTGCAATAAGATTTTTGGTTATAAACGGGGATGATTATTGCGAGGAGCCAAAGAAAAAAGTTACAAGTTTTATTTTTGATATTAGTAATTATCTATCAGTGACCTTCAAAAATGGATGGATAATCTTATATTTTTCAAATATCTAATAGGGTTCTTTTACGTTAACCTAAACTCATTTTTGACAATATATTCGCCATCTGTAAAGTGCTTTTCATTTCTTTCATCTATTTGTCAAGTCCTTAATATTAACTATAAATAAGAATATCTATAGTTGGTTGAACTGTTGTAAATTAAATATGCATTGAGATATTTCGATTTTCCCCTAAGCTAACTTTAGTGAGTGAAACAGTGCAGTGTTCAAACTAGCTAGGTCAAAGCTAGCAAATGCGAACCTAACATTATTTTAAAAAATTAATATAATTTTTTAACCATACTAATGTGGGTATGAATTGTTTACCGGTGTTTGCTTTACAAGGCTACAAAGGCTGTGCTCGCTATTTGAATTTGCCCGGAAACTTTTAATACCTATTAACCAGAGAATTATGCAAGTCAGTAATTCAAAGGCCTTCTTAGGTAACAAGGACCTTACATACTTTTTCGGTTAACAAAAACACTACTTTTTTCGGCCACAATCTTCACTTTGGAATACCTAAGCCACAGTGAACTAACTAGTAATTAAACTACTATTTTCCAGGAATATATAATGGAAATCTCGGAATAACTACTGTTCAAATTGAAAAAAGCAAACTGGGTTAAAAAGAAATATTAGCTTATTAAGTTGGTTAATCATAGTAAGACCTTAATTTTCACAAACTCATCTAGTAAACCATTTTGCAAACCCTGAAAGTATTGTTAAGCTTTACTAGAGATGTGGTAAACATTTCTGGTAATTTGGCACAGTGTGTACAATTGACGAAGCCGAGAAGTGGCGTTCTTGAAATCCAAGTGTTTACAAATCAGTAATATCGGGATTCTTTAGCTTGACGTAGAGGCAGGTTGAAAAGAGAATTCCGATGATTTGTAGAATGCAGAGACCGAGACCAGCAATTGTTAAATATCCGAGATGGTCACGAACTGTGTCGTTCAATTTATGAATGCAACCCTGTAAATAATCAAACATTAACATAATAATCAAAGGTTAGTGCCGCGTATTTAACTTAATAAGAAGATAACGAACATTGTAATAAACGTTGCTGGGATGATCCCTAACTCCACATTGAACACTTTCAGTTTTGCAACAAGAATCCGGCACTAAATTATTTTTGGCAATTCCATTGCGTTTCCATTTGCTAGCTTGCCAATCAGAATACGAAATAGCTCCACAACATCCAAACTAAAAATAAAAACATAGTTTAAGTGATGAGCGGAAGCAAACAAGATTTAAATTGGTTGTAATGACATACTTCTCTTTGCATATCGTCGATTGCCACAGTTTTCACCGTATCGATTCCGTAAGATTCGATAAAAGTATCATTCAAATGGGCTTGCAAGTCCTGATAGGCTTGTTCACGGTAAATGTAGGCCAGTATTCCTGCTTTCACCTCCAGCAAAAACACAAGGAGAAGTAGAAAAATGTAGACAAGGAGGAAACACCTGTCACTTCTCCGGATCCCACAACAACCTGTTCAATTAATTTTTTCTTCCATTAACTCTCATTTCGATTATTTCTTTTGCAAGCAATACTTAAATAGCGTATTTAATAACATATTTTATAGTTTGCAAAAATTCTTTCGGTGACAATACGTAGTAATAATCCTACCAAATGTGAAAATATGATAATAGATTTCACCCGAAACAAAAGCATCACTGACAATTGGATCTTTAACATTAATAATATCCCTCTCAGTAAATCGAACTCAGTAAAGCTTCTCGGAATTTACTTCCAATCTAACCTCCGATGGGAACTCAATACCAAAATGATGCTGAATAAGGCGTATCGTCGAACCTTCATGCTGCATAGACTAAGAGCACATGGTTTCTTGAAAGAAGATTTAATTCAGTGCTACCTAACTTTTATACGACCATTAGTCGAATATGGGTCAGTCATCTGGTCGAACTCAATTACCAAGGATCTCACGCAAAAAATTGAAAACCTCCAAAGATCTAGCCTGTCCATAATACTTTCCAAACATATTTCAATCCGAGAGTATATCCCTACATTAAATAACCTCAATTTCCAATCACTTGAAGCTAGAAGATCAGTTGCTTCATCCAATTTCGGCATTTCCATCCTTCGTAATGCCCGTTTCCGCCATCTCCTTCCTGATTTCAATCCGAGTATAAATATTGATAGTTACTACCTCAACTTAAACTGTAATTACAAAAAATTGTCATGTAACTTTAACCTTTTAAACAAAAACTTAAACTCTTTCCCAGGATCAAATCATAATAACGAAACTAATACTCCGAGTTACTATCTGAGAAATGTACCTAATCTTTTCATCACTAAATTACCTAAATCCAGAAGACATTCAATGTCTCCTTTACAATTTATCGTTAATAATTTCAACCAACAATACAAATTAGTTAATCCTATGTTTAATTTTCTAAATTCATCTTTTTCATTTAAGTAGACCAACCAAGCACTGTGTAGTCAAATTCGAATTTTCTTGTTTGTATGCCATTGCGTGAAACGTACTTAAACAATTTGCTGTAATTGTCACTAATTCTTAAGTGTTTTAATAAATAAATATCAAATATCAAATATCAAATAATGCAATTAGAAAAGTTTACCAATGACAGCCGCAATTAGAACAAGAAATCCAGCACCCACGAGTAAGTAGCTTGTTAAAGGGTAGCTGACACTGGACAGTAATGAGATGAATGTATGTTCCGCCAAAATGCTCCAAATCCCCACAGCTAATACCACACCACCCCCACACTGAAAAATTAAATACAAACAATCAATTCACCAAGCGAAACAAATTACTGGACATTTTCATTACTTATTCACCTACTCAGCAGATTTCGTAGCACTGGACGGACATTATTTATTATTTCCAACGTTGATCGTACGTTTACATTGGCATTATCAATTATGTAACTTAAGTTTAATACTATTTTTTTACCAAACTCAGGTTTTTGCTGCATACAAAAAATGACTACACACGGAACTTGTTTACTTTTGCAAGTTAATAAAAATTAAGCTGTGCTGACTTACCAAGAAGAAGAAGTTATAAATGTAAAGATAGTTGCGAAGAAGACTTTTCGAGCAACATCCCTCATCTTTTCGATATTTTGTGGTAACCATGACCGGAGAGCAATCAGATCAAGTAGATTTTCTACAAATTAAATCCCAAGAAGGCCAAACTTTTGCTTTGGGGTTTATTTGCGGATGAACCAGAAGTACAGCTGTTCGTGTTTACTACGCACTGAAGGAGGACTGACTTAAAAAGTAAGTAATTTTAAAGTTTTCTTTAACTGAGGCCAATTAAGCCAAGCCACGAGAAGTTCACAAACAATCCAGAACAGGGAAAAGGTACATTCAGCTAATAATGTTTGTAAATATTACTTTAAACTTTGTTATGATGTACAGGCTGTGCGTGCAGAGTGAAATATGTATAAGCGATTGCTGGATTTAGCAGCAGATGATAAACAAACAGAATATACTCAGAGTTGTTATAAGCACGTTATAAGTATAAGCGTGGAGAGCCTGTGGCCTGTGTGCAGCTGCGGAGTCAAAAGATCCATTTCAGTTCAGGTTCAGTCAGAGAGTCAGACTCTGAAACGATAGATATGTGATGTGATATGGCGCGGGTGTGTGGGCGTTATGTAATTATTTACACGGTGTCTCATTGAAATGTCCACCTTTCTTTGTTGTTACTACTAATTCTCTGCCATTACCATGAAACTCATGTTTAAACCTTTAAAAACACCGAAATGCCTTTTTCAATGAAGCACTCTTTAATGTCTTTAATAACCGAAATAACCGATTATTCCTTTTTACATGGTTTCAATACAATTCTCTGTTGTAATTTTCATTGTTACTTTCAGATTTTCTGATGTAGTGTCAAATTATATTGAAATTAAAGTACCTTTTGTCAAGTCATAGTTATAATTTTATGAATACACATATTACTATTTAAAACATTTAGCGGACATAAATTTTTGGTGAAAAGTTCCAAAAGGGTGAAAATATAGAAATATCAAGGCATGTAAAGTTATTAATGAAACATAATATATATAGTTGGCCTGGTATAAACCTGGAAAATAGGAGTAAATGCCTAATCATCTATTAATAGCAGATGTGTTTTTATCTTGTGTACACAAATGCAATGCTGCGGATTACAATGACTGACTGGGTGCATCGTTCAGCATAATCTTTGTTGCTATGTTATAAAGAGGCGAGGCCAACGAGAGGATTAACTGTCAGTAAGAAATTCTTTGGGGCTAAGGGAGATTCTTTGCCTCTTCTCTCTCACAAGTCGAACAGTCGAAGTCGAAGGCATTTCAGTATAACAAAATCCAAAAGGGACGTAACCTACTGGACATTAATGTCTATTTTTCGGTGCTGAGTTAATGTCTTCTGTTCTCAGTAAATTGTGTAGTGCAATACAAACTAAACAAATGAAGAATTGAAAAAAATGTACGCTATTGTTAAAACAATGACTTATTTTCTTGGCATAAAAGAATTTGGAAATTATTTTAAAAATGTACTTGGTCAAAGAAACATTTTCTATATGTTATCATGTTTTTGAAGTTACTCCCATAACTATCTAAACATTTGAGAATACTAAAACACATATTTAAAGTTTTATTAGATCCAGACTATTGACTAAACACTACTTGGAACACTGCATGACGTTAAAGTAGAAAATATTCCCATATCATGAAAGCAAATAGCAATTACCAAATTCTTTTTGTAACTTAGTATTGGCAGCAAACAAAAACCGCTTGAGTCTCTCATTTGTATAACAATTTCACTTTGAAATAGAATATAGAGAATTGGCTAGTCTAGATTATTGGCTCATATTAAAGTAATTCGTGGAATACACAAAATTGAGACCTTAAACTTGCTGTAAGATATTATTATGTAGTTATGTAGCCTGACTACCCCTTCAATTCAAATTAAAGAAATTCAATTGTGTTTGTAAGTAGAATATACAACGACAAGAGCGTCATCAATCTGGCTGTGTAATCGGTCAGCTCGAAACTGGAATTCTTAGAAACTCAGCATTCATTCCATACTATTTGAATTACAGTAAAAAATGTTGCGTTATGGAAAACAAAATTTTGCGAGCATTTCTTCTCAGGATTATCTATCGTTTTATTGGAAAGAAGCGGCCCGATTCTTTAAAGTATGCCGCTTTCTTAAAGCTACGCCGTTTTCTTGGGATGAGAAAAGAATTTGCCTAAAATTTGCTGACTCCAATTGGCAATATCGCATTTGGCTTTTTGTCGCCTGGTGGTACTCCCTTTTATTTCCCTACTGTTCAATCCGTTTACTGAATGAACTGTATTACCCAGATCCCACATTTCAAGCCTACAAAATTATAATTTATATCCAGTTTTATATTTTCTTTCTTGTAACGACATTTATGGATATCTTGTTCATCAGGAGAGGAAAGGAGATAACGGTCTACCTTAATGCTTTCTTTCAGTTCATCATACAATTTACTGGTAAGTTATATTATACTAAATTCCAATAATAAATTATATTTAGTTAATTGGAATGAAAAAAATTTCAGGGAGCAAATTTGTAAGCAAATTGAGAAGAGAAGAACAAAGACGAATGGCAACTTTAATTTCCAAAACTGCTCCTCTAACATACATCATGACATTTTTCATCTGGGTTTCATTCTCTTTACAATGTGCCTTCGGAGGAGATTGGAATCCAATTCAGAGAGTTCTAAGGGAAAGTTTCCCAGAGAAATTTCATGCATTTCTTTTCGTACGCATCTCTATCTTCATAATAAGCTTTTTAATAATTGTCCATACATCAGTAACATTGCTTTTTTGTGTTTGCGCTTGGTTTATTTACTGCACCCAGACAATTTTCTGCTTGAAATCAATATTTCCTGCAGCTAAACACATTGAAGATAGAGGTGAAAGAATTCATCAACCGATTTGTATTTACAAAAATTTAAGCTTACTAAATCAAAACATAAATGACATTTTTTCAAATGCATTCGGAGTGGGTTTATTTGGCTTAAATGTAATTCATATGCTCTGTACTTATACTACTTTGAAATTATTCAATAGTATTCCATTTGTCATGTACATTTATTTCCCTTATACGTCCATTATTTGCCTTTTGGCTGAAAAGTTTTTTGTCGCCAGTATTGGAGAAATTGCCGAGCAATCACAACTATTTCGCCACAAATGGAAGCGAGGGCGATCAATCGAGCATAAATCCTGTAAAAGAATATTGGAAGTTTGTAAACCCTTTGGACTTAAATTCGGCGACTGCTTCATCATTCAAAAACAAACAACTGTGTCATTCATGAAAATTGTGTTCGATAACACAATTAATATGATTTTGTCTGTTAAGATTAAAACCTGATTGTTAGTTCTGAGTATCTCTGAAAATATTGTTTTCAAAATGATTAATTAGTCTTCTGTGACAAAATTAATTATTACTTCTTCGTTTCCCTTATAAATGGTAATAAATTTGCCGTTCTATCACAAATATCACATGGAGTACGATTATCGAATTAATATTTCACTGAAACAATGTAAAAAAGAAAGTAATTGTTCTAAAGTGTTGGTAATTCATACAGCTAAATTTTACACTCTTGCTAACTTCTCTTATGGATTGCTTTGAGTTTTTCGAAATTTTAATTTAGTCAAAGAGACCTAACTATCGAACTTATTTACTGAGAGGACACCGAAAAAATAAATGAAGAATAATTTTTTAATTACAGTTTATTGTTATAAATATGCACTAATCATTCTCCTCACTCCGAACTTCTACATGACTGCTGTGAGCCGCTAATGTAATTTTTTTGTACTTTTGCTATTATTACTATTACCATTGCGTATTATTTCCTTGCTATTTCGATAAAATGCAAAATCTTTTGGTAATTATTTTATAAGATGCAATTATCTCCGGTTTGGGAATTACTTGACTGTACATAATAGTAAATATTCGCTTTTCTTTTAGGGACACAACCAGTGAACATCAAGGCAGGGTATTATTTACATAAATATTCTTTGTTTGAAAGTCTTCAATAAAGTCATGAATATTTTAAACATGTTTACGTATGTCCTAATTTATTCCGTCTTAGAAACAACCGACAAAGTCGAGGAATCGTGGCACCAATAATAAGGTATGTGGCAATTGTTAGGAAATATTTATATGTGTTGCAATGCACGGCAGTTGAGGTTGAACTACCAAATGTATTGCAATATTCGGAAACTATTGGTGAAATAAAGTCTTAGTGTCTGCTACGTGCATAAATCGTTGCAAAATGAGTGTAGCAAAATCCTGGAAGATAGATAGTATTAGATGGATGCCTGGCAGTGTGCTACTTTAAAGCAACTGCTACTAAAATCGTTATTGATACCAACGACTAACACTGTAAAAAGCCAGTCAGGCCTTATCGCAAAGTGGATGAAATGGCAACAATAGCAGTTACCAAAACTTAATAAACTTGGTAAACGATGTGGTAAAATTAACGAAGTCTGCAAATGAAATCAAAGTATTTTTATATCTCAATATTTACAACACACAAAAAGGGCTTATTATGTCTCCGGTTTGAATATTTATGTCCATTTGTCCCAATCTTTTCTTTGAAATAGAATTTACAAAATTGGTTAGGTTACTTATAGGCTCATATTAAAGTAGTATGGTTTGCGAAGGGAGACAAACAATGATGATTTATATTCAATGATATATAATAGAAAAACAAACATGTCATTTAATTAGAAAATATCTAAATGTGCACATAGGGAGAATACATTACCAAAACATTTATCAGACCTGTCGCCATAGTCTATTAAATACTAAAGTTAATGAAGACTCTGACATTCATTCTAGATATTTCTATCGCAAGTAAAAAAAATGTTGAGACCCAAAAAAGAGATTTCTTCAAAGGGTTATTTCAACAAAATTATTATAAAAACGTTATCTGCAGTTCTCGATATGATTTTTATGATCGATAAGAAGACAATGACAGACGGCTTTGGCAAAAGCCTGAATTGTGATGCTAAAACAGAAACTATTCCATACTCTTGAGCAAACAAACAGCAAATTACTTAAAATATTTTTTTGCTCAATATTTTCATCACAAGAAGCTCGTGTCTCACATTTTGTTT
The DNA here is from genome assembly GCA_020352615.2 of Yoshiicerus persimilis. Taxonomy (NCBI): domain Eukaryota; kingdom Metazoa; phylum Arthropoda; class Collembola; order Entomobryomorpha; family Tomoceridae; genus Yoshiicerus; species Yoshiicerus persimilis. Next base: position 14,498,198 of record CM036941.2, read on the forward strand.
AAACTTCTCTTTGAAATGGAATTTCTTAGTTCACTAATGGGCTTAAATTTACGTAATTTGTGGAATGGGCACAATAAGGATTTGTGCAAAGGTTATTCAGTTGTCGAAACGAAACCCTTACGAATGTTCGGAACATTGGTTCTAAAACAGAAGAAATCCATACGGATGTGTACAGACGAATAGCAATTACTTAAAATATATTTGTATCCAATATTTTCAATACACAAAGGGACCTGTGTCTCGATTTTTGTGCACCCAATTGTTTCAACTTCTCTTAGGAAAAGAATTTACATTGCAATTGGTTAGCTTGGCTTACGGGTTAAATTGCTATATTAAGGTTTGTCGAAAGGACACATAAACGATCTATAGAATGTTATATGTTATATGAATGTCACATATAGGTAGTTCAAACTGGACATGACATTTACATTAGAAAATTTAAAAACGTGTTTCGTAAGTAGAATATAAACCCACAAAAACTCAACTGTAGAATAGGTTAGCTTGACATGAGCATCTATTATACTGTAAATTGTGAAATGAACAGAAACGGAACGAAATGTATTGCAAGGTTTATTTTTGCAATAGTTGAAGCCTACGAAGTCGTCAGTCTTAGTCTCAATTAAAGAACAAACTCAGATATAGAAATTTCTATTTGAATTGGAATTATAGAAAAATGGTGCTGTCTAGAAAAGGAAAGGCAGAGAAACCGTATTTTCAGAATTTCTTACTTATTTACTTTGCAGAAGAGGCTCGATTCTTTAAAGTGTGTGGTTTTCTTAAAGCTACACCATTTTCTTGGGATGAGAAAAGAATTTGCTTAAAATTTACTGACTCCAATTGGCAATATGGCATTTGGTTTTTTGTCGTCTGGTGGATTCTCATATCCTTTCTCTACGCTTCAATCCGTTTGCTGATTGAACTGTATTACCCGGATCCCACATTTAGGCGTACAAAATTATAATTTATATCCAGTTTTATATTCTCATTACTTGCAATACATTTCTGGACATCCTGTTTGTCATTAGAGGAAAGGAAATATTTCTCTGGCTAAACGGTTTCTTTCGATGCATCATACAATTTTCTGGTAATTAATATTTTACTAAATTCCAATAATAAATTATTTACTTAATAAGAAATCAAAAATATTTCAGGGAGCAAATTTGTAAGTAAATTGAGAAGAGACGAACAAAGACGAATGGCAAATATAGTTTCCAAGATTGTGCCTCTAATATACATCATGACGCTTTTAGTCTGTTTCACTGTCGCACTGCAATGTGGCTTCGGAGGAGATTGGAATCCAGCCCAGAGGTTTTTAAGGGAAAGCTTCCCAGAGGGTGTTCACACATTCCTTCCCCTTCGCATCTGTGTTTTCATTATAGTATTTTTAATGACTGCCCATGTGGTATCGCCAATGCTTTTTTTTGTTTACTTGTGGTTTATTTACTGCACTCAGATAGCCTTTTGTCTGAAATCAATATTTCCTTCCGCTGCACACATTGATGACAGATATGAAAGAATTCTTCAACCAATTCTTATTTATCAAAAAATTAGCTTACTAAATAGAAACATAAATGATATTTTTTCAAATGCATTAGGAATGTGCTTAATTTGCTTAAATGCATTGCGTATGGTTACTACTTTTAGTGCTATAAAATTGTTCAACCGGATTCCATTTGCCATGTACATTTATTTCCCAGTTGTATCCATTATTTCCCTTTTCGTTGAAAAGTTTTGTGTCGCCTTCATGGGAGAAATTGCCGAGCAAACAACACTTTTTCGTCACAGCACAAATGGAAAAGAGCAATAGAGCATAAATACTTCATGCGAAAATTAAACTCTTGTAAATCCTTTGGACTTAAATTCAGTGTCTGTTTCATCATTCAAAAGCAAACGACTGTGTCATTCATGAAAATTGTGTTTGATAACACAATTAACATGATTTTGTCTGTTAAGATTAAAACCTAATTGTCAGTCAGGAGCATCTCCGAAAATATGTGGAAGACTAATGTCTTCCACGAAAAAAACTACTTATTATTTTGTTTGTATTATAAATGTTAATAAATTTCGCCAAACATCAAATTATATTCGATTATCAAACTTATATTGCATTGAAGTAACATAAAAAGTGATTTAGTACCAATGCAATGTAAGGGGCGTATCCCACTACCGTTAAGATACTCCCACTACAAGGAGACTTACTCAACGGAATCCACACTCAACTCCTCAGTTGCTTCCCGGACTCCAGCCTGACCTGAACACTTCCAGTCTACACTCATACTATAATCTTTCAGTTCCTTCCATTCTCTTATTTCATTCGATCTCTACAACTTGGTATAATCTGAACTGAACTAAGTCTTATTCATACATTATTATACATACGATTCTATGCTTATTTGTATCATGTGATAATTCTAGTACTCCGGCACTATTTCTGAGAACCTTGTATTACCCATTTCCTTAGTCTTTACTAATAATTGGGCATTTAGGGAAGTCACCCTTTACATCTGGCACCGAAACCGGGATCAGAAATTTTGCCGAGTTAATAAGTATAATTATAAAAAAAATTTTGAGGAATATGTACTAATTGAAATTTCTTATACCTTTGTAACAGAACTGAACTAAGTAAGAGTTAAAAATCGAGTAGAGTAATACCTGTGAACCAGAAATCTGAAATCCTGTCTTCACAGAACGAGTAAAGGTTCGTAAAAATTTTACTTGACTGGGGGAGTGCAACCGCAGTCAGGGAAATAAAAACGTAATTCCTACAAGATTTTGAGTTGTAATCAAAATTAGAGGTCATCCCATTTAACTGAGTGTGTAATCACAGTTTTTGGGAAAATTCTTATATTCTATTAATAATATCATGCAATAGAATTATTAATACCAATGAAGGAAATCGTAGTGCAGTTAAACCTAGAACATTGCGTATCAAGGGTACATGAGTTAAAAAGAGAGTTGATTGTTGCTTTAGTGAAAAGAGGTTCAGGAGATTTGCCAGTAGTTTCGAGTAACGACGGTACTAGCCTAACCATTCGTATTTCGCAATTAGTCACAACTTTCCAGTGTACAACGATTATTGACAGAATTAGAGAAGCTTTGAATAAAGAGTTGAATCAGTCATTGATTAACTTTTCTATAATTCACATCAGTAGTCATCATCCTTCAGATTTGGGGTATTAAAAGTAGAAAGAAATAAATGCCATCGAATAGAGAATTAAGACTAATTAGAAGATTACATAATCAGGAACACCCAATTCAAGGGAGAAATAGAGGAAGAGGGGGAAGAAGTAGACGAGGTCGAGGTCAGAGAGCAAACGAAGAGGGACAGCTCTTTCCATTATATTTTGCAATGGAGAATAACTTGAATGTAGATAATGTTAATAATAATGTTAATAATGTAGAAGGGTTAAATATTAATAATGAAGGAATCGGTATTGCTCAGGCAAATGTGAATGTTCCGGACAACTTACATTTCGAGTTACCATTTTTTGAGGCAGAAAATGAAAATTTTCTACAGGCGCCAATGGGGCGAGGCGATCCATTGTTAGCTCAGCCGCCACAAGGGCGAGGGCAAGCACAAAGGAGATTGCAAGGACAAGCCAATGTTAGAGGTCGAGGAAGAGGTCAAAATGCTGACGCTCCACAGAACGTGATTAGGCAAATTCCTAATCCACCTCAATTTATGTTACCTGCACATCTTCAATTTAACTTACCTCCAGCACAGCAGACAATGATCTTGCAATATTTTCAACATGAAAATGCAAATCAAATTCCGAATATTCCAGTAGTGAATAATCCAGTACAATATGCTAATCCAGCACAAGCTCAGCCAATGCAGGCACCAGTTTATTTTCCATATCCAGTAGCCACAGGAAATCAGAACATACGTATTCCTAGGTATAATCCTATAGAGCAGACTGCAGACAATTACTTGTCAGATGTTGAGTCATATTTCAGAAGACAAAATATGCAGAAAATGCTCACAGAAGGGACATATCCAGAGAAATTGCACTAATCCGAGGAATAAGAAATTAGCAAAACAGTATGTACAACAATTTCCATTTGCAAAGATGAATCAATCCAGGAAGGACAATTCAAGAAAAGCACGACGTCGCATCGCCTTAGCCATTGAGAAGGCCACCGCGAGACAGAAAGGAAACCCGACACCGGGCATCAAACATCGACCGACAACACCTCGGGAGTGGGGGAAGATGAAATGGGCGTATCCCACTACCGTTAAGATACTCCCACTACAAGGAGACTTACTCAACGGAATCCACACTCAACTCCTCAGTTGCTTCCCGGACTCCAGCCTGACCTGAACACTTCCAGTCTACACTCATACTATAATCTTTCAGTTCCTTCCATTCTCTTATTTCATTCGATCTCTACAACTTGGTATAATCTGAACTGAACTAAGTCTTATTCATACATTATTATACATACGATTCTATGCTTATTTGTATCATGTGATAATTCTAGTACTCCGGCACTATTTCTGAGAACCTTGTATTACCCATTTCCTTAGTCTTTACTAATAATTGGGCATTTAGGGAAGTCACCCTTTACAGCAATTAGGGCTATTACTATGGCGTATTATTTCCTTGCTATTTCACAAAATGCTAAATTGGTTGTAAATTATTTTACAAGGTGCAACTAAATCCGAGTTGGAAATTACTTGACTTGTGTGCATAATAATACCATACTTGCATTTCTTTTAGGGACAAAAGCAGTTAGCGTTAAGTCAAGTATTATTTACATAAATATACTTTTAGTTTGAAAACCCATTACAGGTCTTCGATAAACTCATAAATATTTTGTAAACATGTTTACGTATATGTACTAGTTTATTCCGTCTTAGGAACAAAGGACAAAATCGAGGACTCTTGGCGCCCATAAGGTATGTAGCAATTGTTTGCAAATATGTGTTGAGCAGTTGAGCTACCAAATATCATGGAATATGCGGAAACTCTTGGGTAAATAAAGTCTTAGTGTCTGATACTCACATAATATAGTTGCAAAGTGAGCGTAGCAAAATACCGGGAGATATATACTATTAGGCACCTTCAGTCGCCATAGTCTACTGAAGACTGAATTAAAAAAGACTCCGATATTCATTCCCGATATTTCTATTTGAATTGCAAGTAGAGAAATGGCGCGACCTAAAAATAAATATAGGGGAAATATCTTCACAGTGGTGTCAACAAAATTATTATAAAAATGTTATCTGCAGTTCTGTAATGATTTTTATGATAAGAAGGAAGATGACAATGACAGATAGCTTTGGCCATGTCTTAATTGTATCCACCAATTAGTTTGTTCTTAAGTAATTGCAATTATTGTAATTGATATTGATAATGCAATTCTATAAACTAAACTGAAACAATTGGAAGCTGTAAAGTTAGTTTTCCAAAAGTGTTATCTGCTATTTTGCACTGATGCTAAAGCAGAAAATATTCCATAATGTTGTTAAATAGCAATTACTAAAAATATTTTTTTTGTTGCTCAATATTTTCATCACACAGAAGTCCATAATGCTGCACAAACAAATAGCAATTAAAACATTTTTGTAGCTCAATGTTTTCATCACAAAACCGGATCATGTCTCGCATTTTGGTTTCAACTTCTTTTTGAATTGGAATTGCTTAGTTCACTAATGGGTTTAAATTAACGTCATTTGTGGAATGGGCATATTAAGGATTTGGGCAACGTCATTTAGTTGTTGAAACGAAACCCTTACTAATATTCGAACAAGAAATCCATACGGCTGTGTACAGACGAATAGCAATTACTTAAAGCATGTTTGTATCCAATATGTTCAATACACAAAGCGGCTTGTGTCTCCGATTTTTATACACCCAATGGTTTCAACTTCTCTTTGGAATGGAATTTACTTGGCAATTGGTAAGCTTGACGGATGGGCTTAAATTGCTAAATAAAAAGTTGTAATTTTTTGTAATGGACTTTTAAGGGAGATTAATAGAACGCTATACAGTTGAAACTGGACATGACATTTATTGTATTGTATTGTATTTATTCGTCAATTTCCTTAACAGGAAGGTCATTACACCGACAAAGATGAGGTAATTTTAAAGTCGGGTTATTAAGTATAATAAAATGAGTAACTTTTAGGTATACATTTTCGTAGTAAAATTATTAAGTAGGATTCAATGTCTTTTACATTAGTTTTTAGTTTGATCATTAATTTAGGTTATTAAATACATACATCAGTAAACGTATATTCAGTCAAATTCGTCATCACTATTACAAACATAAATGCTGTCTTCAATTATTAGTTCTTGGGATTGTAGATTCATGAGATAATTTCTAAGTTGTTTTTTAAATTTACAAAAATTTTGATTACATTTAATTTCCGTTGGCAAATTTATCCACTCGTTAATACTTGTAAAGTAAAAAGATCTCTTACCATAACTAGGTGTCTGATAGCTAACATCATAATATTTATAGTTATTGTTTCTAGTTGTAATAGAGTTAACATCAATGTCATTATATTTAGCATAATTATTAAAGTATTCGGGGCAACAATTATTAACTATAGTAAAGACTATCTTAAGAATTTCGTACTTATATAAATATTTAGGACTTAGCCAGCATTTACATTAGAAAATTTAAAAATATGTTTCGTAAGTAGAATGTAGTACAACCACAAAAACTCTGCTGTAGTAGGTTAGCTTGACATGAGCATCTATTACTGCAAATTGTGAAATGAACCCAAATGGAACGAAATGTACTGTAAGGTTTATTTTTGCAATAGTTGAAACCTAGAAGTCGTTACTCTTAGTCGCAATTAAATAACAGAAACTCAGATATCCATTCCAGAAATTTCTATTTGAATTGGAAGTATAGAAAAATGGTGCTGTCTAGAAAAAGAAAGACAGATGAAGTCTATTTTCAGGATTTTCTGCAACTTTGTTCGAAAGAATTGCATCGTTTCTTTAGTGTATGTGGCTTCTTTAAAGCTACACCGTTTTCTTGGGATGAGAAAAGAATTTGCTTAAAATTTACTGAGTCCAATCGGCAATATGGCATTTGGTTTTTTGTCGTCTGGCTTGTCTTCATATCCTTTCACTACGCTTCGATCCGTTTGCTGATTGAACTGTACTATCCAGATCCCACATTTCAGGCATACAAAATTATAATTTATATCCAGTTTTATATTGTCATTGCTTGGACGACATTTCTGGACATCCTAATCGTCATTAGAGGAAAGGAAATATTACTCTGCACAAATGTTTTCTTTCGATTTATCAAACAATTTTCAGGTAAGTAATATTTTACTAAATTCCATTAATAAATTATTTACTATAATAAGAAATCAAAAATATTTCAGGAAACAAATTTGTAAGTATATTGAGAAAAGACGAACAAAGACGAATGGCAAATATAGTTTCCAAGATTGTTCCTGTATATACGTCATGACGTTTTCCATCTGCGTTTCTTTTTCACTGCAATGTGCCTTCGGAGGAGATTGGAATCCAGTTCAGAGGTTTTTAATGGAAAGCTTCCCAGAGGATGTTCACACAATTCTTGCCATTCGCATCTGTGTTTTCATTATAGCATTACTAATGACTACCCATGCGACAGCGACCCTTCTTTTTGGAACTTGTATTTTGTTTATTTACTGCACTCAGACAGCCTTTTGTCTGAAATCAATATTTCCTGACGTTGCACACATTGAAGACAGAGATGAAAGAGTTCTTCAACCCATTCATGTTTATCAAAAAATAAGCTTATTGAATCAAAACATAAATGTTATTTGGTCAAATGCTTTAGGAATGAGTTTAATTGCCTTAAATGCACTGCATATGATTTCTACTTTTAGTACTATAAAATTGTTCGATAGTATTCCATTTTTCATGTACATTTATTTCCCATTTATGTCCATTATTTGCCTTTTGGTTGAAAAGTTTTGTGTCGCCCGAGTAGGAAAAATTGCCGAGCAATCAAGACTCTTTCGCCACAAATGGAAACGAGCAATCTCCGATAAATACTTGCTAAGGAAATTAGAAGTCTGTAAACCATTTGGACTTAAATTCGGTGACTGCTTTACAGTTCAAAAACAAACGACTGTGTCATTCATGAAAATTGTGTTTGACAACACAATTAATATGATTTTGTCTGTTAAGATTAAAACCTGATTATCAGTCTTGAGTATCTCTAAAAATAAGTAATTAGTTTTCCACGACAAAATTAATTATTATTTCTTCGGTTCCATTATAATTGTTAATAAATTGGCTTGCGTGCATATAATGATACCATATACTTGTTTTCTTTTATGGAATCTTAAGACTTAGTATTCTTTACATAAATATGCTTTTATTTTGAAAGCTCATTAAAAGTCTCCGATAAAGTCATAAATATTTTAAGCCTGTTTACTACTCCGCCTTAGGGACAACTGGGCAACCGACAAAGTCGAGAACTCTTGGCGCCCATATGGTATGTTGCAATTTTTTGGAATATGTGCTACAATGCCAGGCAGTTGAGCTACAAAATGTGTTGCAATATGCGGAACGTGGCTAAATAAATTCTTAATGTCTGCTACATACATAAATCGTTGCAAAATGAGTGTAGCAAAATCCCGGAAGATAGATACTATTAGATCCCTGGCAGTGTGCTACTTTAAGATGACTGCTAGTAGTAGTCAGTAGTAGCAGCAAGTAGCAGTCTGCTACTAAATTGCTATTGCTACTAATGACTAATACTGTAATACACCGATCAAGCGATATCGCATAGCGGACGAAATGGCAACAATAACATCACTAAAACTTAATAAACTATGGTAAACGATGTAGTGACATTAACGAAGTCTACAAATTAAATCAAATATTTAATTTTTATACCTCAATATTTACAGCACACAAAAAGTGTTAGGAATATCTCCAATTTATATACTTATGTCTATTTGTCCCAATATTTTCTTTGAAATGGAATTACTTATGGGCTCATATTAAAGTAATTATCGATTTTGAAGGGAGACAAACAATAAAAACTTAAACATACATACACTACATAGAAAAAGTAAGTCAGTAAGAAGGACAATGAGGAGTAGATTTTTGTGTCCGATTTCTAGCGCCAGGTCTGTTTTGTTTGGACAGTGAAACGCGCCACGTCGTGTACGATTGGTTTTCAAAAAATGTGGGATGGCGTTCGCACACTTTATACATACGATGGGCGGACGACGGGCGGGCATACAAAATAGAGTACTTTTGCATAGACCTTTGTGAGTCTCTTAATAGCATATTTCTGCATAGTCTCTGCATACACTATAAATTTCGGTTTTCAATTATATAATATAATATATATCTTACATTAGAATATACCCAAATAAATATTCTCCAACTAAACAAACAGTAGTCATACAAAAATGTGACGAAAACTTCCGTGATCCTAAAGCAGAAAATATACCATAATGTTGTATAAACAAATAGCAATTACTTAAAACATTTTTGCAGATCTATATTATATTTTCATCACACAAAAGCGGCCTGCGCCTCCCATTTTGGTTCCATCTTCAATTTGAACTGGAATTTACGGTAGAAATGGTTAGTTCACATTATGGGCTTAAATTAAAGTAATTTGTGGAATGAGCACACTAAGGAATGTTATTTAGTTGTTGAAACGAAACCCTTACTAATATTCCGAACATTGATTCTAAAGCAGAAGAAATCCATACGGATGTGTACAGACGAATAGCAATTACTTATAATGTATCTGTACCCAATATTTTTAATACACAAAGCGGCTTGTGTCTCCATTTTTAGAAAAGAATTTACATTGCAATTGGTTAGCTTGACTTATGGCTTAAATTTTTACAGTAAAATAATTTATGGAATGGACACAAAAAGGTTTTGTAGAATCGTGCATAGTTCAAACTGGACATGACATTTACATTAGAAAATTCCAAATGTGTTTCGTAAGTCGAATATATAACCACACTGACAAACTTACTATAGAAAAGGTTCGCCTGATAAGTGGTTCTAGAAAATTGGGGAGCAAACATAAGTGGAACCGTATGTATTGATGTATTGTAGGACTTATTTCCGTAATAGTTAAAGTCCGAAGATATTTAAGACAGAGTACACAAACACCAAAACTTAGTCAGTCTTCTGACCATTGATCTAGAAACTCAAAACTGGAAATCGCTGAAAGATATTCATTCCAGAAATTTCTATTTCAATTGGAAGTAAAGAAATATGGTGCTGTCTAGAAAAAGAAAGACAGATGAAATCTATTTTCAGGATTTTCTACAAATTTGTTCGAAAGAATTGCAGCGTTTCTTTAGTGTATGGGGTTTTTTTAAAGCTAAACCATTTTCTTGGGATGAGAAAAGAATTTGCCTAAAAATTACTGACTCCAAGCGGCAATATGGCATTTGGCTTTATGTCGCCTTGTGGTTCTTCATAATATTTCTCTACGCCTCAATCCGTTTGCTGATTGAACTGTATTATCCTGATCCCACATTTCAGGTGTACAAAATTGTATTGTATATCCATTTTTATATTTTTATTACTTGGACGACATTTCTGGATATCCTGTATATCATTAGAGGAAAGGAGATAACACTCTGCGCAACTGTTTTCTTTCAATTCATCATGAAATTTTCAGGTAAGTTATATTATACTCAGTGATAAATTATTTAGTTAATAAGAATGGAAAACTTTTTCAGGGAGCAAATTTGTAAGCGAATTGAGAAGAGAAGAACAAAAACGAATAGCAACTTTAATTTCCAAGATTGTGCCTCTAATATACATCATGACATTTTTCATCTGTGTTTCTCTTTCTTTGCAATGTGGCTTCGGAGGAGATTGGAATCCTGTTCAGAGGTTTCTAAGGGAAACTTTTCCAGAAAAATTTCACTCATTCATTCTCGTACGCATCTATGTCTTCATAATATGTTTTCTAATGATTGTCCATACATCAGCGACATTGCTCTTTAGTACTGGTTGGTTTATGTACTGTAATCAGGCAGCCTTCTGCTTGAAATCAATATTTCCTCTTCCGGCACACATTGCAGACAGAGATAAAAGAATTCAGCAACCGATTCATATTTACCAAAAAATAAGCTTACTAAATCAAAACATAAATGATATTTTTTCAAATGCATTAGGAATGTGCTTAACTTGCTTAAATGCAAATCATATGCTTTCTATTTTTAACACTATAAAATTGTTCAATAGTATTCCACTTGCTATGTACATGTATTTCCCATTTATGTCAATTCTTTGCATTTTGGTTGAAAAGTTTGTTGTCGCCAACATAGGAGACATTGCCGACCAATCAATGCTATTTCGCCAAAAATGGAAACGGGCAATCCAGAATAAATGCTATCTTCGAAAATTAAACGCTTGTAAACCGTGTGGACTTAAATTCGGTGATTGCTTTGCAATTCGAAAACAATCGACTGTATCATTCATGAAAATTGTGTTTGATAACACAATTAATATGATTTTGTCTGTTAAGATTAAAACCTGATTGTCATTTTAGTGTTCCAATTGCTAAATTGCCATACGTATAAGTATTTCTTCAATTCTCAATTTCTTATTGTTTGACTGAAATTCAAAGACTTATGCAGGTAATTGTAATTTTGTAATTTTAGATTTATGTACTTCTCTATCTATCCTCCAATATTTTGCTGTCCCCGTTTTGAACCGATTTATGTAAGCAGCAGACACCAAAAATGTATTTAACCAAGAGTTGAAACATATTGCAACACATTTTGTTTGTAGCTCAACTGTCAAGCATTGCAACACAATATTTCCAAACAATTCCATATACTTTATGGGCGCCAGGGGCTTAGTCTTCGATTTCGTGGGTTGTCTTTAAGACGGAATAAACTAATACATACATAAACATGTTTAAATATTCATGTCCAGAAAAGCACAGCAAGTATGATATCGTTTTGCTCATATGTAAGTAATGTCCAACACGGAAATAGTGGCATATAAATAAGTAATTTCCAACAGATACTGCCTTTTGTATTCTTGATTTCAGATTTCCATTATATTTCTGGTTTTCATATTGGTTTCGTTCGTGCAGGCAAGAGGCAAGACCTTCGAGCAATCTTTTAACAAGCTAAAGTATCAGCTAATTATACCATTGTTATTTGTATAAATTTTATTACTAGACCTGTTTTATTCCTTTCCCAGTTACATATTTTGTATACGTTTCGCTGCTCTTGTCAGTGAAATTCTGGATAACGTGGAATTGCGGTTTTAAATAATTATGCAAGAAAAGATTTTATAGTATTATTTACAGTCTCTAAAAATGTTTTAACTCCTTTTTAAAGCCCTCGTAAATAATATTGACTTAAATTTAATGTTTCGTCTTAAGAATTAAATTTTTCGTCTTTTTCGGTTGAATATTTCGTCAGATGAATTTTTCGTCTTATGATTTAATGTGTCGTCTTGCATTTACGTAGTATTTACATTTACATACATTATTTTTAGTATTTTTAGTTAGCAATTTTGTTCAGTTTTCATTTAAGTAAAGCTTTGGTGGCTCGCTTAAGTCTCCCACGTTTACGCTTCTGTCCATATGTAAGTTTCTTTTTCGACGCAATACCAATTATGTGTTTGCATAATGAATTTTTTTGGTAAGTAGGACAAGAACAAACTGAAGTCTGCCACGCTTTTGTATTAAAATTGAATTTCCAAACGGTGAATTCCGATGCAATGTAGTCTTCAAACCTATTTTTGCGTTTGTGGTAGGACGGAAATTTTTTCAACGCAAACTTTGATGGAATTTCTTTTTTGAAGTTACTGTTGCTAGACTGTTAGGTACAAAACTACTAAACTTATCTTATCTTATGCCTGTTGAGTATATGATAATGATATGACATCAGGTTATGTGTGCATGTGCACGTTCCGTGTACATAGCGACAATGCTCCCTCAATACCTTAAGTTGCCTGCAAACATCCATTACGTGCAAGACGACACATTCATTCGCAAGACGACACATTCATTTGCAAGACGACACATTCATTCGCAAGACGACACATTCATTCGCAAGACGACACATTCATTCGCAAGACGACACAATAAATCATCAGACGAAAAATTCATTTGACGAAATATTCAACCGAAAAAGACGAAAAGTTCAATTCTTAAGACGAACGATTAAATACCACCCAATAATATTTAGTAATTTAGCATTGTATAAAGAAATGAACTCAGGCTCCTCAGGCTTGAGGATTTCTTTTATTTACTCTAGTCCATTTGTCATTTATGCTTAAAATTATCCTGGAAAATGGGCATTTTTAAACAAGTAGATTCGGTCCCCATGGATTAATAACCAAAGGATAGTGAAATGCCAAATTGATCATATTTAACTACAATGCATTTTGCATGTTGTGTAAATGTTTGATTAGAAACTTAAAGGTTTTGCATTTAGTCCTTAAAGCCCGTTGACTAAAATAAGAAGCTTTCTAGTTATTTTTACTTTTGATTATTCCATATTTATATATTCGTAATAAGTTTGAATGTGCCCCGAGTAATGCTTAAGACAAAATCTTGGGCACTCGTTCTGCCAATTTTCATGTAGTCTCCTACCATGAATACAATGGGTCTACAAGATGTTTGATATTTTTTCATGTAAGCCATTTCTGCACGATTCTTCGAAGTGAATAGGGATATGGACTTTGTTAGGGTGTTTCCATTCTTAGAAGCATTGCTGAAAATTGTTAGAATAATATACCATGTTGCACCTACGAAGAGTACAGAAAGTATAAATATGGAAACATTGAATATTGACATTTGTGAACCGTGTTTCCATATTAAAAGGTTGGCGAGCAAGATTCCACGATAGACCATGAAGCCCATAGGTTGGAAAGAGACCCTTATGACCCCTTGAATTATTTTCTGCGATAGTTGTGCAATTCTGTGGAAGAGCACAAAACTATGGGATGTTCGTAGTGCTGAATGCGTCAAGTAGTTTGACCCTCCGAATCTAAAGACAACAATGCATAGAAGCAGTTAAAAGTATAAGTTACAAATATAATAGGCTTTTTATGGAAATGATTTGATCATTTGATCTGTCTGCCCCTATGGAAAAGATACCTTAGCTCCTGTGCAATATTTTGAAAATTGAGATACGCTGCAATCCCCAAAATGGCTAAAAACGCCGGTGTTAAGCAATAAGCTGTAAATAGCCACCATAATATTCCTACGACAATCAGCGCTCTGGTGTATTGATATTCTTCCAGCAGTTGTCCATATGGAAATATTTGCTGAACGTAGATGTAGTATAAGTAGAATATGACAGCCACAAAAGGTTGAAGGAGACTGCTAACTACCATACAATGGAACATCGTCAAATATTGGACAGACAGGTCAGGACACTTATTCTTGTCACAGTAAGTAGCTGTTGACAAAAAAATATATTTTTTTATTGCATCTATAAATGTTCTTATGCAAAATTATGTAAAAAATATCTTACTAACATTGAAAACGTTCCATGACGGTATTCATATTGTTCAGTAATACTAAGTGGTCCTCCAAGTGAAAGGAGAGGTGTAGGTGCAGGATGTATCCGGCATAAACGGCCCCTGTCATTAGAAAACACACTCCGTAATAATTGGATGCACTCCCTGTTAATGTCAAACGTATGAATTCAACAGTGAATATTGTGATGGGAATTAAAGAAAGCGCTGTTGTGAAGTAATGTCTCCACAAATCGAAATTGGATTTAGACTTGACAAAAATTCGTTTCTTATTGATATAAATTGCTGGAAATGCTCCAAAGATATTAGCCATTTTCACAATAAAAATGAGACATTGCGAAACTTTTTCGTGATTTCTTTCAATCGCTTTATATTTCTTGTATTTCGAAATTATGTTTCGAATGATGGAATTTATTGCGGCAGACATTTTTTATTACGGCAGATTTTATTGCAATATTTTATTGCAGGCATATATATGTATACGAACAGGTCGAATTATTCTTTGGTAGACAACCAACAGATCATTAGAGAAATGCAACCTTAGTAGAATCCCATATATTATTATAGTTATAGAGGTTTTGTTCATTTAATTTATATCCGTAAATAAGTTACATTATTAACTGCAGAAGCTGCTAAAAATTGAAAATAATTTAATCTATTTTTTCTATTTTTTTCCAGCCACGCGTTTCCTTCCGCCCTTATAAATATTTTTGTAGTTTGTAGTGAACAGTTTGCAGTTTTACATGGTGACATAGAAAATTTAATCCATACAATATGGAAATTCAATTTTAAATAAACTTTTACTTCCTGTACGTTCACTACAACCGAACCTACAAAAATATTTATAAGGACAAAAGGAAACGCATGCCAGGAAGGAAATGGAAAAGATGTATTAAATGATTTTCAATTTATAGCTGCCTCTGCAGTTCATGTTAAATGTTAACTTACGTAAGACTGTAAATTTATAATGAGCAAAACCTTTAAAACAATATGTGGTTGCTCTAATGATAATTTAATTCATCCAAAATGAAGGTACAAGTCTCACAAAAAAGATACATGATCAGTTTTTATAACACACAGACACGACAAAAAGATAGCTCATTGAAATAAATATAAGAAAGAGGGAAAATATGCATGTACAATTAAAATTTTTAATGAAAATTAAGTAGGAATATTGGAAATTCAAATTTTGGCTTTAGATTTAAATATTTACATATTCGTAATAAATTTCATTGTGCCTCGAGTAAGACTTAAGATAAAATCCTGGCCACTCGCTCTGCTAATTTTCATGTAGTCTCCTACCATGAATACAATGGGTCTACAAGATGCCTGATATTTTCTCATGTACCGCATTTCTGCACTATTTTTAGAAGTAAATAGTGGTATAGATTTGGTAACGGCATTTCCAATAATGGAAGCATTACTAAAAAGCGTTAAAAAAGTATACCACGATGCACCTGCGAAGAGTACAAAAACTACAAACATTAAGACATTGAATGTCGACATTTGTGAACCATGTTTCCATATTAGAAGATTTGCGAGCAAGATTCCACGATAGACCATTAAGCCGATCGGTTGGAAAGACACCCTTATGATTCCTTGAAGTATTTTCACCAGTAGTTGTCCAATTCTGTGAAAAAGAACAAAATGATGGGATGTTCTTAAAACTGAACGCGTCATGTAGTTTGACCTTCCAAACCTAAATAAAACAAAAGTAGAAGTAGTTAACAAGAATAAGTAGCAAATTAAAGGCTCCTTTATGGAAATGTGGTGTTGGTGTTAAGTCAAATGTGGTGTCATGTGGTAATTATATTTATAATGTAAAGGATACCTTAACTCCTCCGCAATATTTTGAAATTGACGATACGTTACAATCCCCAAAATTGCTATAAACACAACTGTTAGCCAACAAGTGATCGATAGCCACCATAGTAAAATTCCTACGACAATCACCGCTCCGATGTATTGATATTCTTCCAGCAATTGTCCATATGGAAAAATTGACTCGTCGTAGATACAACCTAAGTAGAGTATGACAACCACGAAAGGCTGAACGAGAC
The DNA here is from genome assembly GCA_020352615.2 of Yoshiicerus persimilis. Classification (NCBI taxonomy): domain Eukaryota; kingdom Metazoa; phylum Arthropoda; class Collembola; order Entomobryomorpha; family Tomoceridae; genus Yoshiicerus; species Yoshiicerus persimilis. Next base: position 14,514,717 of record CM036941.2, read on the forward strand.
TGAGAGCTGTGATACATTGGAAAATTGCCAAATCTAGTACAGGCAGGTCAGGCAATTTATTCTTTCCACAGTAGATTGCTGTTGATATTAAAATATATTTTTCAATATGTGTCTATAAATGTTCTTGTACAAAATTCTGTAAAAATGTCTTACTAACATTGAAAACGTCCCATGACGGTATTCATATTGTTGAAGAATACCAAGTAGTCCTCCAAGTGAAAGGAGAGGTGCAAAGTCAGGATATATCCGGTACAAAAAACCCATGAAATTAGAAAACACACTCCGTAATAATGGGAATCACCCCCTGTTAATGTCAAACGTATGAATTCAACAGTGAATATTGTGATGGGAATTAGTGAAAGTGCTGTTGTCAAGTAATGTCTCCACAAATCGAAATTTGATTTCGATTTGACAAAAATTCGTTTCTCTTTGATATAAATTGCTGGAAATGCTCCAAGACTATTAGCCATTTTTGCAATAAAAATTAGGCATTGTGAAGCCTTTTCGTGATTGCTTTCAATCGCTTTATATTTCTTGTATTTCGAAATTATTTTTTGAGTGATGGAATTTATCACAGAAGGCATATTGTATTCGTACACGAGCAGATCGAATTATTCTGCAGTAGAAACCAGCAAATGTGACTTAAGGAGACAGAAAATTTTGTTACATTACATATAGGTTGGATTTGATAAGTAAAGCTTTCGCTTTCATTACAATAACTAATAGTTTCATTTTGGAGGAATTAAATGTACATTAGATTCATACAGCCCAAATGCAACCATATATAGTTTTTGAGGTTTTGCTCATTACAAATTTACAGTCTTATATAAGATAATTAACATCTAATATTAGAAACAACAGAAGCAGCTAGAAATTGAAAAACATTTAACCAACCTTTTCAATTTCCTTACTGGCACGCGTTTCCTTTCGCTTGTCCTTCATATAATTATTTTTGTAGATTTTGTAGTGAACAGTTTGTGGTACGTCGTACGTCTTACATGGAGAAATAGAAAATTCAATTATAATACCACACAGTATGGAAATCCAATTTAAGGCAAACAATTTTTACTTCCTGTACATTGTGTACTTGTGTGAGGTACGAATATTAATCAAACGAGCTCCAAAAGACTTAAATTTAACGTGGTCATGGAAAAGAGTAAGATCGGTGGGAATGAAAATGGGCGGAAAGTGATTGGAAAAGAAGTGGTTGTATTACATCAGTGGGAACTGTATTGTATTTGCTTCGTGTCCTGAAATGTCTCGTTTTTCTTTTATTTTTCAAAATTGCATACAGAATTTTTTTACATAGCCAAAATTTGGAGCCTGGAAGAGGAAATTTTACGTGCAATCTTTAATTTCCAGCAACCCTTCATATAAGCGGATTTCATAATCGTCTACTCACTATTATTTGGCAACAGTGCGCCATGGCTATGTACAAAGTATGCAGCCGATTTTTTAACCCACCTATAAAATTATTTAAATTCAGCGATCATTTTAAAATCGAGATTTTGAAGCGAAAAGGAATAATAATTTTTAGGTACCCTTAAAAGCTTCATTGAAGAATTTAAGCTATTTAAATTTTTTAAGCTTTGAACTCCAATGTTTTCCTTTAAGGCTTTAAGGGCGACTTTTCAATTACGTCCATTTCTATTTTGACACCCAGGTGAGTGAGACTGTGATTTATAAGCTTTTCTTTCTACATATTATAAGAATATTATAATCTACAAATCCATAAATCAACGTAGTACTGCACTTGGGCATCCTTGCCAATTTCTCCCTTAGCGTAAACTAGTGATAACAATGAGCTAGTTGATAATATATCAGAACTATTGCTATATCTGCCTAAGTTTTTGGTTTCAGAAAAACACTTTCTGCTTTGATTTCAACCCTTCACATAATATATCTAAAATAATAATATTATCTTTTAAGCCTTATCGAATACAATACGCATAACCTATGTATCTATCTAACATAATAATATTACTGTGCTCCTAGTCTAAGTCTTCAGGCAATCTTTCAGGTAGGTACAATTAAGTAAAAAAACATTGATTTCTTTTGCTAGCTGAACTTATTGTTAAAAGAGAATGATGACCTTGAGATAGTAACTGTGTTAACAATCGTTGAGAATACTTTTGCACTCTAACATGGATATACAAAACTAAACGAAGAGTTCAGTGATCATGTACAATAATTAGCAAAACTACATCTCACAATTTATACATTTCTGAATATTTTGTAACTTAGGGACTGTAAATAGTTTTATAAGGTATTGACCAACCTTTGCAAATTCTGACATAGTTACCTGTGTAGGTTTGGGTGTCATTCTGCGGTTTAAATAAAGAGTGACTGGCAGTAATTATAGTCGATTATAACTGCAAGATATGCTGCATATTAACATTATAAGCTGCATTGAGTAAAAATGAAAAGGATGATAATTATTACCAGGCAGAACTGAACTACCTAAAATCACAAGTTACAATAATACAATTTGTAGAGATTACAACACAAGTACAGGGGTACCTTATTTTTACATTATAGGCACTGTACTAAAGCACCTAAGCTTTAGGTACAGTTATAATATAATTAATACATGCTTCGCTGACTCCTAAAGATGAATCAGGAAAACACTGTGGTCCTGCTAGACAATAATATCATTAGGAATCATTAAGTCCCAATTATGTCATAGTCATTCAAAATTTATAAAGCGGTTGTGGTAAAGTAATAATATTGAATGAAGTGGCTGATAATGATAATAATTGATTAAAGTATGAAAAGAATGTTCACAATTACCATGTAAAACTGACAAAAATATGAAAATTGAATTAAACCAGACCACTTTTTGTTTAATATAAGAAATACCTCCTACTCTGCTGTAAAATATTTTTCTATGTGTATTTTTTGAGGTGCAATAACAATTTTTTTGAAGCTCAATGATTTTATCTAGTAGATGGCAAAAAACTAAGATAGGTAAGGTACTAAAAACTTTCAATTTGATTCTTTTGTCTTCAGTGAACAAAAATGCTTATTATTGAGGTTTAGTTAAGTGTGAATTAGGTACTTGCATTTATATTCTTTTTTGCATGAGGTTTTAATGACCAGATGAACCTATGAAAATTCGCAATGTGTGGAAAATACAATTACTTTATTTTCTGCATTATAGTTAACAAGAAATTAATCTTTTGTGTTGTAAAAGTATCTTAATAAGTAGTCAAATAATAGAAGAATGTTTGGGAAGACATTTAATTCAGAGTGAAACCATCGAAAACTAAAAACCATGTATTGTGTACATATTTATCAGAGTTTTGTGATATCTTTATTTTACTCGACCGTGTTTTCTTTGCAACAATCCCCAGAATCTTTTGAACAAAGGTATTTTAATATTTATCTCTCTTCCCCACATGGAGGAGAACAAAGTCAAGAACGATCGTCAAGTAATAAAGGTTTCATAGGAAAATACAACATCTCTGCCATTTCGGCAAGATGCGGGAAAAATTCATTCTACGCCGGTTTTAACCCGGAACACAGAAATGCCGTTGATATATTGACTGAATACTTTATAGGTAAGTACCAAATCCATTTTCAGCGATAATATTATCCGTTGCTTATTAATACTATTTTACTGCTAATTTATTTCGCAGAACTTATAAGTGATCACTGAAAGTTTTAATACGATTGATGATAAACAATATTATTTTCTAAAAAATGTATTTAAAGAATATTAAATATTTTGGTGTTTTTTTTGTTTCTTCGTAGACCAACCGGATATGACGACTTTCTTTGAATTTTGTTCGCAATCAAAAAGTAGTCCCGATGTCCACCCTAAAGTTTGGTACGCTGCATTCCTGAGGGCGCAGTTATTTCGGTCGCCACGAATTTTGGAAATGAGCAGAGCAAGTCCCATTGAATTGTTTCCCACTGCTTTCTTTCCAGGAGCTCTTCTCCAGAATAATACATCAGGACAGGTTTTACTTCTATCGAAATAATTTAATTAGTTCACGCTTTTACATGTTTAACACAGTTGGTAAAAAATATACATTACATTAGTAAAGCTTTAACTAAAAAATTAATAATAACTAACGACAGTGTAGTAACATTGGAAATATGTTTTGTATTATAGCAGTGTCTCCAGTTGGATGAGCGATTTGGACAAGACAACGGAATAGAAAATCGTCTTTGGTATTTCCGAGAGGATGTCCAATTAAATGCACACCATTGGGTTTGGCATTTACTTAATCCCACGAGAACTAACCGAACTATTGATCGGCGAGGGGAATTCTTCTATTTTTTCCATCATGAAATTGTAGCAAGGTATTTTTGTATCTCGAAATGTTTCCTTTTCGCTTACAACTTATAGATTCTGTGATTAACTGTACCATTATGGAAATCGTTACACATTAGATAGTATAGTATGTAAAGTTGTAAACGTTTTAATTGTGCATTACGCATATTTTTAATCTTCAAGTAGTTTCAGGTTGATTTGCACATTTTATTGCGTTTTTTACATAAAGGTACGCTGCTGAAAGGATTGCAAATAATTTAGAACCGGAGAAACCATTAAATATTCAAACGGATTCAGTTTTGGAAGAGGGATTTAAACCACATTTGACTGATGGAATTTCTTCCAGGGCTTTTGCTGAAAGACAACCAAACAGAAATTTAACGGTATAACTCGCCCATCAAACATTAAATCGTATTGTAATTTTTGTAAAATTATCTCAATTTCTTGATTATTAGGTTTCCTATAATTTTAAGTTGTGGGACAATATGTAAAGTATTGAATCGTTACTGACATTAATTGTCATAATTAATTATTGTATTAATTGAATACAATCTTAAATGTCGTAGGAGGCTTTGACACCTAGATTACGAGAGGCTCTTAGAAACTTGACCATTGAAAGGAACCGGGTTCTGGAAACAATTAATCAAGGAGGCATTTTACACGCAAGCAAAGCATTTTTGATATTTCCTATTCCTAGTCAAATAACGGTTGATTTGGCGTATAACTGATGATGCAACTTTTTAAAAGTACTAACGCTTTATATTACAAAATTTAGGACAACGGATTTTTTGAAATTAGTGGTCACGACAGCATCAATATATTAGCTGATATTTCTGAAGCGTCCATCAGATCTATCAACAGAAGACACTATGGGACATCTGGATATCATAACCAAGGACATAATATCATTTCTATGATTGATGCTCCTAACGTAATTATTGAATTAAATAATTTTTTACTAAAATGTCTGCTTTTTAATTTAAAAGCGTAAAATTGTCGTTTAATGTTTATTTTAGGGGACAATTGGAGTTATAGGAGATGAAGTAAGTTAATCATAATTTTGCAACTCGTTATAATTTTTGTTTGTCATATTTACTGCTTATTAATATTGGTTTTTGTTAAGGCTACTGCAATGAGGGACGTTATGTTTTATCGCTGGCATAAATATGTCGATATTATTTTCCAGTCATACAAACTGAAACATTTAAAACCATACACTCCTCAAGGGGTAAGATAATTAATTGATATTGATTTTAGATTCTGGATAAAATATGCAGCAATTGATAAATAATGTACTTTTGTAGGGAGATTTTCCATTGTTGTTTCAAGGAATACAATTAGAGGGTATTGAAGTTGTACCCCACGGCGTCTTCGGCGCACCTTTAAATCATTTACTAACATTTTGGAAAATACGACAATTTCAGCTTGACGGGGGTCTTGATTTTAACAGAACTGTAAATCCTAATCGTTCATTAACTATTAATGTGTGTGCCAAACATTTGGACCATGAAGAATTTGACTTCCGAATGAACATAGTAATATTTTTTAACATTTGGAACAACAAAGTATGTTTATGGAATTGAAATACAACTAAATTTACATAATTTATGGTGATGCCCAGAGAAACTACTTACAGAAACCTATTCCAGCAACAGTACGTATCTTTTTGGCCCCAAGATTTAAAACTTCAAAACGAAATCAAAGGTTTACGATGGCTGAACAAAGACGATTCTTTTTTACATTAGATGCATTTCAAGTCGTTTGTAAGATTTATTTATTTATTTAGCCAGGATTTGGTTTGCTTTTAAATTACTCTAAAAATCAAAAAAATTAAGTTTGAGTAATGGATAAGAGAATTGTGGCGTTTAGTAAATCCGGGGAGGAATACATTGAAAAGAAGATCGACAGATTCATCCTTGACTTCCGATTGGCCGAAATCCATTAGACAATTAACCGATGAAATCCGATTGGCTGGAAATTCGAGTAACCCAAGATCGGCTTGTGATTGCGGGTTTCCTCATCATTTACTCCTTCCCAAGGGAACTGAAGAGGGAATGGTATTCGATCTTTTTGCCATGGTCACTGATGGAGTCCAAGATCACGTTGATAACAGTAATTCTACGAGTTCTAACGAAGAGCAGGATTTCGGAATGAATCTTAACAGAACCTGTACTCGGTCATACATTCATTGTGGAATTCCTGGACGAAAATATCCAGATGCGAGACCAATGGGGTATCCTTTCGATAGAAAACCTTACTCTAAACCGAGATTCGTGCAAAACACTTCCCGCATTCCAACGGTTGTACATAGAGTTGTCGAGAATTTGGAACAATTCGTTTCAGGCATTCCCAATATGTATACTACCCAGGTAAGCACATTTTTATTTTGTAAATTATGTCGTTAGAAATGTGTATTTCTTTGATTTGCTACAAATATCCGGATATATTTTCACTGTGTACTAAAATGATTACTTTTTTTGTAGATTATCATTCAGCACAGAAATGAAATTCGGGAATTGTGAATACATTTTGAAAAGTGAATGAATTTTTAGTATGAAACATTATGCAAGTGAATAAGAACATTTGTTACTCAACTACTCAAGACCTCACCATATTTGTATTTGCTCCATATACTAAACGATGTGTTATAGATTGTGTCTTCTTTGCAGAGAAAATAATATAAAAAAACTTTGTGTGTAGGTAAGTAATGAAGCTGTAATTAAATGAATAGCATTTGTCAGGATAAAAGCAGTTCCAGTCGTCCAGACAAAATTGAGATTTTTATTTGTCCTTCATTTAATGTCCCATTGTCGTTGAACGATTGTTTTCGGCTGAATAAGGTCTTGAGTTTAAGCTGGCTGAATAAGAGTTGATCATTTAGAATTGTGTACCTACTTGTTACATACATCAAGCTGTCTTGCAGAAGGTCATAAAGTCATGCACGTACTCATGGGCAGCTTATTACAATTGTAAAATCTGTTCATCCAACCGTCAGTCTTTTTCTATCACAACAACTGTCTTGAAGCTGACAGTCTTTAAATTCAAAACAATGTTCTACTACAGCACTTAATTTTTTAAGCTAAGTAAATGTGCTTTGTTTTTACACACAAGAAACACCAAAACATTCTGTGGAGGGTTGGGATAGGGATGGATTTATGAAACCATTGAATAACTTTTTGAATTTAGCAACTTTTTGGATAAATAGAAGGTTTGAATGTATATGCATTCTGGGAATTATTACTAAAATTGTTTTGGAGATTATTTGTAATTTAAATATTAATGTACCAAAATCATCTTCTTTAGGTGGGCTCTATGTATGGCTCCAGAAAAATGTTCTAGTATCCAAATCTGACGAGAACATTAAAACAATGTCTATTCAGGGTAAAAGGTGTGCAGTGTTATTTTTTTGGTTGGAATAGCATTCTGTTGCATACATCCTTGAGATTTGAGATGTTGAAATCATATGCAAAGTTGCATTAGCATTTATTTATTTTCATTACATCTCAATACTACCATGGACGCAAACTTTATATTTGTGCAGCGTGTAAAATGTATACAGTGTGTAAAATATGTGTGTACAGTATGTAACATGTTTGGAGTAACATTTAATTTATAGAAATTTTTAAATACCTATATGATATTCTGCAATAAGTAACAGTAAAATAATAAGTCTAAGCATGGATAATAGTTTAAATATAAAACTTTTGCACTTTTTATTCTTGATTTTCCAAAATATATAGATGCTATGTATCATTGGTTTGAACAATATTAATTGAAGACATACTTTCCAGGATTTCAAATATGTATTCATAATTGCAGTCGATTAAGTACTTTGTACATTCATTTCAAAATAGTAAACCATGTTTTACACTTAAATAATCGACCCCACGATTTTCCGAAGATGGGAATTGTCTCCTTAAACTGCAGAACCAAAAAGAGCTGAAATAATTTTTTTGTTTGAGACAGCCGTACAAGAAAGCCATGGTGTTGCATTAACTTTGTAAATTATATAAGAAGCAGAAGTTCAAGGCTAACTTGTACTTGTTTATAATCTTGGACAACTGGAAAAGAAGACAGAATGCATTGACAGTGACGGTTAATCTAACTTGCATACTTGCACATCTACTTTCATGAGCTTTTATCAAATTTCGTCTGAAACCTACTTACTATATAGTGAGACATAACCAATACAATACAGTAAGCCGGTTTTCATATCGTGGATTCTTTTACTGTGTCAAATTACCGTAAATATCGAATTAATACTCCATAATTGTATTATATTCCTTCAAACATTAGTTTTTGACGGATAAATGTATGCATTAAGCCCCCTTGGGGTATTAAACCGATATTTACGGTAACCTTTGTCCACTCTTACTATTTAACAAGCAAACTGGTCATCCGCCTCATTAAATATCACGCACGCACTCAACTTATTTGGGTCCAGGTAGAAAGCTAAGGCAACTTAAAACTCAGACATTCTGCTTTAAGACTTTAGTTTCGCTTTCGCCTTTCCTTGGAACACTTATCTAGCAAGAAAATATTTTTGCACTTAAATAAAATTGAGATGGCAGGTCGTATTCCTACTGTAATTAAGGTTGATTTAGAAAAATCAATTTTGGATCAATCGTCGAGCAAGCATTTCCACAACCGCTGGCATCCTGATATTCCTCCAGTTGCTCAGGTCAAACCGGAGGAAACATTTCGTGTTGAATGCGTCGAATGGACAGGTTAGTAGAAAATATTTATTTAGAATCATTATTTGATTTTAAATAGTGCTAGTATTATTTTGTGAAAGAAATTTAATATTAAAAATATGTTCATTTAAAAAAATTTACAGGTGGGCAAATAAAAAACGATGATGATGCATCGGACATTTTAAATGTCGATTTGTCCCGTGTCCACGTTATCTCTGGGCCAATTAAGGTGGAAGGCGCAGAGGCTGGAGATGTTCTCGAAGTGGAAATCCTGGAAGTTCAGCCTTTGCCTGGACATGAATGGGGTTACACTGGGATCTTTGCTGAGCACAACGGAGGTGGTGGATTCCTGTGCGACAAGTTTAAAGAAGCAAAAAAAGCTGTTTGGGACCTTGATGGAATTTATGCAACAAGTAGGCATATTCCTGGAGTCAAATTTGCAGGTGTGTGACAATATTGCGTGTAATAATATTGCTGTTAACGTGGAATCTATTTTAATCGTATGTAATCATAATATTTATCATTACTAAACATTATCTTCTAATAATTAACTTCCTAAATGTGTTCTTATGCGACATAATTATTTTTACTTTCCGCAAATTGCAGGTTTTCGTTATAGTTTGCTTATTCATGAAATTATTTAAGAAAAGTAAAATTGAAAGTAGAATTTTAAACTGAGTGTAATTTAACAGGATTGATTCACCCTGGAGTCATTGGTTGTGCTCCATCGGCGGAATTACTTGCGGAATGGAATCGCCGAGAGCAAGAATTGATTAATACGAACCCAAATCGTGTCCCTGCTCTTGCCTATCCTCCTTTGTCGACAGGGGCCTTAGTAGGCAATGCTGAAGGAACAAAGGAAGGCGAAAAGATTAAGAGGGAAGGGGCTCGAACCGTTCCTCCAAGGGAGCACGGTGGAAATGTCGATATCAAGAATTTGTCTCGGGGATCCAAAGTGTGGCTTCCGGTTTACGTGAAAGGTGCCAACCTAAGTATAGGCGATATTCACTTTTCTGAGGGTGATGGCGCAGTTTGTGTAAGTTGAGTAGATTTTACATTCCCAGATATTTTCTAGATGCATTTGAAATAAAAAAGATGGGGAATATTTAAATGCACCTCAAAAATAATCGGTCTACCTCAAGAAAAAATCAATTTACCTCGTATCACAGATATAGATAAAGTATTACAAATATACCTCGTATAAATACATGTATCCAGTCTCAAGTATCATTACTCCGAACCTTTGCCTCAAGTTGTAATGCAATAAATTTACCTAAAGTGTAATGAGGATTTCGTACTCTACTTGAGCAGAATGTACTAAAACATTAGCAAATTGCATAAAAACTTGAGGCAAGGGTATATTATCAGTTCGGAGTAATGACTGATAAATATTCTTTAGTTAAATGTACTTATATGACAGAAATCGATTGTTTTTTTTGAGGTAAACCGATTATTTTTGAGGTACACTTAATTGCAAGTCATAAAAGTGGTTAAATTACTATTTAATTAATTCCTTTAGCTGTGTGGAGGAATAGAAATGAGTGGTATTGTGACGCTAAGAACGAAAATCATCAAAAACGGAATTTCGCTCCACGCAATGAAAAATCCGATATTCTTACCGGGACCCGTGGAGCCTTCATACAGCAAGTATCTGACCTTTCAAGGAATTAGTGTGGATGATAACGGGAAACAACACTGTCTGGATGCAAACATTTCATTCAGGCAAGCAGTTCTTAATTGCATCGCCTACTTCAAACGGTTTGGCTATTCGGAAGAACAAATTTATTTGCTGCTCTCTTGTTGTCCTTCTGATGGAAGAATCAACGAAATCGTCGATACTCCGAATGCCCTTTGCTCATTAGCAATTCCAACAGACATTTTCGATTTTGATGTTTTGCCTCAGGCAGGGGGTCACGTAGCCAAACCCAGAGGACGAGAGGCCTACGTTCGTACGAAAAAGTGAAGATTACATTTTTACTTGAAAATCGGAATTCGGAGAAACCTGGGCAAACTCCTAAGCACTTTACTTCATAATGATTAACTTCTCTGTTAACTTTATAAAAAATACATTATAATTAATATCCACAATTCCTACTTCCAAGATAATTTGTTCTTCAAATTTAGAGTCTTAAGCAAATCTTTTCAAATATGTGTAAGCATTACTATTTTTCAAAAAACGTCTTTATAATGCTTGCAAAATAAATTTATTCTATGCATGTTTTCGTTACAGTTTTATTTGGGGAGTTGCGAATGAACATTTTGATATTTTTTAACATTTGAAGTAATAAAATACATTTTCCAAATTGAAAAGCAATTAAATTTACTTTATTTATGATGTCAAGAAAAACTATTATAGATACTATTCCTTTACAGCAAGCACTTTTTTACCTCCACGATTTAAAACATCAAGACGTTAGAATTCCTGGAAGAGAATTTCCAGATGCGAGACCAATAGGAAATTCATCGGATAGAAAACCTTACTGCATACCGAGATTCGTGCAAAACCCCTTCCCTAATCCAACAGCTGTACATACAGTTGCCGAGATTTGGAACAATTCGTCTCAGGCATTCCCAATATGCATGCTTTCCAGGTAAGCACATTTTTTCTTAATAATGTATTAGGCAATATACAAATTATTTTAATTAAAGTAATTTTGCAAGATTAATTTGTAGGAAATGGGTAGTATTTTTCTTTAGTATAATATTATGATTCAGCACAGAAATGAAATTATGTAAAGAAAATCCTGAATTGTGAATACATTTTGAAAAGTGAATGAATTTTTAAAACAAACTATGCATACTATTGCATATTGTTATTTAACTACCTATAAGTCCAAATATCTCATTAAGAGTCGTGTGTATACGTTTTCACTCGGATTTTGATAAAAATTTGGAATTAATTAATTACCATGGATTTAATAAAAATGATTAAAAAAACTACCACAAATCACTATCCTTGAGCGCTCATTTATATCCTCTTTATGAAATGTGCTTCTATAGGACGTGCTAAGTACTCTCCAATGGTAACCAAACAACATATGAATTAGTAAAAGGCCAAATTTCCTAAGCCCATGCCCCAACACATTGAACAATTCAAATTATCAAGACATGATTTGCAAGAAAAACAGAAACTCAATAGTGATTATACCTACAAAAATGAAAAAAATACAAGAAGGACCGTAAATATATGGGCTACAAACACCCAACGGCTTTTTGCGATACTCAACCTCTGAAGTGAAATAAAAAATAATTTGTGTAAACTCATGGAAAAACGCTCACAAAATATTTTTTATTTCCCTTCAGAGGTTGAGTATCGCAAAAAGCCGTTGGGTGTTTGTAGCCCATATATTTACGGCCCTTCTTGTATTTTTTTCATTTTTGTAGGTATAATCACAATTGAGTTTCCGTTTTTCTTGCGAATCATGTCTTGATAATTTGAATTGTTCAATGTGTTGGGGCATGGGCTTAGGAAATTTGGCCTTTTGCTAATTCATATGTTGTTTGGTTACCATTGGAGAGTACTTAGCACGTCCTATAGAAGCACATTTCATAAAGAGGATATAAATGAGCGCTCAAGGATAGTGATTTGTGGTAGTTTTTTTAATCATTTTTATGAAATCCATGGTAATTAATTAATTCCAAATTTTTATCAAAATCCGAGTGAAAACGTAAACACACGACTCTTAATATTTGTATATCTATAATTATCAGTATCACTATAAAATACCAAGGCTATTTGATTTCTAGTGTGAAGTCTCAGGGAGTACCAGGTTAGCCCACCTGGGGGTAAACGAAATAAAAAATTCACTTTTTTTCGGAGTGGATCTAAATTTGAGAATTTAGATCCAATGCGAATAAATGATCAGCCAAATTGTACAGTATCTAAGGTTACGGGATATGGAGATAGGGATCCCACATTGGCTGGGGTCAAATTCGCAAAATTGACCCCAATACGAAAAAAGTGATTTTTTTAATTCTGTTTACCCCCAGGTGGGCTAACCTTCTACGCTCTAATGCGTGTCCCTAAGGATACAGTAGCCTTGATAAAATACCTTTGTAAAATAAATACATTTTAGCCTTTAGGTTCATTTGCTGAATAATCAGTAGTATTTGTTAGGGCAAAAGTAATTCCAAAGACAAAAAAGAAGTTTTCTTCGTCCTTCATTTACTGACAAGTTGTAGTTGTAGTTGTAACAGGTTCGTGTTTAACGTGTACATCAAGTTACATAAGTGTATATCTATAATCATTGCCAGTTACAACAGACAACGGGCTGTCATGCAGAAGGTCGTGCATGTAGCGCACGTGAGATTTGAGTTATATGCCCAAATGTAGCGTTGCGTAATTGTACAATCTGTGCATCCTACTGTCCGTCCTTTACTTTCACAATCCATTTATAAATCTGCTGATAGTAAACCCCAAAACATTTTCTATCACATTATAAGTTAAAAAATAATATACATTATAAAATACTTTTCATTTAGCTAACGTAATTACAAATAGGAAACGCCCAAAGCATTTCTAGAGGTGAATTTTCAAATTCGGAATTTCTTGATGAATGAAAAATAAAAAAATTAAATGCTAGCCATGCATAGACAATGATACAGGAATTACTAAAATTGTTGGAGATTCTGTGGTAATTAACCAAAATGCTAGTGAACAAAATGGTCTGCAGAAGGGCTTAAGGTTTTGCTCCGGAGAAATTAAGTATTGAGAATATTCTATAGAAGCCCAAAAAGTGCTGAAGCGATAAGCCAAGACATGATAAGAGGTTTGAAGTGTGTTTTTTGTTTAAATACCACTCTTTTTCATCTATTCTTAACTCTTGAGATCGTAGGTTAATTTACATTGCATTGCTTTATAGTAATAGTCCCTACAGAAGTAAAAAAGGCATGACACGTGCATTGTGTATAAAACAAGAAATCTATGCCGAGCAAAACATAACTATTTTTATACTGACCTTCCCAAGCAAATAGTAAACCCTATGCAAGTAAGTTCGTACCAACCCAAGATAAAATACTTCTTGCAATCTTTAAAAATATAGAGTAAAGTAAAATATCTGGTACATTTTTCGCACATGCATAAAAATGGTAAAAATGTGCTCTCCAGCACTTACTATTTTCCCTCTAATGCATTTGATACAGTAAAACTTGACTATACTCAAAACATTTCGTTATTTTAATGGAAAATTACGTAAATGGCCTTAATTTTTAGGCATATAACTTTTAATTGCACTTCTTCGAGGGTAATAGCAGTAATAGGCAATTTGAGCCTGATTAGTATTGAATATGCGATATATACTATATACTATATAATGGACATAGATATATTTACCAATTAGCATTTGAGTTGCATTGAATTTCTAAGAAACTTCATTTAAGTGACCAGTGTAAGTTAATGACCATTCGAATTGTACTTCTTTATATCCTGGATAGCTTATTGTTTATGTTAGCATTTAAATTAAGAAGCAGAAGTTCAAGATTACTAATTTGTCATTGTGTTTTGTGTTGAATAAAACCACATATGGTAATGTTAATCTTATCACTAAGTATGTTACAAAGTTTTATCAATTCTCGTCTACAATCTACTTAGGTATACTATCAATGAAACTTGCAGTTGTAATTATACGTACAAGTGCAAGCGCACTCATGCCAGATATCTCGAAACTTGTCTTCATAATATAAAGGATTTTGTTTACCTTGTTATAATTAACATACCTTCCTACCAAGCAAAAATGGTGTAATAATAGTAATTCTCTAATAAGGTTGTCTCGAGACAATTTTCAATTTTAGTTTTGTGGTTGTGGAACTAAATTTGTAGAATTTAGTACCACAACGTATGTAATCAAATCACGCAATGTATGGAATCAATAGCTATAGAAATCTGAAATAAATAATTTGGAAAAACAAAAATCTTAGGCTAAGAATTATTCGCTTGAGACAACCTTACTGGAAATGCACCAACCAGCCTTGCCTTCCTACAGCATTGCTTATACCTACAGTATTGTAGTAGTATAATTATAATGTAATTAGTATTACTGGTTAAAGCATGCACTCACCATGCAGTTGGAAATAAATAAAACTCAGATACCTCTGCTTTTAGGAGTTAGTTTCAGTTTAGCCTTGACTTGGAATACTTACTTAAAAATATTGTGTTCATCGATCGAGTTGCAGGAATGGCGAGTCGTATTCGTTCTGTAATTACAGTTGATTTGGAAAAATCAATTTTGAGTCAACCGTCTGACAAGATCTTCCACAATCGCTGGCACCCTGATATTCCTCCAGTTGCTCAGGTCAAACCGGAAGAAACATTTCGTGTTGAATGTGTCGATTGGACAGGTTACCAGAAAATATTTTACGGGGAAAGAATTATTTGGTTTCAAATAGTACATATTTTGTAAAAGTAAGTTAATATTCAAAATACGCTGATTTTATAATTTTTTACAGGTGGGCAAATAAAAAACGATGATGATGCATCGGACGTTTTAAATGTCGATTTGACCCGTATCCACGTTCTCTCTGGACCAATTAAGGTGGAAGGCACGGAGCCTGGAGATATTCTTGAAGTGGAAATCCTGGATGTTCAGCCTTTGCCTGGACAGGATTGGGGATATACGGGCATCTTTGCGGAGCATAATGGAGGGGGTGGATTTTTGGCCGACAAGTTTAAAGAAGCAAAGAAAGCCATTTGGGACTTTAATGGAATTTATGCATCCAGTAGACATATTCCTGGAGTCAAATTCGCAGGTGTGTAAAATATTGCAAGCTAATAAAATTTTTCTTGGAATGTAATTTTAATATTGCATAATTGCGAAAGTAAAGGACTTTATCCTTAATTGAACAGGATTGATTCACCCTGGAATCATTGGTTGCGCTCCTTCTGCTGATTTACTTAAGGAATGGAATCGTCGAGAGCAAGAATTGATTGATACGAACCCAAAACGCGTTCCCGCACTTGCATATCCCCCTTTGGCTACAGGGGCCTTGGTAGGAAATGCTGAAGGAACAAAAGAAGCTGAAAAGATTAAGAAGGAAGGGGCTCGAACCGTTCCTCCAAGGGAGCACGGTGGAAATTGCGATATCAAGAATTTATCTCGGGGATCCAAAGTGTGGCTTCCGGTTTATGTGAAAGGAGCCAACCTCAGCATGGGAGATATTCACTTTTCTCAGGGTGATGGTGAAGTTTCCGTAAGTCGAAATAGTATTTATCTACATATACACAAACTAAAGCAAATATTTACAATTTATTTCGAAGAAAACCTGCTTTTTTCATCAGTCCATCAAAAAGTATTCAAATTAATTACAATCTTAATTATCTTTAGTTTTGCGGAGGAATAGAAATGAGCGGTATCTTGACTCTGAGGACAAAAATTATCAAAAACGGGATTTCGCTTCACTCAATGAAAAACCCGATTTTTCTACCAGGACCGGTCGAGCCGAACTACACCAAGTTTCTCACTTTCCAGGGAATTAGTGTGGATGACAATGGAAAGCAACATTTTCTGGATGCTACGGTTTCCTTCAGACAAGCGCTTCTGAATTGTATCGCCTACTTCAAACGGTTTGGTTATTCGGAAGAACAAATTTATTTGTTGCTCTCGTGCTGTCCTTGCGATGCAAGAATCAACGAAATTGTCGATTCTCCGAATGCCTGTTGCTCTTTAGCAATCCCCACTGACATTTTCGACTTTGATATATTACCACAGCCAGGTGGTCACCAAGCCAAATGCAGAGGAAAAGAGGCCTCCGTTTGTACCAAAAAATTGTAATATACGGATAATCGAATTCAGGAGAAACGGGAAAATTCCGAAACGTTTGGCTTTCAAATGAATCACTTTTCCGATAGTTGTACAAGAAATAAATAACTATATAGCATTTCCCTGTAGTATGGTAATGATAAACTGTCTCTTTCAAAAGTTGCATTTAGCAAACATTATTAAATATTTGTAAATAATAATTATTTTTTGTGTAATTATATTGCTAAGGCCATTGGTCATGTTCAATTTTCGCCAAATCATTAAAGCAAAAATAAAAGTGTTCAGAAATATCTTGAGATTATGCTTTTATTCGTCTCACTGGCCCCACACAAAACCAGGTAACTGTTGTATCCCATATTTCAGATATAAAATATAGCGGGACGTTTGAAAACCGTATTCCACTCTGCAGAAGTTGTTAGTTAGTGAGATTCTGAGATTTACCAGTACCAATATTATTGTCTCCGTCGGGATTTTCCTGGGTGGGTCAGTTTGGTGTCATAATTAATGGCATTGCGTGAAAATGAGTAAAGTGACGTAACTTATTGAAATGTGATTGGTTAATTTGATTTATACTATAGCGAAATATATTCAGTCGATCAGATGGTCCATGGTCATATTGGAATAAATTACGTCATTTTACTCATTTTCCACCAATGCCATGACACTTCAAACACTTGACTTAAATAATTTCATTTTACACTACAGTGGTTACTGCAGAGACTCTTTGTTCTGATCGGTGAAAACCAAATAGAGAAAATAAAACACAAACCTCTCATTTCATTTTAGACTTGGCCTGTTAGAACGCTTACCTACTCAGAAAGAAGAAATTTTTGGATCCGTCAAAGTGCAAAGTGCAACAATGGCCACTCGTATTCGTTCTCTAATTACGGTCGATTTGGAAAAGTCAGTTTTGAGTCAACCATCTGGCAAGATCTTCCACAATCGTTGGCACCCTGATATTCCTGCAGTTGCTCAAGTCAAACCAGAAGAAACATTTCGAGTGGAATGTTTTGATTGGACAGGTGACAAAAAAATGTTTAATTTGAAAACAATATTTGATTTTAAATAGTACTACTATTTTGTAAAATAAAGTTAATGCCTATTGAAGATATGCTGATTATATTATAATCCTTTACAGGCGGCCAAATAAAAAATGATGATGATGCTTCGGATATTCACAACGTTGACCTGACTCTTATCCATATCCTCTCTGGACCAGTAATGGTTGAAGGTACAGAGCCTGGAGATATTCTTGAGGTGGAAATACTTGATGTTCAGCCTTTGCCTGGACAGGAATGGGGATATACAGGAATCTTTGCTGAACACAACGGAGGAGGAGGATTTTTGGCCGACCGGTTTAAAGAAGCAAAGAAAGCAGTTTGGGAATTTGATGGAATTTATGCAACAAGCAGGCATATTCCCGGAGTCAAGTTTGCTGGTATGTGATAATATATTGTACCCTGAACTGGAATATACATATTAGGTACCTATAGCCATAATTATTGATACTTTGATTTCTATTAATGTGTAAATGTGAAAAAAATGGATCGTGAAGTGATGTTCTTTAATTTGGCAGGATTGATTCATCCTGGAATCATCGGGTGCGCTCCTTCTGCTGATTTACTTAAGGAATGGAATCGTCGAGAGCAAGAATTGATTGATACAGACCCAAAACGCGTTCCAGCACTGGCATATCCTCCGTTGGCTAAAGGGGCTTTGGTAGGCCTCCTTGAGGGTACAAAGGAAGGCGAAAATATTAAGGAGGAAGCAGCACGAACGGTTCCTCCAAGGGAACACGGAGGAAACTGTGATATCAAGAATTTATCTCGGGGATCTAAAGTGTGGCTTCCTGTTTACGTGAAAGGAGCTAACCTCAGTTTGGGGGATATTCACTTTTCTCAGGGTGATGGTGAAGTTTCAGTAAGTTGAAATAGTATTTGTGTACATTTATGCAAAATATAGCTTTTTTGCAGAAAACTCATCGGATACCCATAAAATTTAAAATCTCGCATTTTGTTTGATATTTTAGTTTTGTGGAGGAATCGAAATGAGTGGCGTCTTGACTCTAAGAACGAAAATCATCAAGAACGGCATCTCGCTTCATTCGATGAAAAACCCAATATTTCTACCAGGACCGGTCGAGCCCCGCTACACCAAGTTTCTCACATTCCAAGGAATCAGTGTGGATGACAACGGAAACCAACATTTTCTGGATGCAACCATTTCCTACAGACAAGCACTTTTGAATTGCATCGCCTACTTCAAAAGATTCGGTTATTCGGAAGAACAAATTTATTTGCTGATTTCCTGCTGTCCATGTGATGCAAGGATCAACGAAATTGTGGATTGCCCGAATGCATGTTGCTCTTTGGCAATTCCGACAGAAATTTTCAATTTCGATGTCCTACCGCAACCAGGGGGTCACAAAGCCAAGCCCAGAGGACAAGAAGCCTCCGTTTCTACCAAAAAAGCATAACACCAAAAACATTACATCTTTGCTGGAAAATCAAATTTCGCAGATAGTGTCATATATAAGTGTGAATAATTAGTACTTTATAAAATTCATCTCATAATTTATTTTAGGACAAAGTAAGCTGAACCTCCAATGTCGCCTTTTAAGCCAATGCTATCATATAAGTGTAAATAATTACTATCTTATAAAATCCAAGTAACAATTTATTATTGTAAAACCTCAGGATGATACGCTGTACTTCAAATGTCGCCTTTTAAGCCAATTTAAGCCAATGCTATCATATATAAGTGTAAATAATTACTATTTTGTAAAATCCAAGTCACAATTTATTATTGTTAAAGTCTCAGGATGATAAGCTTACTACAAATGTCGTCTTTTAAGCTAATGCTATCAAATAAGTGTAAATAATTACTATTTTATAAAAACCATGCCCTAATTTACAATCTTAAAAACGTCAATACGATATGCTGTACTACAAATGTCGCCTTTTAAGCCAATGCTATCATATAAGTGTAAATAATTACTATTTTATAAAATCTTAGTTACACTTAATTATTGTAAAACTTCAGGATAATAAGCTGTACTTCAAATGTCGCCTTTTAAGCCAATGCTATCATATAAGTGTAAATAATTACTATTTTATAAAATCTTAGTTACACTTAATTATTGTAAAACTTCAGGATAATAAGCTGTACTTCAAATGTCGCCTTGTAAGCCAATGCTATCATATAAGTGTAAATAATTACTATTTTATAAAATCCAAGTTACACTTTATTATTGTAAAACCTCAGGATGATAAGCTGTACTTCAAATATCGCCTTTTAAGCCAATGCTATCATATAAGTGTAAATAATTACTATTTTATAAAATCCAAGTCGCAATTTATTATTGTACAACCTCAGGATGATAAGCTGTACTTCAAATATCGCCTTTTAAGCCAATGCTATCATATAAGTGTAAATAATTACTATTTTATAAAATCCAAGTTACACTTTATTATTGTAAAACCTCAGGATGATAAGCTGTACTTCAAATATCGCCTTTTAAGCCAATGCTATCATATAAGTGTAAATAATTACTATTTTATAAAATCCAAGTCGCAATTTATTATTGTACAACCTCAGGATGATAAGCTGTACTTCAAATATCGCCTTTTAAGCCAATGCTATCATATAAGTGTAAATAATTACTATTTTATAAAATCCAAGTCGCAATTTATTATTGTACAACCTCAGGATGATAAGCTGTACTTCAAATGTCGCCTCTTAAGCCAATGCTGTCACATAAGTGTAAATAGTTACTACGATTTATAAAATCCATGTCTTAATATACAATACTAAAAACGTCAATACGATATGCTGTACTTCAGATATCGTCTTTTAAATAATGTCACAGTGTGAATAATTTGTATTTTGTAAACTATCTGTAAAATGTAAAATAAACTAATAACTGTAAAATAAATTGTCCCTACTGTTCTAATTCCCTGACAGTATAATTAGGTAGAATCTTTTCTCGTCAAGCAGACTTAACAAATATAGAATGTGGAAACCGGTGCATGCATCATCATAAAAACTTTCCAAAGAATTATACGATGCAACACAGCACTACATTTTTATTTAAAGGATGTCTTTGCCATTAATACTATTTACCAAATAACAAGAAACAATACTTGTACAGTTACCCATAAGCAATAATTTCCGTTAGTAATTTTATTTTTCATAAACATTATTTGTATTTCAATCCATTTCCTGTTTACAACTTTGCGATTATTTTCTTAGACCTAAATACTATTTTTAGTGTAAAACGGTTATTTTTCAATGTCAAGTGCAACTGTAGAGAATGAAGTCACGTCACACGTTCTCTATATAAATTAAATTCGTATGTTACAAGTAACCATTCAAACTCAAGTACTAGAAGTATTGAACAACGTATCTTCCTATTTGTACAATTTCAATAAATAAACTTTCAAACTGAGCATACAAAATGAAAAACCTTGTAGTTTTTCTTTATCTTGCCACTTTTGTGGTTTTGGCATCCACTTTACACTTTGGTTACAATAGGAATAGTAAGAAATAATCCTTTATTTTACATTTATCTTATTATTATTATGTGTATTATATTTATGGTGACATAATTGCCACAAATACTGATAAATTTTGGTTTAAATATTATATCATTAGATCAACTGTATTGGGGAGGTAACAATCTGGAGAATGATGGTAATGAGTGTGTGAATGGACAAACGAGACAAGAAGATTGCAATAGATGTTGGTGTAGCAATGGAAGATGGGCTTGTACCCTCAGAGGCTGTGTTCCGAGGTGTACCGAAGGGGATACAAGGAAAGAGGATTGCAATGACTGTACCTGCCAAAACGGAAGGTGGGCTTGTACACTATTAGTCTGCTATCCTGAGGATAAATAGATGCATATATTATTTCCAGGTTTCAGTGATCAATGATCACAAATAAAGTTAGTTTATAGTTAGCAGAAGTAAATAATATTTAATTTTAATTTCGAAAAATTGTAAATATTTTCTTGAAATAAATACATGTGCTTCCCGTTCTAAATAAAACTGAGGTGATGCATTATTGTCTTGTCTGCTTTTTAAGAATTTGCAAACATCAACGAAATTGTCGATTCTCCGAATGCCTGTTGCCATTTGGCAATCCCAACAGAAATTTTTGACTATGATATGTAATGTTACCAAAAAATATCTGTAAAATGTAAAATAAATATGTTTTAATTTACGAAATAAAATAAGTATGCATTAGAAAGCATTATCATGCCAATTTACTGTTGTAAAACTTGAGCTGAACCTCCAATGTCGCCCTTTAAACCGATACTGTCACAGAAGTGTAAATAATTAGTATTTTATAAAATCCATGTCTTAATTTATTAGTATAAAACATCAAGATGATAAGCTGTACCACAAATATCGCCTTTTAGCCAATGCTATCATAATAGTGTGTAAATAATTACTATTTTATAAAATCCATGTCTTAAATTTACAATCCTGAAAACGTCAATACGATAGGCTGTACTTCCAATATCGTCTTTTAAATAATGTCAGTGTGAATAATTTGTATTTTGTAAACTATCTGTAAAATGTAAAATAAACATGTCTTAATTTAAGTTAGTTGTCCCTATGTTCATATTCCTTAACAGTAATAGGTTGAATCTTGTCTCTTCAATCAGACTTACCATTATAAATCTATAAATACTTTTACAAAGATATATTTCATAGCGCTCAATAAATATAGAAACTCATGCGTCCTCATGAAAGCTTTCCGAGAATTATACGATGCAAAACACCTACACCTTTTATTTAAAGGATGTCTTTGCTGTTAATACTATTTACCAAATAAGGAATAACAATACTTGTACAAGTTTAATATGCAAAAATTTCCTGTAGTAATTTTATTTTTCATAAGCATTATTTGTATTTTAATCCAGTTCCTGTTTACAATTTAGCGATTATTTTCTTTCTTTTCTTTTCTTAGATTTCTTTTCTTAGACCAAACACTATTTTTAGTGTAAAATGGTTATTTTTCAATGTCAAGTGCAACTGTGGAGAATGAAGTCACGTCACACATTCTCTATATAAATTAAATTCGTATGTTACAGGTGACCATTCTAACCCAAGTACTAGAAGTATTGAACAACGTATCTTCCTATTTGTACAATTTCAATAACTAAACTTCCAAACTCAGCATACAAAATGAAAAACTTGGCAGTTTTTCTTTATCTTGCCACTTTTGTGGTTTTGGCATCCACTTTACACTCTGGTTACAATAAGAATAGTAAGAAATAATCCTTTATTTTATATTTATCGTATTATTATTATGTGTTTTATCTTTTATGTTTATGGTTACATAATTGCCACAAATCTGATAAATTTTGTTTTAAATATATCTAATTAGATAAAATGTTTTTGGTAGGTAACGATTTGGAGAATGATGGCAATGAGTGTGTGAATGGACAAACGAGAAAAGAAGATTGCAATAGATGCTGGTGTAGCAATGGAAAATGGGCTTGTACCCTCAGAGGCTGTGTTCCGAGGTGTACCGAAGGGGAAACAAGGAAAGAGGATTGCAATGACTGCACCTGCCAAAACGGAAGGTGGGCTTGCACACTGAAGTGCTATCCTGAGGATAAATAGATGCATATATTATTTGCAGTCTTTAGTGATCACAAATAAAGTTGGTTTATAATTATGCACGGTAAAGTTAGTAATCTGTAATTTTAATTTCAAAAAATTGTAAAAAATTTTCTTGAAATAAATACATGATGCTTGCCGTTCTGAAGAACTAAGGTAATTGTTTGTTTTTGCTTTATTGTCTTGTCGGCTCTTTAAGAATTTTCAGGCATTAACGAAATCGTCGATTCTCCGAATACCTGTTTCTTTTTGGCAATCCCAACAAATTTTCGATTACGATGTTACCAAAAAACATGTCTTAATTTACGAAATAGAATAAGTGCTAACATAAAAATTAGAGCTAAAGTACTATTATCGACAAAGTTTTATTTTTAGTGCTGTGTAATTTCCTGGTACAGAGTTCTCCAGCAATAATATTATATCTATGTTCATAATCTTTAACTGTAATAGGTAGAATCTTGGTTTTCCTAGCAGACTTACCATTTTAAAACCATATGAATACTTTTACGTAGATATATATTTCATTCATAGAGCTTGATAAATATAGAAATTGGAAACCGCATTACAGCTTTCCGAGAATTTCACGATGCAACACAAAACGCTACACTACACTTGCTTTTTAAAGGATGTCAACCACATTTTTCAGATTAATATAATATTTGCAACCTAAGAAGAAACAATACTTGTAAAGTTTCCTATGTGCATTAATTAGTTTTCAGAAAACATCATTAGTAATCTATTTCCTGTTTTAAACTTTGTAATATTTTCTGATCTGACCTAAATACAATTTTTAGTATCATAAAATGGTCATTTTTCAATGTCAAGTGAAAATGTGGTTGTGGAGAATGAAGTCATACATACTCTATATAAATTAAATTCTCATGTTACAAGAAACCATTCAAACCCCAATAGAGAACTAGAAGTATTGAACAACGTATTTTGCCATTTATATCCCAAAAAGGTAAACTACCAAACTCAGCATAGGAAAATGAAAAACTTTGCAGTTTTTGCTTTTCTTGCCACTTTTGTGGTTTTGGCATCCACTTACGGTTACAATAGGAATAGTAAGAAATGATCTTTTACATTCATTTTATTATTATGTATTTTATGTTTATGGTTACATAATAGCGACAAATACAGATAAATTTTAAATATATTAATAGGTCGACAGTCTTCGGGAGGTTACTATTGGGACAATCCAGATACTGAGTGCCTGAATGGACAAACGAAACAATTGGACTGCAATAGATGCTGGTGTAGCAATGGAAAATGGGCTTGTACCCTCAGAGGATGTCTTCCGAAGTGTACCGAAGGGGACACAAAGAAGGAGGATTGCAATGACTGCTTCTGCAGCAGCGGAGAATGGGCTTGTACATTGAAAGCATGTTTGTAAACTGAGAAATAGATACATGCATTATTTCCAGTGATCAGTGATCACGAATAAAATTAATTTATAGGTATATGCAAGGTAAAGTAAGTAATCTGTAATTTTATTTGCGAAAATTGTACATTTTCTTGAAATAAATACATGATGCTTTCCGTTCTAAAAAGAACTAAGATCATTTGTTATCAATGCATTATTTGGTCAGCCTATATGTATGCCAAATTATTTTCTTCATGATTTAATGATTGATATAGATTGACGATTGGCAAATAATGTTTTTCGTTTTGGCGTTTTAAGAATTTTTGGCAAAAATACTAAAATGATCGCATGATAGTGTGATAATGATAAGCTGTACCACAAATGTCGCATTTTAAACAATTATTGTCATATATAATATCATAATAATATGTCATAGTGGGAATAATTACTATTTTGTAAAATGCCTTTTAAAGGAAAAATAAACATGTCTCACTTTTCGAAATAAAATAAATGTACATTAGAGATAAAGTATTATCGACCAAGTTTTATTTTAGTGTTGTGTAATTTCCTGGTATGGAGTTATAGTAGATGCTATGAAATCGCTTTACTTCTATATACCCTATTTGAGTTTGATAATATGGTACGGAAAATTGAACGATATATATTATTTTGTCTCTACCTCACTTCGCTTAAGAGCACGTGGATAATTACACTTACTATTTGAAGGATGTCAACCACATTTTTGTGATTAGTACTACCTAACAAATAAGAAGGAACAATACTTGTACACTTTTATGCAAAGATTTCCGGTAGTAATTTTATTTTTCAGAAAACATGATTATTAATCACTTTCCTGGTTACAACTTTGCAATATTTCTTATCTGACCTAAATACAATTTTTAGTATAAAATGGTTATTTTTCAATGTCAAGTGAAACTGTGGTTGTGGAGAATGAAGTCACACATATTCTTTATAAATTAAATTCTCTTGTTACAAGCAACCATTTAAGCTCCAGGAAAGAACTAGAAGTGTTGAACAACGTATTTTGCATTTGTATCCCAAAAGGTAAACTACCAAACTGAGCATACGAAAATGAAAAACTTTGCAGTTTTTGTTTTTCTTGCCACTTTTGTTGTTTTGGCATCCACTTATGGTTACAATAGGAATAGTAAGAAATAATCCTTTATTTTACATTTATTATATTATTATTATGTGTTTTATGTTTATAGTTACATAATTGCGACAATATCTGAAAAAATTGAAATAAATTTGACTTTTAATATTTTTAAATAGATTAAATGTTTTTGGTAGGTAACGATTTGGAGAATGATGGCAATGGCAATGAGTGTGTGACTGGACAAACGAAACAATTGGATTGCAACAGATGTTGGTGTAGCAATGGAAATTGGGCTTGTACCCTCAGAGGTTGTCTTCCGAGGTGTTCCGAAGGGGAAAGAAAGACGGAGGATTGCAATGAGTGTTTCTGCACACTTGGAAGGTGGGCTTGCACACGGAAAGGATGCTTTGATGAAGAGAGAATAAGGGTAGTCAGACCCAGAGTCTCTCCCCCCGAAACAGAGGATTAGATTACATTTTAGATGCAAATAAAAGGATTAAATAGATATACGACTGAGTCTTCTGATTTTGCAAAGATCAAGATATGATAAATGATTTTTAGATTTTGAATGTCAAATGCAAAATTTACTACGTTCTAAATCTGGTTTTCCGTGGTGTAATTAGCTATTTCTTGATTAGTACTTTTTTTCCACTTGAATGCTAGGCCCTCTCTGCTTTTTATGGTTTTATTCCAGTTATTTTGCAATTTTCACAATAGTTGAGTTTTTGGATTAAAATCGAACGATTTAAATCTTGCGTCCGCACAGACCTCTCGATTGGAGTAAAATCAATCTGAAAGCTAATCTAATCGGCAAGATAGGACGACGTTGATTACCCTTAATATTTCCAGTTTTCTTTCACTGATCAGTGATTCCAAATAAAGTTAGTTTATAGTTATGCAAGATAATGTAAGTAGTCTGTAAATCTAATTGCAACAAATTGTAAACATTTTCTTGAAATAAATACATAATGATGCTTCCCGTTCTGAAGAACTAAGTTAATTATTAAGTAGCGGAAGCTACTTTATAATAATGCCCTGAACAATCTGTCTGTCTGTCTGTCTGTCTGTCTGTCCGTCTGTCTGTCTGTCCGTCTGTCTGTCTGTCTGTCTGTTGGCTCTATAACTCCTGAACGGCTTAATATAATTCGCTAAAACTTTTAGTACATGTTCTTGGTGTTCCGAGGAAGGTCCCCTGTGAAAATGGGTGTGATCGATAAATGACATCTACTAAAAAAATTGAATTTTGTATGTAGAGCCTACAGTTCAGCACCGGCTGCTGATCAGTTCCATGTATTACTAAAAGTGTTGTGTATGTTGGAAAATTGAGGCGCATTTTCAGCACCCGCATCTGCTCAGCTCCATGTATTACTAAAAGTGTTGTGTATGTTGGAAAATTGAGGCGCATTTTCAGCACCCGCATCTGCTCAGCTCTATGTATTACTAAACGTGTTGTGTATGTAGGGAAATTGAGGTGCATTTTCAGCACCAAATTGAGGTGGATTTTCAGCACCTAATTGAGGTGTTATAACTCTTGAACGCTTCGATACATATACTTAAAATTTTTCTATTGTGTCGCTACGGTTCAGTGGACGCTGTTAAATCTGTGTCGCTTCTGCTACTTCATTAAATGCATTAGTTGAATGGTTTATTTGTTTTTGCTTTATTGTCTTGTCGGCTCTTTAAGAATTTTTAAGCATTAACGAAATCGTCGATTCTCCGAATGCCTGTTGCCATTTGGCAATCCCCACAGAAATTTTCGACTATGATATAATATTACCAAAAGATATCTTCAAAATGTAAAATAAACATGTCTTAATTTAGGAAATAAAATAAGTGTGCATTAGAACTAAAGTATTATCGAAAAAGTTTTATTTTTAGTGCTGTGTAATTTCCTGTTACAGAGTTCTCCAGCAGTAATGTTGTATTTATGTTCATATTCCTTAGCAGTAATAGGTAGAATCTTGTCTTTTTTAGCAGACTTACCATTTTAAAACCATATGACATATGAATACTTTTACGTAGATATATTTCATTCATAGCTCTTGATAAATACAGAAACTGGAAGCCTCATGACAGCTTTCTGAGAATTTTACCATGCAACCCAAACCAAAACACAACACTACACTTGCTATTTAAAGGATGCCAACCACATTTTTTCGATTAAAATGACAAACTATAAGAAACAATACTTGTATAGTTTTCCATATGCAATAATTATTTTTCAGAAAACATGATTAGTAATCCCTTTCCTGGTTACAACTTTGTAATATTTTCTTATCTGACCTAAATACTATTTTTAGTATAAAATGGTTATTTTTCAATGTCAAGTGAAACTGTGGTTGTGGAGAATGAAGTCCAACGTACATATAAATTAAATTTTCATGTTACAAGCAACCATTTAAACTCCAGGAAAGAACTAGAAGTATTGAAAAACGTATTTTGCCATTTACATTCCAAAAGCTAAACTACCATATTCAGCATACAAAAATGAAAAACTTTGCAGTTTTTGTTTTTCTAGCCACTTTTGCTGTTTTGGCATCCGCTAATGGTTACAATACGAATATTAAGAAATAATCCTTTATTTTATATATATTCATTATATTATTATTCTGTATTTTACGTTTGCAGTTACATAATTCCGACATTAAGCAAAAATTGAAATAAATTTGACTTTTAATATTTTTAATTGGATAAAATGTTGTTTGTAGGTAACGATTTGGAGAATGATGACAATGAGTGTGTGATTGGAGAAACGAAACATAAGGATTGCAATAGATGTTGGTGTAGAAGTGGAAGATGGTCTTGTACACTCAAAGGTTGTCGTCCGAGGTGTTCCGAAGGAGAAAGAAAGACGGACGATTGCAATGTGTGTTTCTGCACACTTGGAAGTTGGGCTTGCACACGAAAAGGATGCGGTGGAAGTGGAAGCAAAATATGGGCAATCAGACCCACTATCTCTCCCCCCGAAACAGAGGATTAGATTACATTTTATGTGCAAATAAAAGGAATAAATTGATATATAACTGAGTGTTCTGATTTTGCAAGATCTAGATATGATCTATGATTTTTGGCTTTTAAATGTGAAGTGCAAAATTTACTGCGTTCTAATTCCGGTTTTCCATGATGTAATTGTTATTTCTTGATTAGTACTTTTTGTCCACTTGAATGTTAGTAGGTCCTCTCTGCTTTTTATGGTTTTATTCCAGTTATTTTGCAATTTTTACAATAGTTGAGTTTTTGGATTTAAATCTAACGATTTAAATCTTGCGTCCGCGCAGACATCGCGATTGGAAATAATCTAAAAGCTAATCTAATCGGCGAGATCGGACGACGTTGATTACCCTTAATATTTCCAGTTTTCACTGATCAGTGATCACAAAGTTTATAGTTATGCAAGGTAATATACCTAAGTAATCTGTAATTGCAAACAATTGTAAACATTTCTTGAAATAAAATAAATATTTGATAATGCTTCCCTTTCTAAAAAGAACTAATATGATTATTTGTCAATGCATTATTAGGGTTTTCAAATTAGCGAAAGTATTTTCTTCGTGATTTCATGTAGTTCATATTGTAGATGGACGATTTTATGTTAGCGTACATTAGGAATCAAGGCTGCCCAATTTTCCATAGTGTCCATGAAGCATAATCGATCCCTCTACGTTCTTGCATAATGATGTATTTTGTTTTGGCGTTTTAAGAATTTGTGTCGTATTTTTGCCGAAAATCTTTAAAAAGAAAACTCTTGATTGCAATTTTAATAACTTCTGCCAAAAACATTAATATCTAGAAAGGATTTATTAACCAAGTAGAAATAATCTGGTTTCAGTATTAGAGATACAGTAAACTAATCTTCAGACATAATATTTATGGACTAGTTACCAGTTTTTCCTATCCATGAATGTTGGGAATTAGAATTTTTATTTTAAGATAATTATATTAACAAGTGTAAAATCACAGACAATTGTGCAAAAATATGCAGAAGTGTAATACTTGCTTACGTAAAAATAAAATGCACTTCGTAGCTTTCAGGTTCGACGCTCTAACAGGTACAAAGCAAAACAATCTTCATGGTTTGCCGATTCTGCTCCCGAAGAGTAAGAAAAATTACATAATAACATAACAACACACTCTAAGGGTTATTGTCTTAGTCAATCGTATTATATTTCGTATTTACTAGAGTAGCAAGAAGCTCAGAAAAGCTTCTTCTCTGTACATGTATTATATTATGTCTATAGTTTTAACTACAAACTAGGGCAGCGGGAACGGAAAGTTCTCTGTTCGTACGTTTCTTTTAGGGGAAAATTTAAATGTGCCTCAAAAATAATCGGTTTACCTCAAGAAAATAATTATTTTACCTCATATAAATACATTTAGCTATTATATATTTATCTAGTCTCAAGTATCATTACTACGAAAACTAATAGTATACCTTTTCCCTTTCCCCATATTTTAATGCAATTTGCTAATGTTTTAGTACATTTACCTCAAGTATAGTGAGGACTTTGTACTCTACTTTATCTAAATGTACTAAAACATTAGTAAATTGCATTAGAACTTGAGGAAAATGTATATTATCAGTTAGCAGTACGGAAATTTGAGATTGAATAAATATTTATTGGCTAAATGCATTAATATGAGGTAAGAGATGGTTTTTTGAGGTAAACCGATTATTTTTGAGATAAACCGATTATTTTTGAGGTATATGCCTATTTTTTCCGCTGTTCCTTTATATTTATAATAAATACAGATATACATCCATTATTGTTTAAAGAAGATTATCTTATTACTGGCCTTTCATTAGGCCCAAATTATCGCATTGAGTGCGCTAACTTAGGATAACCAAATTTTTATGGGAGGTACATGGATATCTTAGGAAGGTCTGACATAAGTTATAGAAATGAGGTCTCTTTTGTTTCGGAGATAAAAAATCTTCCATAAGTGCACTTTTGCTACTTAAATACATGGAGGTCAACTTCTATGGAAAAAAAGTGCGCTACTATAAAATTCTGAAAAAAATATTTTCTCATAATTCAAGCATTTCTAAACTTATTTTGAAGTTTTTAGAGATGAGGTCTCTTTTGTTTAAGAGAAATTCGAAATACAATTTTTAAAATTGGAGTTTTTCTTAAAAACTTAAGAAAATATGCTCTGTCAGGGGCCTTAACCACTTAATTTTATCAAGGTTATTTGAACTCCATAGTTTATCTATTCGGTAGATAGGTTGCAAAACACTGATTTGTGGTTTAAAGTAGGTAGTAGGAGCCAAGGAGTCTAAACTGTTGGTGTCCTTCCCACATAGTAAGGAGGATAGAGTAGAGATTTCCACGAGGGAGATTTTGCAGGTCTATAAGGGACGTTTTTGAGGGGAAAATCCCCTAATTTTATTTATTATCATGATGTACATGACAACTACTACAGTATCTATTATTTCGTATTCTGTATTCCGTAATTGGTTGTCATGTGTGTACATCATGGTGATAAATGAAAGTAGGGGATTTTTCACCAAAAACGTCCCTTATAAACCTGCAAAATCCCCCACGTGGAAATCTCTACTCGATCCTCCTTACTATGCGCGAAGGACTCCATGCCAACAGTTTAGACTCCTTGGTAGGAGCTATGAGTCAAAATGATGATATTGACTTCTGCTAATTATTGATGTTTTGGGTCCAAATGGTAATTTTTGACTTTTGGAAATTGACAATTTGGGTCAAATAGTGATTTGGGACTTTTAGCAATCATTTTGAATCGCAATGGTGATTGAGTACTTCTAGCAGTCATTTAGGGTCGAAATGGGAATTTTTCATAAATCACCATGTCGATCCATAATAAATAATAATAAACTCGTCTAGGTCTTAGGCCACCATTTCGACCCACATTGATTTCTCGAAGTGGCAAGTCATGAAGTCACCATTTCGACCCATAATGACTTCTCAAAGTCATAAGTCACCATTTCGACCCATAATGACTTCTCAAAGTCATAAGTCACAATTTCCACCCATAATGACTTCTCAAAGTCATAGTCATAAGTCACCATTTCGACCCATAATGACTTCTCGAATTCACAATTCACCATTTCGACCCATAATGACTTCTCGAAGTCTCAAGTCACCATTTCCACACCTGTGTGAGCCAACATATAATCGACATGGTGATAACTAACCGTTGAGCAATACTAATTACTACTATATAAGTTTATACTCCTTGAGTAGTATTTTCAATTTCGAAAATTATCTTGGGCCAGGCGGCAAAATTAAAATATTAGCTTTTGGGGAACCATTACACTGCAAGCCATGTAATTGTGGGGTAAGGAAATTAATTTTGGTATTGTTACTCGGGCTACAAAGGCTAATGTTCTTTGAATATTGTGGTAGCGAACAGGTTAAAACGCTTTACAGTAATAAATACCGCAACACCTTGTAAAGGGAAAGGGAGGACCACCGATTGCTGTTAAAGTTGCTATTTTCATTACCTTTTTAAGAAAAACAAACAATCCATGCAAACTCCTTGATCTTACAGTGCACTTAAATATTACGTTGTCTATATGCAACTAAGGTTATGGGGGACATGATTTTTTGAAAAATCTTCAGCCCAGGTGTTTCGGAGTGGTTGCAATGGTAATGGGCCCAAATGTGCCGTGCTTAAAAGATACCCCTCTTTCAGAACAATGTTACCGTAAGTTTGAACAAGTATTACCTGATTATATTTCTGCTACGAAAAAGTATTTATTCACCTGTGTAGTGTAACGATGTCCGAGTTCCGAACAATATGATTATTAAAGAGTTAGTAGAGGTTAGTAGCAAAAGCATCCAAACCCATCTCAACGGTCGTAAACCACATTTTCTTTGTTACGGCATTATGTATATAGTATAGCAATTAGTTAACAGGGTTGCAGGGGTTCTCAGAAACATGGTAATTTATGTAATTTATTTCTTTTTTATCTACCCTGGTTTAATTGATGTACTTTTACAATGCAAAGTATTACATGGTATGGTTTTAATTTAGTTTCTATTTTTAATGCGAGGAGCAACTTTTGCCAAAAATAATGTTATAGGGATACGTATATAAATTAAATCTGGTTATACGAGCATCATTCAGATCCAATAGCACAGCAGAAAGTGTTTAACCTTTTACCGAGTAAATCCGTAGATTTTAATATCGCAGAATACACTGAATGAAATACTGAGAGAAATGAAACACTATCTTGCAACTTTTCTATTTATTGGCATTTTCCTGGGCTTGGCATCGACTTACAACTACAATTCGCAGCAAAGTAAAGAAAAAGTGTCATTGTTTATTTAATATTAATTTTACGCAGTTTCTAAACAGTTTAAACGTATTTCATGATATATAAACTGAAAAATGTAAATGTAGTGCTCTGAATCGAATATATTTGACTAGGTCATCAGTTGGGCAGAGAGTGTGTTACTGGAGAAAGGAAAAAAGAGGATTGCAATAGATGCTGGTGCAATAAAGGAGTATGGGGGTGTTCCCTCAAACGCTGTTCTGGAAAATGTTTCGACGGGGAAACAAAGAAACAGGACTGTAATGACTGCTGGTGTTCCAATGGAATTTGGTTGTGCACCAGACGGAGATGCTTATCACCCTAAATCTAGTACATACATAAAATATTGGGACCACTATATGAAATATTACAAAAGTTTTCCAAAATAGTTTGCTCCCACATTTAACTTTTATTCTGAAGAATTGTTAAACCTTTCGTTAAACAAACCCACGGATGAATTCTTCCGCCATTCTAAGCAGAAATAAGACTGGTATGTGTATTAATACAATTTATTATTAGCAAAATTAAGATGTGCATAAAATTACAGAAAAAATAAGTTCGCTCTGGTTTGGAAGGTACTAAAAATTGAAAATTTATTAGAAAATTAATGGCGAAGCAATTTTTAAGGAGTTTGCCATACTGATAATTCATTATCCTCGTTACAAGTTTGTATAAGGAGCCTGCCTGGCTTGGCTTTTTAATATTTGCGTTTGGAATTCAGTTTTAGCATAGTAGATATTCATAAATGCGCTTACACAGACAGATTAATACAACAAGAAAGGAAGTGGTTTAAATAAGAATCCACAATAATCCGGTTAAGATATTGAGTGTTAAGCTACATTAGAAACTTAGGTTACATCCTTATACTTTTTCCAAGCTATGGATATTGTTCCTGTGAGTTATAAAAAGTATTTACAATAATAGTGAATATAAAATCCTTGAAATTGTAGAGAACTACGTAAATGCAATTGCTAGTTTTGCGTTAAAACGCATTTCGTATTTTCAGGTTCACTGCTCCTACAGGCAGATATATTTAAGCATAACAATCTTCATGGTTTGTCGAATCCCACTCACAAGAGAAGAGTAGGACGTAAGACTAATTAGCAAAATAATTAGCAAAATAATTAATGCATCTCGCTGTACTTACCTCAAGTTGCTTTAGACTAATGTCTATACATTAGGTAATAATAGCAAGAAGCTCACAGAAGATCTATAAGAGTATATATTTCTTGATGCTTGTGGATTTCATGCATACAAACTATGACAGCGGGAGCGGTGGAATTTTCTACCTGTTTAGTTTACGCAAACTGCCCCTTGTTCTAAAGACAACTAATCCGTACATGCTTTTGCTAATATTTACTTTTTTTATCACTTTTCAAAGTTCACGACTTTGGTCGTTTCAAGTTAACGAAGACCTTTTGTACGTAAGCAATCGATTTTGATGGGACTGAGTGTCAAAGAATTGCACTTTACCATACCCACTTTACCCGTACATGGCCCAAATTTGTCCCAAAACCCAGCGGCAGGGCAAGTACAGTTTTCTACCCACAAAATGATTATGCGTCAAAAGAGATTGAGATTGGTAGCAAAACCACCCAACCCCTATGAACGAGCATAAACCACATATTCCTGGTTACGATAATATGAATGTAATGCTTATATAATATTTGTTAGCATATCAGATATGTAGTGATCTACAGAAACATGGTAATTTATTGTGCCGCATTACTGTTTGCAATTACAACGTCTTCATTACTCATTGATAGGTTTTTATAATGCGAAATGCCCTACATTCTATTAATTATCCATTTTTAATATCAAGAACAACTTTTGCTAAAAGAAGTTTGTAGGATACGTATATAAATTAAATTCTGTTTGAGAAAGCAAGCATTCAAAGCAAATTCCTTGTCAAAAAGGGTTTAACAAAACTGCAGAGTAAATCCAAAATATTATAAAGCAGCAGACTGGCATTCAATATTGAGAAAAATGAGACGTTCTTTTATTGTAGCTTTTCTTTTTGTTGGAATGTTTGTGATCTTGGCAGCATCCACTTACAGCCCCAATTTGCAAAGTAAAAGTAAGGACATTAAGGACAAGCAAGGTAATTGATTTAGTACCATTTGTTCTTATTACATTTAATAAGGGCTTGTATTTAAATGTACCGCATAGATAATCGGTTTACCCCAAGAAAAACAATTACTTTTCCTCACATAAATTCATTTACCTGATACATATTTATACCCAATCTCAAGTATTATTACTCCAAACTGATAATATACCTTTGCCTCAAGTCTTAATGCAATTTGCTAATGTTTTAGTACATTTACCTCAAATATAATGAGAATTATGTACTCTACTTTAGGTAAATGTATTAAAACATAAGCAAGTTGTATTAAAACTTGAAGCAACGATGTATGCTCAGTTCGGAGTAATGATGATGAGACTGAGATTGAGACTGGATAACTGTTTGTTAGCTAAATGTATTTATAGGAGGTAAAGTGATTATTTTGAAGGTAAACCGATTATTTTTGAGGTGCATTTTTTGGCATTTATTAGCAGGTACAAATTATTGCATATAAACCAAAAAAGTTGTACTTTGAATAATATTTTTAATTAGGTCGGCCTTTTTCATGGGGCAGCGAGTGTACTAATGGACAAAGTAGAAAAAAGGAATGCAATGACTGCTGGTGCCATAATAGAGGTTGGGTGTGCACCATACGGCCTTGCTTTTCATAAAACATTGACAGTTTCTCAGTGACCACAATGTAAAATTTTGTAAAAGTTATTTGGCATTTCGCTCTGCTGTAAATCAATAATTTAACTTTAAATTGTGAATAATTGTAAAACTTTTGTTAAAATAAACTCACGAATTCCCCTTTTTTAAATAAAAATAATGCTGTTGAATTAATTATTAATATAAATGGGTTACCTACATAATAATGCGTACATATACATACATACAAAGTTTGTCTTGGCCTAGTCTGTCTGTTAGTGTTTCGATGACAGTCTACAGATCTCAAGAGCACTGACATTTTTTGCTGAAACTTTCAGTGGGTCTTCTTACGACTAAATTCAGACTCTCGCTTTAAAACTGAACCATTTCAGATCTATGACCTCTGGATAAAAAATTAAAAACTTTAAAACTAAAATACTCTGAATAAAACTTGTGACTGCATGGGGTTTAAATGCTTTCTGTTTCTTTGCTTTACTTTCATCGCTACTGCCTTACATGCATTGCAATGGTTTATTATCCCTTCAAAGCAAAAGTGAAGTTATTACGACAGTACACACACACAAGATCAGGAACTAAGATGCTCAGAATAAACTAAGAGAGAAAAACCAGTTTTGCTATTTAAAATATTATGGTTATAGGTATAGTTATTGCAGGTTTACAACACAAATGTTGTTATAACTTTATTATGTCATGATGTTATGAAATGTAAAAGTGGTGATCTGAACATTTTCTTCACTCCTGTTAATTTTTAATGTTATTGATTTCCAAGAATTTTGTTACCTAATTTTCCAAGTAACAAATTCTCCGTTTGCGCTTTGCAAATTTCTATTCTATTTCAATTGGTATAAAGCATTAGTTTGCAGTATTCATTTAATTATTGTGTAATGAAAGCACAAAATGTTTTAGGCATATCCATTTTTTATTATCGATTGTATAAATACGTCTTCGTTAAGAAATACTAACTTACTTATCGTGGAAGCCGTTAACAAGAACATATATCTCATAAATCCTCTTATTAACAATGAATAAAACAGTAGCAGTTTGCCTTGTTTTGGCTGTATTTGTGGTTTTGGCATCATCTGCCCCTTCTCCACAGGGTACAAAATATTTAAGAATTTTGACTTAACCAGTATTTTTTTACAATGTTTTTTCTTATCTTATTTATATACGATTTTGAAATATTATTTAGGATTTCCCAGTAGACCGGGTCGGAGAGAATGTACTCCTGGACAAACTAAATTTGTGGACTGCAACAGATGTTCCTGTTCATATGCAGGCAATTGGGCTTGCACCTACAGAGGCTGTGGCTAAGGTTCTTATGTTTAGATATCACAGCTACAACTCTTGCCCCCGTGGAAGTGGAAACTGGGCTTGCATAAACATCTACTATTGCTAACCCACAAAATCTTTTTAATTTAAGACCCCTTCTAGTTAACTTTTGTAGTAGCCAATGAGAATGCTTAGCCGGAGATTTAGTTTTCAAACTTTGTTTTCCAATAAAGATAATATTTATTGAGTTATTGGTGGTTAAAGTTTACAAAATTCACTGTAGGTTTCTGAACTAACATTTTCAGTGCACACAAATTATATATAAAAGTGTTAATATAACTTTATTATGCCATGATGTTATGAAACTGGTACTAGTTCCTCTTCTATTTCTAAAAATTTTTGAAGGGTCAATCGTTACTTACACACCAAAATACTTCTTTTCACACTCCTGTAATGCTTAGGTATATATGTACCTTTTCAGATGCTTTTTGATATACAAATTATAGAAAAAATTGTCGTGTTTTTCAATAGTCTTTTTTCATATGTTTAGTTGAATAAATAAGTGAATAATTATTTGTAGAATATTAATTTATTCTCAACCTCATTATCGTAATAATGAAATATAGCTAAGTCTTACATTTAATGCACCAATTAAAAAAGTGAATATTTCCTAAGCTATTGAAATAATCTCTCCATACTCTGTATACATAGGCGTCTACCCAACAAAAAATTAGTAAGTAAGTAAGCCATTAAATTGTGCTTTTCTTAATGGTTTACGAGTATTTGTCTTTATCGTAATTAAGTATTCATTCATATATTTAAGTAAATACATACAGATAGAAAATCACAAAGACGAAACTAGAATCCGGAATAGTTTGTTATGTAATTCAATGAAACCTGATCGAGGGGAATTCATTGAAAGTAATCATTATTTACTTAAAATGCATAGCCGTACCCAGTAATATCCGTATCAACAAAGGTTTATCTGTTTTAACTACCTTGCAAATGCAATTAACAATATCAATCCAAACAATGCATAGCATACATTAAATACTGCGGCTTTAAATTCGTAAGGGGAACATGGAGTTATCCAAATCGAGATTTTCTTTTTCAATTTCCATAATTACCTTCATGAATGAAATAACATGCAATTCACTTATACACAATGATGCGGAATTTAACACTCTCACAATATGCCTAAAATAATCATGTTAATTACTTACCTGAATATCAAATCCTCTAACCACAAATACAATTATCTTCTAATGACACAAATTAATATCTCGTTAAAGAAAAGCTTCATTTCAAATACAAAGGTATGCAAGAATTTAAGTGAAATGAAGTTTACGGCAGTACAAATATATTTCATAAGGTACAATAGAAGTGCACTATAAAATCGATCCTCAAGTTTGGTAAACTAAAGTTGAAAAATGAATAGCTTCGTCCTAGCAGTATTTCTTGTGGCTGCCCTTGTGGCTTCGGTATCCTCCGACACTTTACATCAAAGTACAAAGAAAATATTTAAAGCTTATAATTCGTAGCGATTAAAATAATTTTTATTTAATATTTATAAATTTTTATATTTAATAATATAATTTTTGTTACGATTTAGGATTTATTCGCCAAAGAGGAGGTTCAGAGTGTAGACCTGGACAAACCAAAAAGATGGACTGCAATACCTGTTCCTGTATGAATGGCAGATGGGGGTGTACCTATATAATGTGTCTCAAGCCTAGATCGGAGTGCCAAGAAGGGGAAAGAAGCCACCAGGGTTGCAATTCTTGTACCTGTAGAAGTGGAAATTGGGCCTGTACTCGAAAGGGATGTCTGCCGTTGTAAAAAGTTGCATTGTGTTGTTCTAAAATTAAAAACACATGGATAATTATTTACTTTTGTAGAGAAATGAGACATTTTCATAATAAAAATTGTCAATAATTATTGCGAATGCTGTCTAAGGAATGAATGGGCTAATTGAAAGACGATAATTTGTAATTTTGGCACACCTGTATTGCAATTCAAAGAAAAGCAATAAGGGAATTTAACAATTATCTTCAGCTTATTAGATATGAAAATTGGAAAAATTTTCCACCTTCTTGGGTATTTGATCCTTCTTCGTTCTTCCTTGTATTTCATTTTCATTGCAGAAATATTTGACTCGAGTCATTCAATACATACGTGATAACGTGATGTATACCAAAAGTAAACCAACAATAAATCTCTGTATTCTCTTTTGCCTAAACCTTAAAAAAACGGAAGAAACAAGTATCAGCATGTGGAGAATTTTTATTATTTTTATCTAAGTTCAAATTTATTTTAAAACTTTAGATCTATTCTAAAAAATCCACATGACTCAAATACAGCCTAGGACACACTATACTAATTTGTAGTTTCTGCCTGACCACTAGCAAGTACTACTATACATACTAATAACGACTGCGACACACTAAGC
Source organism: Yoshiicerus persimilis (assembly GCA_020352615.2). Taxonomy (NCBI): domain Eukaryota; kingdom Metazoa; phylum Arthropoda; class Collembola; order Entomobryomorpha; family Tomoceridae; genus Yoshiicerus; species Yoshiicerus persimilis. The sequence continues at coordinate 14,554,290 of CM036941.2, forward strand.
TAAAATAAACTTTTTTTGATGATGTATTTATTGTATGTGAAAAGTGTTACAGTTTTCAAATTTTTGAACGAATACCATAAGTCAGAGCTTATTTATTTTCTAAGTGGAGCTAGGTATATTTCCATGACCAAAATAAAGAGATTTGGAAGATTTATCTTAATGCTTCAATAATTAATTATTCTACCCACAACAAAATGATATGACGGACAGAGTGACAGAGCATTTTCTGTAAATATCGTGCCGATATTAAATTACTACAAGTACATTCACATTCACTACACCTAAATACAAGTAATTCTGCAGTCTCAGAGTGTACCAAAGGTTCCGTTTCCCGAAAATAAAATTATATTTAGGAGGGAGTTCCGATAGACTATAAAGTGCAGTTACATCCCTGGTCTTGTCGTGTTCACCGGCTCAAATGTGGTCTGTCTTCCCAAGGAGTGAGGTAAGGGTTGTATTGTAACTTGTAGGTCTAGGTTAACGGTTAACCATTTTCGTAACTCATAATCTTTTATGTCATGTACTTTTTTAATACATTTTGATCTCATTTCCAGAAAAGAGCAGTACCAAAGTAATAAAGAAGCTTTGGAGTCGCTGTTCAGGTTAACAATCCTGATTCGGCAACAAAAATTCATCCTGCACACCATAACTATTTTCAAATAATAGAAATCTGTTGCAAGATAAGAAAATGAATCGCATTGTTGCATATTCGGTAAGTTGCTAAATTTTGGTTGTCTCAATAAAAAGTTACAGGGAATTAGAAATGACGAGTAGACTTCTGGCTTTCCGAATGCGAATCATTTTGTTGCATGTTGATGAAATCAACCTGCATCAGCTATTCTGATACTGATGAATATTGATTCTTGATTGACACTGAAAGCATTTAAAGTTTTGCCCTACTGACTTGGATTGTGCAACAACAGACAGAGACAGAAAATGTAGGTAAAATACTAAAATACGGCAGCAATAGAGACAGGTGTACTACAAGACAAGGTTTAACCCACTTTTGACAAACACTATAACTTTGGTGACAGATGGTGACGTCACTTTATCACAAGCAGAGTAATAAATTTTACACATAACCAATACCATCTGAATTTGCTGCAGTCATAGAGTTCTCCACCCATAATTTAACTCCAGCTCAAGTATTTTAGCTCTCCACTGTATTTTAGTTCTCCACCAAGTAGCCTCCAGCTCAAGTAATTTAGATCTTCAAACCGTACCATCCAGCTCAAGTATTTTAGATCTCCAAAGTCCAAACCGTAGCCTCCAGCTCAAGTATTTTAGATTCCAAACCGTAGCCTCCAGCTCAAGTATTTTAGATTCCAAACCGTAGCCTCCACCTCAAGTATTTTATATCTTCAAACCGTAGCCTCCAGCTCAAGTGTTTTAGATCTTCACTAAGTAGCCTCCAGCTCAAGTATTTTAGCTCTCCATCCATCCAGTTAGTTTCCTGTTCAGTTCATGTATTTTAGTTCTCCACCAAGTAGCCTCCAGCTCAAGTATTTTACTTTTCCATCCAGTTAGACTCCAGATCAAGTATTTTAGCTCTCCAGTTATAACCCAGCTCAAGTATTTTAGCCCTCCACCCAGTTAGCCTCCAGTTCAGGTATTTTATTAGCTCTGCCGGCCACAAGTTAAGCTCTCCCGGCTAAAAGTTTTTTAGCCCTCCAGCTAAGAGTGATGCAAATCTCAGATGGGTCCCCTATCAACGAATCATTACCATAGGAAACGTAACTTACGTAAATTCATCATTCATTGTAACACTAGGATTCAGACACCAGTGCCTGTGAAAATGAGGAATTGATTGCCAAACGGAATTTAATTTTAAATACTAAGGAAGGCAATGGACCTACTACATCAAACGCCAGGGATAGTACTGCTATTGTGGATGAAGAACCTGGCTTACCGCAGAATCCTTCAGAACCAGAACCAGAACGTAAGAAACAACTTCGGATTATTTCATTCAATTCGCCTTTATTTGTCACATAAAATAATAAGTTGACTCTTTATCTTATCATTGTTTATTATCGTTTCGGAAATTATTATGCCCATTCTCAATTGTTTTAAATGACAAAAGAAGTAGTTTGCCTTCGTCTTCGTTGTTTTTATTTTAAGGGCTTTGTTACACACACCCAGTATTGCATAACAGAAGTAAAGGTGTCTCAATGAATATTTTGCCTCTTATTTAGAGGAAGATGCCGAACCAAACATGGAATTCACAAGGATTCATGAACAAATAGTGGAGATGACGGAATGTTTTCATACACTAAAGGACATGCATCTAAGTGATCGTCAAGGAATTTTGCTGGGATCAGCTAGACATCTCGGGACATTCAATCAACTGAGAACATGTCCCTACAATGAGAGCCATCGTGTCGGCGAAGGCCGCTTTCATCAACATCTAATTAGATGTCGACAGGTGACGCATTATTCTCATTTCCTAACCTAAATATATTTTACTTATTGTACTTATCACTTATGTAAGTTTGGAGCACCGGTAGTGATGTCTCAAGTAATTTTTTTGTATCGAAACCAAATTAGATTGTGAAATTGTGATACAGTATCTATTCTAATGAAAGAAACCCAAATAAATTAATTTTGTCTTAGAAGAAAATTTTCTCAGGAAAACATCTTAGCAAAACGAAAAAAGTTTTAAATATCGAAAAATGTTTCTTTAATTTTTGTAACTTGATCACAATTGTTCAAAAATCGGCGATGTCCGTTGCGTTCAACGCGTACCCTAAATGTATTTCGTGGAATAAGAATTTCGGTTTTTCGAGAATCCTTTTATACTGTCTTGCTTTATTGCTATTAGTTTATCAGAAGAAATAATAGAAATATATGAGATGTGTGTGTATATGTTATGAATGATAGGCGAATCCTGATAAAGATGATGAAGTCAAAATATGCGATTACAACCGAAGCCACCATATTCCTGCAGAAGTGTTTAACATTCATGAGCAAGTTTGTCCTACACGTTGTGAAGTCACCGTTAGAAACGATCCGATTCTCCCCACGTGCACATTGAGTAAGCTTTACAAAAGTTGAACATTTTTGTGACGTTTTTTTAAATTATTGGTGCTTAGCCTGTTTTTCCATATTCAATATTAAAACCAGAAACTAGTTCAGATTCCCCTTCCGGAAAATCAAAAGGTGGCATGATGTAAATGATGTCTAAATGAAATCTTATGCTCAAGGTACGCTCAATTTTGGTTACTGGGGGGTAAGGTAAGCTCTATCCATGTTTTTAAAACTAAAACTAAATTTTGATTTTTTCGAAAAGGAACCACTTCTGCCTAAATTGGCTCCAGGTTCAATAACTAGCAGAGACGATAGTGGCTCCACTTCAAAAAAATCTAAATTTTTTAAAAACATGGAAAGAGCTTAACGTACCCCCCAGTAACCAAAATTCAACGTACCTTGGCTATGCATGGTGAAATGCCAAAAGAGGGAGTGACGATACTATTCTTGTGATTTTCATGGGCAATTATAGACGTGTATTGTTGGGCAGAAATATAATTGATTATGATTCTTTACATTATTACAGGAATCCCCAGGGAAGGAGTCAGATGTAACGTCAGTTTGATTGCCGAAACTGATTCCATGGCTTCAGAATCAGAATCTCTTAATAACGGAACAAGGAATTCGATTCCTCTCATTGAAGCAAGTGAAGTTCCCCAAACTGCTAATTTCAAAACAGCAATCTTTCAGGGACCGTATATGGCAAAACCTAAGAAATATTTAAGTAAATTTCTTTTGCATTTAAAAACCAATCATTCTTATCGAACAAATTCAAGACAGTGCGTAATGGATTGACTTATTTCAATTTTAAAGGTTGGTTCTAAGCACCTTAGATGAATTACTACGCTTGCTTCTAGTTACCAGTCATAATGCCCTTATAGATGTCTTAGATGTTGAAGATGAATGAGGGCATGGACGATCAAATTCTTTACAATGTATTTTTGCTTTAACTATACATTTATACATAACTACAGATAAACATGTTATAATAAAATCGTGCTAGACAAGCTAAGATGAAACCAGAAATGACAGTTTTGTGTGTCCCAAAATGATCTACATGTACTTTGGCCACCTTGAATAACAAAAAACTGTAATATCTATTAAAACATACCAACTGGCATTGGAAAAAGGACAAAATTTTGAATCTGAAACAAAATAGATAAATTTAGCCTGTCAGAAAATCTCGAATTGAAAAAAGGGGAAATCCGTTCTCTCCAAACCCGTCTTGCCATACCCGAAGAATCACTCAAGCCAAAGGCGCCTCAAATAGCATTGTCAGTCACTGGCAACCACTTTTGAGCCGGGTGTTTTAGAGAACGGATTTTTCATTTTTTTTCATTTTTTTATTTCCAGATTTTCTCTAAGGCAAATTTATTTATTTTCCTGTTGATCAAATTGGTTCCCATCCAAAATTTTGTCCTCTTTCCAACGATACTAGTATTTGGCATGTTTTAATTGGCAGTACCGTTCTTGAGTTATTCATGGTCAAAGTGTATATTAAAATTCTGGGACACCCTTTCACATAATATATTATTATTTTATTAATATCTTTATCTACTATATATTCACTAACTAAAAGAAAGTGAACCATAGCACTGCAAAGCTGGATTGCCTTTTTCGATTTCTTGGCAGAAGCTGTAAACTCCGACTGTGTTCATCTTAGGGGATCAAGCTATTTTGATGGCTGTTCGCATTTAAATCAATTGTCTGGAAAGCTCCGTCAGCTATACAAAGTAAAGTGGACATTGTGGAGATGAATGGAAATTGGGCTTCAGGGTCACATATCCAATCCCAACTGAATTTTTAGCAGTCATAGAGTGCTCCGTCCAGTTAGCTCAAGTATTTTAGCTCATCTACACCCCCGCCTCCAGCTCAAGTATTTTAGCTCATCTACACCCCCGCCTCCAGCTCAAGTATTTTAGCTCATCTACACCCCCGCCTCCAGCTCAAGTATTTTAGCTCATCTACACCCCCGCCTCCAGCTCAAGTATTTTAGCTCATCTACACCCCCGCCTCCAGCTCAAGTATTTTAGCTTATCTACACCCCCGCCTCCAGCTCAAGTATTTTAGCTCATCTCCATCCGCCTCTAGCTAAGTATTTTAGCTCATCTCCATCCAGTTAAACTCCAGCTAAGTATTTTAGCTCTCCATCCATTTCGACTCCAGCTCAGAAAATTTTAGCTCTCCACCAAGTGCCTCCAGCTCCAGTATTTTAGCTCGCCATCCAGTTAACCTCCAGCTCAGTATTTTAGTTCATTTCCATCCAGTAAACCTCCAGCTGAAGTAGCTCTCCAGGCCAGAAGTATTTTAGCTCTCCACGCAAAAGATATTTTAGCTCTCCAGGCAAAAGATATTTTAGCTCTCCAGGCAAAAGATATTTTAGCTCTCCAGGCCAGAAGTATTTTAGCTCTCCACGCAAAAGATATTTTAGCTCTCCAGGCCAGAAGTATTTTAGCTCTCCACGCAAAAGATATTTTAGCTCTCCAGGCCAGAAGTATTTTAGCTCTCCACGCAAAAGATATTTTAGCTCTCCAGGCCAGAAGTATTTTAGCTCTCCACGCAAAAGATATTTTAGCTCTCCAGGCCAGAAGTATTTTAGCTCTCCAGGCCAGAAGTATTTTAGCTCTCCACGCAAAAGATATTTTAGCTCTCCAGGCCAGAAGTATTTTAGCTCTCCACGCAAAAGATATTTTAGCTCTCCAGGCCAGAAGTATTTTAGCTCTCCAGGCCAGAAGTATTTTAGCTCTCCACGCAAAAGATATTTTAGCTCTCCACGCAAAAGATATTTTAGCTCTCCACGCAAAAGATATTTTAGCTCTCCACGCAAAAGATATTTTAGCTCTCCACGCAAAAGATATTTTAGCTCTGCACGCAAAAGATATTATAGCTCACCACGTAAAAGATATTTTAGTTTTATTATTAGTATTTTCTTTAGACCACAAGTGTTTTCGCTCTTCAGCTGAAATATTTTAGCTCACCAGCTCCAGTATTATTCCTCACTATCTAGTTAGATTTCATCCAAGTCAATTATTTAAGCTCTCCATCCAGTTAGACTCCAGTTCAAGTATTCTAGCTCTCCACCAAAAAGGCCTCCAGCTCAAGTATTTCAGCTTTTAGCAGTTTAGCTCTCTCGGCCGCAAGTTTGCTCTCTCGGCCACGAGTTTAGCTCTCTCGGCCACAAGTTTAGCTCTCTCGGCCACAAGTTTAGCTCTCTCGGCCACAAGTTTAGCTCTCTCGGCCACAAGTTTAGCTCTCTCGGCCACAAGTTTAGCTCTCTCGGCCACAAGTTTAGCTCTCTCGGCCACAAGTTTAGCTCTCTCGCCCGCAAGTTTGCTCTCTCGGCCACAAGTTTAGCACTCTCGGCCCAAGTTTGCTCTCCCGGCCACAAGTATTTTAGCTGTCCAGCTTGAGTGATGCAAATCTCACATGGGTCCCCTACCAACGAATCATTATCATAGGAATCGTAACTTAAAATTCATTGTAACACTAGGATTCGGACACCAGTGCCTGTGAAAATGACAAGGAATTGGTTAGCAAACGGATTTTAGTTTTACTAATACTAAATACTAAGTATGACAATGGACCACCTACTACATCAGGGATAATACGCCAGGGATAATACTGCTGTTGTGGATGAAGAATCTGTCTTACCGAACAATCCTTCTAAACCAGAACGTAAGGAATAATTTCGGATTATCGTCATTTAATTTACCACGCAAAATAATTTTATATATCTTATAAGACAATAACTTAAGCTGTTTGCCTTAGCTAGAAAAAGTTTCGTTTGCTTTAAGGGTCTTTGTGACACTCTCACCCAGTGATCTAATTACTGAGAAGCAAAGGTGTCCTAATGTTTATTTTGTCTCTTATTTAGAGAAGAATGTCGAACCAAACATGGAATTCACAAGGACTCATGAACAAATAGTGTAGATGTCTGTCCATACAATGAGAGCCATCGTGTCGGCGAAGGCCGCTTTCATTACCATCTAATAATTACATGTCGAGAGGTGACGCATTATTCCCATTTCCTATCCTAAATAAATTCTACTTATTGCACTTAAGTGAGTTTGGAATTTGGAACGCCACCGATGGGCTTGTCTGAAGTCATTTTTGATCCAAGTCAAATTAGATTGTAATCCAAAATGTATTCTCATGAAAGGAACCCAAATTAATTTTGTTTCAGAAAAAACTTTTCCCAGGAAAACATTTTATCAAAACTAAAAAAGTTTTAGAATACCGAAAAACGTTTTTTTAATTTTTGTAACTTGATCGCAATTGTTCAAAAATCGTGATCTGATGTCTCAATCCGTTGCGTTCAATGCGTACCCTAAAATGTTTTTCGTAGAGTAATTTTTTAGGTTTTTCGAGAATCCTTCTATGCCGTCTTGCTTTACTATTATTAGTCTACCAGAAGCAATAATATGTAAGATGTCTATAGGTGTTTTGAATGACAAGCGAATCCTGAAAAAGATGATTCAGCCGAAATATGCGATTATAGTCGAAGCCACCACATTCCTGCAGAAGTGTTTAGCATTCATCAGCAAGTTTGTACTACACGCTGTGAAGTCACCGTTTGAAACGATCCGATTCTCCCTACATTGAGTAAGTTGTACCACAGTTTATCATTTCTCTGACGTTTTTTAAAATTTTTTGGTGTTTAGCATGTTTGGCATGATGTAGAAATTCGTTTCTAGGGATTTTCTTTCTCCCTATTTCGTCGGCATTTCAAAAGGGGCATGTAGTGTTGGGGGAAATACAATTGTATGATTCCGATCCGAATATTTTACATTATTACAGAAACAGAAATCACCAGCAAATGAGTCAGAAGTGAAGTCTGTTTGATTGCCGTAACGGATTCCATGGGTTCAGAATCTCTTCATAACGGAACAGAGAATTCGATTCCTCTCATTGAAGCAAGCAAAGTGCCCCAAAGTGCTAATTTCTAAACAGCAAACTTTCGGGGACCGTATATGGAAAAACCTAAGAAATATTTAAGTAAATTCCCTTTGCATTTAAAAACCAATCATTCTTATCGAACAAATTCAAGACATTGGGTAATGGATTAACTTATTTCAATTTTTAAGGTTGGTAAACAGATTTGGATTCTGCTAATAAAGCTTAATTCTAGTTACCAGTTACAATGCCCTTATAGTTCTGGAAGATGAAGAGCACGGGCATGGACGATCAATCTCTTTACAAGGTGGATAACCGGGCATGGACGATGAAGTACTTTTGCAGTCTCAGGGTGTACCAAAGTTTCCGTTTCCCAAAAATTAAATGTAGGAGGGAGTTCCGACAGGCTTTAAAGTGAAGTTGCATCACTAGTCTTGTGGTGTTCTCCTGCCCAATGTGCTGGCTTATTCCAAGAAGGTAAGGGTTGAAACTTCTAGCATAACGGTTAACCGTATTCGAAATTCGTCTCATAATCTTTTAAACTTTTTGTCATATAATTTGTTAATATATTTTGGTCTCACTTCCAGAAAAGGGCACCTCCAAAATATTAGACAAGCTTTGGAGTCGCTTTTCCGGTTAATGGTCCTGATACACCAAGTATAAAAAGACATCCTGCACGCACCATAACTATTTCTAAAGATGAAATGCCAGGAATTTTTGTTGAAATAAACATCCCCGACAATCCACTAATAATAGGAATCTGTTGCAAGATAAGAAAATGAACCGCATTGTTGCATATTCGGTAAGTTGTTGAAAATATAAATTTGTGATTTTAGTTGTTTCCACGTTGTCTCAATGAAAAGTCCGAAAAGTGACTGGGTAACTACTGGCTACTTTTATGGATGGAGTCAACCTGCATCAGCTAATCTGTTGGAGGTTGATTGATACTGAAACATTTACAGTTTCGCCCTTCTGACTTCGATTATGTAACAGACAGTAAAGCTGGGTGAAATACTAAAATACCGCAGCAATAGAGATGTAATACAAGGTTTAACGAACTTTTGGCTAATCCTGTAACTTTGATGAAAGATTCTGGGGATAGGCAGTGAAGTCACTTTATCACAAGCAGAGGGAAAATTTTTTCACATATCCAATCCAACCCCATTTAAATTTGTAGCAGTCATAGAGTTCTCCATCCAGTTATACTCCACCTCAGGTATTTCAGCTCTTAGCTCTCCATCCAGTTTTACTCCAGCTCAAGTATTTCAGTTCGTCTTCATTCAGTTAGACTCCAGCTGAAGTACTTCACTTCAAGTCATCTCCTTTCAGTCAAACTCCAGCTCAACTGTTTCAGTAATAGTAATAGCTTTAAAAGTAATAGTATATCTATATCTATGGTTTCAGTTTCAGCTCATCTAAATCTAGGTAGATTCCCAAGTATTTTAGCTCATCTACATCCATGTAGATTCCAGCTCATTATTTTAATTCTCCAGTTAGACGCCAGCTCAATATTCTAGTTCTCCAGGCCACAAGTATTTTAGCTCTCCACTGGAGTTTCCAGTTAGACTTCAGCTCAATATTGTATATAGCTCTCCAGGCCACAAGTATTTTAGCTCTCCAGTTATATAGACTCCAGCTCAATATTTTAGCTTTCCACCACAAGTGTTTTAGCTCTGCAGCTAAGAGGGATTCAGATCTCAAATGGGTCCCCAATCAACGAATCATTATCATAGGAAACTTCAATTAATTAAATTCATATGTAATACCAGGATTCGGACACCAGTGTCTGTGATAATGAGGGATTTGTTAACAACAAATGGATGCCACTTTAAATACTAAGGATGACAATGAACCACCTACTACTTCAGCAACAAGGGATAATTCTACGGTTGTGGATCCAGAACCGTTAGTACAACGGATTCCTGCAAAACCAGAGCCACAACTTAAGAAACAACTTCGGATTATTGTCGTTTAATTTGGCACATAGAATAATAACTATATTTAAGTGAAATGAGAAAATGATACCTATCGCTGCTATCACTGTTTACCTTGGCTAGAATAGTTTCACAATTGCTTTTTCAGTTTTTTGGAATAGTTTAAGTACCTCATTGTTATAGAAAATAATTTTCGTTTACTATTCCATTATTACTTTTTTTATTGCGAAAAGCAGTTTATTTCAGATCCAAAATTTCAAAAATCGTTTCCGAGTTTGATAGACAAACTGAAAAAGTTTGCATTGGTTCACCGTTTTGACTCATTTTCGTATTAATTAAGTATTTGGTCAATAGTATGGTAGGAATACCAATCCTAAATTCAGATAATCAAATTCTTCAATATTCACAAGCAGTTGGTCTGATAAAGGTTTCCTTTCCTAACACTAATAATATTTTGTCTCTTATTTAGAGGAGGGGATCGATCCAAACATGGAATTCACAAGGACACATGAACAAGTAGTGGAGATGACTGAAGATTTTGAAACACTATGACATGCATCTAAGTGATCGGGAAGGAATTTTGCCGGGATCAGCTAGATATCTCGGAACATTCAAACATTCAATCAACTGAGAACATAGAACATGTTCCATGTCCATACAATGTTCAAATCGTGTTGGCGAAGACCGATTTCACCAACGTCTAATTAGATTTCGAGAGGTGATGCATTATTCTCAGTTTCTATCCTAAATAAATTCTACTTTATTGTATTTATTTGAGCTTGGAACATCACCGATGGTGATATCTAAAGTAATTTTCGATCAAAGCCAAATTACAATGTGATACAGTTAACAGTATCGATTCTCATGAAAGAAACCCAAATTAGTTTTGTTTTAGAAAAAGCATTTCTCAGGAAAACATTTCAGCAAAACGGAAAGACTTTTAGAATACCGAAACAGTTTTTCCGAAGTCAAATTATTTTTAATTTATTAATTTCTGTAACTTGATCGCAATTGTTCAAAAATCCGTGATGTCTCTAAGCGTTCAGTGCGTACCCTAAAATGTATTTCGCTGAGTTACAATTTCTGTTTATTGCGAATCCTTTTATCTTTTCTTGCTTTATTATTATTAGTCTATCAGAAGCGAAGTTTATACTATATAAAATGTGTGTATACGTATACTTGTTATGAATAATAGGCACATCCTGAAGAAGATAATGCTGTCAAAATATGCTCTACAGTTAGACTCCTGCTCAACTATTTTAGCTCTCCAGGCAGGCCGCAAATATTTTAGCTCTCCAGGCAGGCCGCAAATATTTTAGCTCTCCAGGCATGCCGCAAATATTTTAGCTCTCCAGGCAGGCCGCAAATATTTTAGCTCTCCAGGCAAGGCAGGCCTCAAGTATTTTAGCTCTCCAGGCAAGGCAGGCCACAAGTATTTTAGCTCTCCAGGCAAGGCCAGCCACAAGTATTTTAGCTCTCTAGGCCACAAGTATTTATTTTTAGCTCTCCGGGCTGCAAATATTTTAGCTCTCCCTGCCATAAATATTTTACCTGGTCAGCTGAAATATTCTAGCTTGAAGGTTGCTATATAGCTCAATTTTTTTAGATCACCAGCTCCAGTATTTTAGTTCGCCAGCTAAGAGTGATACAAATGTCAGATCTATCAACGAATCGTTATCATAGGACACGTCAATTTTATTAATTTTATATGTAATATGTAATACTACGATTCCGACTTTTCTGACACCAGTGAAAATGAGGAATTGGTGAACAACAATCGGATCCACTTTTAAACACTACGAATGACAATGGACAACTTAATATGTACGTCAACAACAAGGAATAATTATACAGTTGTGGATGAAGAATTAACCCGTCGTACCACAGAGTCCTTCAGAACGAGAACGTAAGAAACAACGTCAGATTATTTAGATTTAATTTACCACATAAAATAATATCTATAGTTCTTCCCTTTTCTGGTATTGGTTGTTCTGTTAAAGGTTTCCTTTCCCATATTCAGACATATGTACCGAACATATATACCAATCACCTTTCCGATATTTTTTCTCTTATTTAGAGGAGGGTGTCGATCCAAACATGGAATTCACAAGGATTCATCAACAAATAGTGGAAATGACGGAACGTTTTGAAACACTGCATGACATGCATCCAAGTGATCGACAAGGAATTTTGCTGGGATCAGCTAGGCATCTCGGGACATTCAATCAACTGAGAACATGTCCAGACAATGAGAGCCATTGTGTCGGCGAAGGCCGCTTTCATCAACACCTAGGCAATTAGATGTCGAGAGGTAAAGCATTATTCTCATTTCCTATCCTAAATATACTCTACTTATTGTACTTATTTATGTTTGGAACGTCACCGGTAGCGATGTCCAAAGTTATTTTCGATCAATGTCAAATTAGATTGTCATGTATTCTGGAAACCCAAATTAATTTTTTAAAGAAAGCCTTTCTCAGGAAAACATTTCAGCAAAACGAAAAATATTTTAGAATACCGAAATCAAAAAACTATCTGTAATTTTTGTAACCTGATGACAAGTGCTTAAAAATCGGTGATATCTCAATCCGTTGCGTTCAACGTGTAGCCTAAAATGTACTTCGTAGAGTAACAATTTCGGTTTTGCGGGAATCCTTTATCCTGTCTTGTTTTCTTATTTTTAGTCTATGAGAAGCAATGTTTATGATATATAAAATGTCCGTATACATGTTATGAATGATAGGCGAATCCTGAAAAAGGTGATGCAGTGAAAATATGCGATTATAACCGAAGCCACCATATTCGTGCCACAAATAGCATTCATCAGTAAGTTTGTACTACACGTTGTGAAGACACCGTTAGAAACGATCCGATGCTCCCCACATTGAGTAAGCTGTACCATAGTTTGTCCTTTTTCTGATGTTTTTTTTAATGTTTTTGATGTTCAGCTTGCTGTCATGATGTAAAAATGATATTTGTTTTAAATCTTATTCTATACAGGCATGGTGAAATGACAAAAGAACGCTTCCAAGTAGTCAGATGTAATGTCAGTTTGATTGTTTACACGGATTCCATGGGTTCAGAACCTCTTAATAACGGAACAGTGAATTCCATTCCTCCCACAAATGATCAGCTCGGGCATGGACGATTAAACTCTTTACAAGGTGGATAGCCGGGCATGGACGATCGAAGAATGAAATTCTTTACAATTTGGATAGCCGGGCATGGACCACCGAAGAGGGACATTCTTTACAATTTGGATAGCCGGGCATGGACGACCGAAGAGGGACATTCTTTACAATTTGGAAAGCCGGGCATGGACCACCGAAGAGTGACATTCTTTACAATTTGGATGGCCGGGCATGGACGACCGAAGAGGGACATTCTTTACAATTTGGATAGCCGGGCATGGACCACCGAAGAGGGACATTCTTTACAATTTGGATAGCCGGGCATGGACGCATGGACCACCGAAGAGTGACATTCTTTACAATTTGGATAGCCGGGCATGGACGCATGGACCACCGAAGAGTGACATTCTTTACAATTTGGATAGCCGGGCATGGACGACCAACGAGTGACATTCTTTACAATTTGGATAGCCGGGCATGGACCGACAAAGAATGAAATTCTTTACAATTTGGATAGCCGGGCATGGACGATGAAATTCTTTACAATTTGGATAGCCGGGCATGGACCGACAAAGAATGAAATTCTTTACAATTTGGATAGCCGGGCATGGACCGACAAAGAATGAAATTCTTTACAATTTGGATAGCCGGGCATGGACCGACAAAGAATGAAATTCTTTACAATTTGGATAGCCGGGCATGGACCGACAAAGAATGAAATTCTTTACAATTTGGATAGCCGGGCATGGACCGACAAAGAATGAAATTCTTTACAATTTGGATAGCCGGGCATGGACGATGAAATTCTTTACAATTTGGATAGCCGGGCATGGACGATGAAATTCTTTACAATTTGGATAGCCGGACATGGACGATCAAATTCTTTACAAGGTGGCCCGGTGCCTGTGAAATTGAGGAATTTGTTAACAAACGGATTCCATTTTTAGATACTGAGGATGACCTACTACATCAAACGCAACGGATAATACTACGGCTGTAAAAGAACCTGGCTTACCACAGAATACTCCAGAACCAGAATGTTTGAGTAAGGAATAACTAGGGTTATTTTCATTTAATTTGTCACATAAAGTAATAATTGTATTTATGTGTATAAGAATATGATAACTAAAACTGTTTGCCTGGGCTAGAAAAACTTTCACAGTTGCTTCTTAATTTTTTGGTCGATAGGACTGCCAATTCTAAAGTCAGATTGTCAGTTTGTCAGATATTGTCTTATTCCCCTTTCACACACAGTTGATCTCTTAAAGGTTTCATTTTCTAGTTTTTCATGTATTCCCGTCTCAATCTTGAAATACCGTCCTCAAAACTGAAATACAATGAAATATTTCTTTATTATCCTTTCGGAAATTATAATACCCATTCACAATTTTTTAAATGACAAAAGAAGTAAATTTGCCTTCCTGTTTTCGTTTTCGTCCATTTTAAGGGAGGCTATGTTACACACACCCTGTGTGGCAAAAACTGCTAGAAGTCAAGGGGTCTCAATTTATATTTTGTCTCTTATTTAGAGGAGGATGTCTAACCAAACATGGAATCATGAACAAATACTGGCGATGACGGAACGTTTTGAATATCTATGTGACATGCATCTAAGTGATCGGCAAGTTTGGTGGGATCAGCTAGACATCTCGGGACATTCAATCAGTTGATAACATGTCCATACAATGAGAGCCATCATGTCGGCGAAGGACGATTTCATCAACATCTAATTAGATGTCGACAGGTAAAGCATTTTCCCATTCCCTATCATAAATAAATTCTACTTATTGTATTTATTTGAGCATGGAACGTCACCGATGGCGATGTCTAAAGTAATTTTGAATCAAAGCCAAATTAGAATGTGATACAGTTGTTAGAAACGATCCGATTTTCCCCAGGTTGTGAAGTCACCGTTAGAAACGATCCGATTCTCCCCAGGTTGTGAAGTCACTGTTAGAAACGATCCGATTCTCCCCAGGTTGTGAAGTCACCGTTAGAAACGATCCGATTCTCCCCAGGTTGTGAAGTCACCGTTAGAAACGATCCGATTCTCCCAGGTTGTGAAGTCACCGTTAGAAACGATCCGATTCTCCCAGGTTGTGAAGTCACCGTTAGAAACGATCCGATTCTCCCCAGGTTGTGAAGTCACCGTTAGAAACGATCCGATTCTCCACACGTTGTGAAGTCACCGTTAGAAACGATCCGATTCTCCCCAGGTTGTGAAGTCACCGTTAGAAACGATCCGATTCTCCCCAGGTTGTGAAGTCACCGTTAGAAACGATCCGATTCTCCCCAGGTTGTGAAGTCACCGTTAGAAACGATCCGATTCTCCCCAGGTTGTGAAGTCACCGTTAGAAACGATCCGATTCTCCCCAGGTTGTGAAGTCACCGTTAGAAACGATCCGATTCTCCCCAGGTTGTGAAGTCACCGTTAGAAACGATCCGATTCTCCCCAGGTTGTGAAGTCACCGTTAGAAACGATCCGATTCTCCCGACGTTGTGAAGTCACCGTTAGAAACGATCCGATTCTCCCCAGGTTGTGAAGTCACCGTTAGAAACGATCCGATTCTCCCCAGGTTGTGAAGTCACCGTTAGAAACGATCCGATTCTCCCCAGGTTGTGAAGTCACCGTTAGAAACGATCCGATTCTCCCCAGGTTGTGAAGTCACCGTTAGAAACGATCCGATTCTCCCGACGTTGTGAAGTCACCGTTAGAAACGATCCGATTCTCCCCAGGTTGTGAAGTCACCGTTAGAAACGATCCGATTCTCCCGACGTTGTGAAGTCACCGTTAGAAACGATCCGATTCTCCCGACGTTGTGAAGTCACCGTTAGAAACGATCCGATTCTCCCGACGTTGTGAAGTCACCGTTAGAAACGATCCGATTCTCCCCACGTTGTGAAGTCACCGTTAGAAACGATCCGATCTCCACACGTTGAGTAAGTTTTACCACAGTTTATCATTTTTTTTGACGTTTTCTAGAAAATTTGGTGTTTTGCGTGTTTGGCATGATGTAAAAATGATGTTTGCTTTAAATCTCATGCTATATTATAGGCATGGTGAAATGCCAAAAGAAAGAGTGACGATACTATTCTTACAGAAGTGTTTAATATTCATCAGCAAGTTTGTACTACACGTTGTGAAGCCACCATTAGAAACGATCCGATTCTCCCCGCGTAGAGTAAGTTGTACCAGAGTCTAACATTTTTCTGTCTTCTTTTTAAATTTTTGTTGGTGTTTAGCCTGTTTGGCATAATGTAAATGATGTTTGCTTTAAATCTGCTATATAGGATTGATGAAATGTAAAAGAACTAGAGACGATACGATTCTTGGGATTTTCATTTCCCCTCTTTCGTCGGCATTTCAAAAGTTATATTATGGACTTGTAGTGCTGGGCGGAAATACAATTGTTGTATGATTAACAATATTTTCCATTATTATAGAAATCGCCAGCGAGGGAGTCTGATGTAACGTCAGTTTGATTGCCGTAACGGATTTCATGGGTTAAGAATCTCTTAATAAAGGAACAGGGAATTCGAGTCCTCTCATTGAAGTAAGCAAAGTTTCTCAAACGCTAATTTCAAAACAGCAATATTTCGGGGACGTATATAGAAAAACCCACGAAATATTTAAGTAAATTTTCTTTGCATTGAAATACCTATTTTTATTATCGAACAAATTCAAGTCATTGCGTAATGGATTAATTTATTTCAAATTTTCAAGGTTGGTTCTAAGCAGTTTTGGATGAATTACTTGATTCTAACTACCAATTACAATGCCCTGTTATTTTTGGAAGAGGAATAACCCTGGCATGGACGATCATATTCTTTGCAGTGTACTTTTGCTTTAACTATACATTTATACGTAGTAACATGTAAACATGTTATAATAAATTCGTGCTAGTCAAGCGAAGATGATAACAAAGTTCCTTGGCATGTTTTAATTCGTTGTGCAGTTCTTGAGTTATTCATGGTCAAAGTAGATATCATTCTGGGACACTCCTTCATATAGTTTTACTTTATTAATATCTTCATCTATACTCTATACTAACTAAAATAAAGTCAACCATACCTCTACAATTCTGAATTTCCGTTTTCGATGTCTTGCTCAAAACTCACGAGTCATCTTGTTCTTCATCTTCTTCTAACAGTAGCAAGAGGGCCGCTTATTAAAAGTGTTTTGTATGAATTATCTGATAGTGCCGTCAGCGATACAAAGTGAACTTTGTGGAGATGTATTGAAATTATGTCATCAGGATTGAAAATATATGTAAAGCAAAACGAAGGTAACAAATGTGATGGGATTTTGAGTTGGATTGGGTGAATTTATTGATTAGCGGAATTTATATTGTGAAGTGCTGGCATTTCCTTATTATCACTGTCATAAATACAGCCCCTAACTCATAAATAATATCATAAATCATGCATAACAAAAACTTGAGGAAAAGCAAAGCTACAATTTAGACCATAAGTTACTCCGGAAAATGAAATGTACGGAATATGTGATTTCTCAATAATTAAATACCTCATTGAGATAATTCGTTTAAATATTTTCTAAAAATTGGAGCTTGAAATAAATGGTCTTTAAGAATAAGATGAGCACTGAACTGTTGTCATAAAACCATTACAGCTCCAGTTTTCTTTGTGTAATTAACTTTTAGCAGACAGCATTCAGCGGACAGTGATACCGGACTTATCATAATGATAAATTCTTGTGCAATTACAATGTATTTGTGTGATAATAAACAAATGTGTTCTTATCCTTGTGTATTAGGTACTTTGTACATTACTAAGGATATTATGTGATGTTCCACTAATTATTGAAAATATCACACTTCACATTAATGTTATCGAAACAAGTTCCTTAATTAGAATATTCTTCAAACGATGGAAACTATTCTCATTATCATTATACTAATGATTCCAAAGCAAAATTAACTTCTCTGTAGTACACTTACAAAAGATTAGACGCTAAGAAGTGTAGAATATCCTCGAAACTGCTGCTCTACTTTAACAATGAAAACCTCCGTAGCAGTTTGCCTTGTTTTGGCTGCTTTTGTTGTTTTGGCATCCTCAGATATTTCTCCACAGAGTACAAAATATTTAATATTTTTAAATAATTAAATAACTTCTTAAATTACTTTTCATATCTTAATTATATTTGTTCAATTTGGTATAATATTTAGGAATTGTTCGTCAAAAGGGTGATTCCGAGTGTACTCCTGGGCAAACCAAGATGTTGGACTGCAACAACTGTTTCTGCTCAAATGGCCATTGGGGTTGTACCTACAAAGGCTGTCCCCGCAAAGGTTCTTATGTCTAGATGGGGCAAAAGCGTATCTCAGAGGTCCGACTCCTGCACCTGTAGAAATGGAAATTGAAATTGGGATTGCACAGATTTACTGATAACCTATAAAATCTTTTTATTTTACGAACCCTTCTAATTAATAATGCACTTAACTTGTTTAATAGCAAAAGAGGCTGTTTAGCAGGAGATTTAGTTTGCAAACCTTGTTTTCCAGTAAAGTTAATATTTACAATGGTTAAATTTTACAAAAATTCTATGTAGGTTATTTCTGGCCTAACGGTTACAGTGCAAATATTTTATTTTCTGCATATCTTCAATAAATTTTCATTTATATTTCATTATTTTATAAAAAATTTGGTATCACGTCATAATGCCGAATGAAAAACACCGAATTGAAAAATACCGAAAGAAAAATGCCGAAATTGAAAAATACCGAATAGAAAAACACCGAAATAAAAGATACCGAAAGAGAATAAGACCGAAAGTCAATAATACTTTCGGCATTATTCTTATTCGGTATTTTTTAATTCGGCATTATTCTAATCGGCATTTTTAATTTTCGGCATTTTTCATTCGGCGTTTTTCGTTTCGGCGTTTTACATTCGGCATTATGACGTGGAACCAAAAAATTTAAATATTTTATTTCAGATTCTAAAACGATGTTAACAGTATTGAGGGCATTCTCATCGGTAATAATTGCCTTCGCAAATTCCATTTCAATTGCTATTTTCTTATTAAATTTCCAGTAGCCATACCTCAGAGGAAAAGGATGCAATTAAGTACAGTGCAAATTGAATTAAACTAGTTTTGGTGTTTTAATACCTTTTAAGGGCATTTCACCTCGTATGGGGAATGATTTTAGAAAAACAATGAATAAATTTGTAAAAAATTATTTCTCGCAGTTTTTATATTTCCTCTTCTGTTTCATTTATTTTATTTCTAACAGTACAATATCCTCTATTTTCACATAAAGGCTTTTTAACGGAGCCTTTCATACTCCTTGATTTAGATAGACTAAATTACATTGCAAAGCTGATTTAAAATGAAGCTGATTATAACTTTTATGTGTGTTGTATTTCTTATAAGCTCAGCATATACAAATTGCTATCATTAACCGAAAATTATTACTCGTGGATGCATTTGCTAGGTCTCGGGTACTTTTAAGTGCCTGTTTATTTTGCTGAATAAAGAAATGAACCTACTGATAACTTACCTATAATATGTTTATGTTTGTTCGAGATATTTCTTTCATTGAACGCTTTTCTTATTTTATTGCTAACTTTAAAGCCATATAATTACATATTGGAAATATAGGAATACGTTACTTCTGAATTACAAATTACAACTGAATTTAACACCTTGATTGTGCCGATTGTGGACAATTAATTCAGTTTGCAAATTTAGAGACACCCTGGGTCGATAAACTGTTCAAAGTTGTTGGCTTTATTTTTTGAATATTCTGAGTGATCGAGAACTGATTTTCCGGAACAAACGAAATCTTACTAAAAGCTTATCCAAAGGACTAATTTCAAAATATCACAAAATATCAACTTTGTAAGGTAATATAAAACATAAACTTATACAAAACAAAAATTAATTTCAAGTTTTTCATATCCTAACTCCAAAATGTTAAAATATTTTTAAATGTTTAATTTCAGGAAAGTAGATTGAGACGTGTGCGGCTAGGAAAGAGTTGTAAATCTGTTTTACTGCCAATGCTGTTTGAGAGAATTGAGAGGTGGCAATGGAGAAAAGGAAACTATCAAATTTTGTTAGTGGCAGAAAAGTTTCGAAGGTGAAAAGCGTGATGCTTGGAGATGAAGATGACTCCCAGGGAAGAAGCGTAAGTAAAAGTGTTTGTGGATCCACAAAAGCGAAGAATAGAGAAGAAGACTGTAAGGGAACATCTAAAGGGTCAAGTAATTTGAAGAATGGGACTGTTCAGACTGGAAAGAAATGCTTTCGCTGTGAAGTTTGTGGAAAAGGATTTGCGAAATCGAAAGATTTATCAGATCACAGCCGAATCCACACTGGAGAGAAACCCTTTAGTTGTAACTTCTGTCAAAAGTCTTTCAATCAAAAACCTCATTTGGAAGTTCATATAAGAATCCACACTGGAGAGAAATTATACTTCTGTTCCTTCTGTCAAAAAACGTTCACTCATAAAAGTAGTTTAGATATGCATTTGATAAGTCACCACACTGGAGAAAGAACCTTCAAATGCACCACGTGTGGAAAAGGATTCTTAGCAAGTTGTCACTTACAAATGCATGAGAGAATCCACACTGGAGAGAAACCCTTCAAATGCAACACGTGTGGAAAAGAATTTACTCAAAGTGGTAACTTACGGCAGCATGAAAGAATCCACTATTGTGGAGAGAAATCCATTCCGAAGGCAAGATATTTTTGTTCATTTTGCCAGGCTACTTTCAGTAAGAGAAGCAACCTGAATGTACACCTTAGAATCCACACAGGAGAAAGACCCTTCAAATGCACCACGTGTGGGAAAGAATTCACAACAAGTTGCCATTTACAGAGGCATGAAATGGTCCACACTGGAGAAAGGCCTTTCAAATGCAAGATGTGTGGAAAAGAATTCACAGTAAGGATAACCTTACAACGACACGAGATTCACGTGGAAAGCCTTCAATGCAAGCTGTGAAAGATCCAGTATACGCGACACGAGCCACGTGAGAAGGCCTTCAATGCCACGGTGGAAGATCAGAGTAGGTACCTACGCGACTGACGAATCCACCGGGAAGACCGTTCCTTTGCGTAATTTGTGCAAAAACATTTACGCAGTCAAGTAGTATGAAGAGACATTCGAGAATCCACTTTGGGGAAAAACCGTTTGCATGTGGCACTTGTGGAAAAGCATTCACTCGTTCCGAAAGTTTAAAAGCACATGAAATAACTCACAGTGTACAACAATGAAGGTTAGTGAAACAAAGAAACACAGTATCCTCCATTTAATCTACATTTATTATTACTTATCATGTTTATTAATTATTTTAAAAGGATTATGCTGAGCTAAAGCTTATAAAAATAGAATTTGAAGACTCGTGAATATGAAATATGTCTATTGAAGTTTATTATAGTAAACAGTTATTTCAGTAGAACAACTTTATACTTTGCAGGAATACTTCCAAGACCTCCTCGTCAATGCAATCAAATTTAAAATCAATTTATGGACGCTTATTGACAGCAGAGTTGTCATATCTCAGGGAAAAACAATGAAATTAAGTGCAATCCAAGAATTACACAAGAATTGAATACAACACAACACAAGAATTGAATTGAATTTTTAATTAAATAGTTTAGTGTTTTAATACATTTAAGGACTTTGCTCAACAAATAAGAAATGTTCTTATGAAAGTATTAAATAATTAGTGAAGGTATTCTTATATACATACACAGATGCATAAAAATGATGGTGTCTTACTGCGACTGTACTAAGGTATATTTTTTATCAATTAATAATAATAATTTTCTTTTGTAATAAAAACAATATTTTTGTCTAACTTGTTATAAATGATAAATGCATGTCGGAAATTTTATTAAGAAGCATTTTTTGTTTACAGCAGGATATACAGACACAACACTTTGAAACTTTTAGAATTTTCCTATAGAAATCAATATTTATTTTTTATGATTACTATAATGTAGTCAGCTTACTAAACACAAAAGTAATTCGGTAATACAATTACAGAATATGCACATTAAATATTAAGTAAGTGTCCCCTATTATGGATTGTGATCAACTAGAGAAATTGCCATTGCCATTGAGATATTATTACGTGATAATTACGAACCTACGATATGAAGTTAACTACGAGTTAACTTCATACCTAAGTAAAAGAATTTCTAAAAACGCTCCCTACGTACCAAATCTACATAAATTGGGTGATAACGAGTTATAAATGCTAATCCGGTGACCAATTTAGCATCTGTGTCCTCCCATGCTTCAAACCGAAATTCTTTCAAAAGCCTGGCTGAGATTAATTTAAGATTTTCGTATGCAAGTCGCTGTCCAATGCAACTTCTTGGTCCAAATCCAAAACTGGTCATTGCATACGCATTGATATTCCTTTTGTTATCCGGCATATATCTCCGAGGATCGAAATTTTCAGGATTTTCAAAATACTCAGGATTCCTATTTGTTACCCAACTTGGAACTATGACACTGGTTCCCTTTTTAATTCGGAAGTTTTTGTAAGACCAATCCTTAGTGCAAAGTCTTTCTAGTCTGGGAAATGGCGGACTAAGCCTCACTGTTTCCATTAAGCATGCGGTTAGGTAATCAGCGTTTTCTAAAGCATCGTGATCGAGTTGACCATCTTTTGTAGTTTCGATAATTGCATCTAACTCTTGGAGAAGTGTATTTTGAACATCCGGGTTTTTTGCCAAATAATAGGAAAGTAGAGACATTGTGTTGGCCATTGTGTCGTAGCCTGCGATGAAAAACTCCAATGCTTGGGCATACACAGTATTTTTTGTAATTTTTAACCTTTTGTATTCCGGGGTGTCCAGTTTATCCAACATGTCGATCAGAATTTGGATAAAATCGTTTTCACTCCTCCCTGATTTTCTCCTTACGCTTACTATCTTTTCTATTGTTGATACAAAAGTGTCAACTCCTTTCATTTGAAACTTAGGGATTAGTCGGTGAAGGAAAGGAAACGTCTCTGAAATGGAAATAAAGTTAATTCATTACCAATCTACGAATATACAAAGGCTTGTATTTAAGTGTACCTCAAAAGTTATCGGTTTACCTAAAGAAAAATTATCACTTTACCTCAAATACATTTAGCTAATGATCCAGCCTCAAGTAGGTATAGTTACTTCGAACTGATAATATACCTCTGTTCTGTCTCATGTTTTAATGCAATTTGCTAATGTTTTATAATACATTTTCTTCAAGTAAAGTACGAAATCCTCACTATACTTCAGCTAAATGTACCAAAGTATTTGCAAATTGCATTAAAACTCGGTATATTATCGTTGGGAGTAATTATACTTGAGACTGGATAAATATTCATCAGCTAAATGTATTCTGTATTATCAATTATATGATATGAGGTAAAGTGATAGTTATTTACCTAAAAGCGGCATGAAAAAGTTTACTTCCAAATCTTCAAACATCATTTGCTTAATTAATTTGACGAGATAATTCTCGGGGTCCTTTCTGTCAGGTAACACAATTCCCAAAAATGACTTTGCTGTAGCATCAACGATGAAAGTGACCATAAAACTGTGTAAAGTAGATATTTATTAAAGTGATTCTTAACATTACCTAAGCCAATGAAAACAACGAATAATACTTTAAAAAATCATACTCTTTCATATCGAATTTCATTCTTTTGGCATTCTGATTTCCTTCTTTCATTTTTGCTGCGACATCGTGGACATACTTATCTATTAGCCCCTGGATAATTTTTCCGTGATGCTTTATTCGTCCAGAGGTAAACAATGGTGTTAGCTGACTCCGAATCACTTTCCATTGCTCAACTGAAAATTATAAGTTATATGATAATTCAAGAGTAGTAAAATATTAATTCTTGAGTTATTGTACCTTCACAATCACTCAGACAAATACAACCACTAATCCGGCTTTGAAAAAGAATTTTTATTAGATTTAAAACTGCAAATTTCCATGTAATTATTAAATTCCGCCACTTTGCGAAATCGATTCCCACTATGACACTGGTTCCCTTTTTAATTCGGAAATTTTTGTAGGACCAATCCTTAGTGCAAAGTCTTTCTAGTCTGGGAAATGGCGGACTAAGCCTCACTGTTTCCATTAAGCATGCGGTTAGGTAATCAGCGTTTTCTAAAGCATCGTGATCGAGTTGACCATCTTTTGTATTTTCGATAATTCCATCTAACTCTTGGAGCAATGTATTTTGGACATCCGGGTTTTTTGCCAAATAATAAGAAAGTAGGGACATTGTGTTGGCCATTGTGTCGTAGCCTGCGATGAAAAACTCCAATGCCTGGGCATACACAGTATTTTTCGTAATTTTTAACCTTTTGTATTCCGGGGTGTCCAGTTTATCCAACATGTCGATCAGAATTTGGATAAAATCGTTTTCACTCCTCCCTGATTTTCTCCTTAAGCTTATTATCTTTTCTATTGTTGATACAAAAGTGTCAACTCCTTTCATTTGAAACTTTGGTAATAGTCGGTGAAGGACAGGAAACGTCTCTGAAATAAAATAAAGTTAATTCATTACCAGTCTAAGGATATACAAAGGCTTGTATTTAAGTGTACCTCAAAAGTTATTGGTTTACCTAAAGAAAAATGATCACTTTACCTCAAATACATTTAGCTAATGAATATTTACCCAGCCTCAAGTAGGTATAATTACTCCAACTGATAATTACCTTTGTCTCATGTTTTAATGCAATTTGCTAATGTTTTATAGTACATTTTCCTCGATTAAAGTACAAAATCCTTTTTTATACTTGATCTAAATGTACCAAAGTATTTGCAAATTGCATTAAAACTTAGTTAAAGGTATATTATCAGTGCGGAGTTATGATACTCGAGACTGCATGAATATTCAGTAGATAAATGTATTTATTTGAGGTAAAGTGATAGTTATTTACCTAAAAGCGGCATGAAAAAGTTTACTTCCAAATCTTCAAACATCATTTGCTTAATTAATTTAACGAGATAATTGTCGGGGTCCTTTCTGTCAGGTAACGCAATTCCTAAAAATGACTTTGCAGTAGCATCAACGATGAAGGTGACCATAAAACTGCGTAAAACAGATAATTTATTAAAGTGGTTCTTAATATTAACAAAGCCAATGAAAACACCGAATAATACTTAAAAAATTCATACTCTTTCATATCGAATTTCATTCTTTCGGCATTCTGATTTCCTTCCTTCATTTTTACTGCGACATCACTGACATACTCATCTATTAGCCCCTGTATAATTTTCCCCTGATGCTTTATTCGTCCAGAGGTAAACAATGGTGTTAGCTGACTCCGAATCACTTTCCATTCCTCAACTGAAAATTATAAGGTATATGATACTTCAAGAGTAGTAAATATTAATTCTTGAGCTATTGTACCTTCACAATCACTCAGACAAAATACAACCACTAATCCGGCTTTGAAAAAGAATTTTTATTAGATTTAAAACTGCAAATTTCCATGTAATTATTAAATTTCGCCACATTGCGAAATCGATTCCCACGATAAATCTAATAGTATGACTAAAAAATTCATAAATGGTAATTTAAAATATTTTTTATAATTAAGCGAGTTACCTGGCAAAAAATCCAATAATTCTCCAACAATAGAATCTCCCATTTCAAAATGCGTTCGATCGTAAAAATAATCAAAATCCTTAACATGAATTAAGCGAACCATTTCTGGATCAGAGACAAATATTCGAGGAAGTCGCCCCTCGTACACCTAATGGAATAATCAATTCCAAGTATTATTCATGAAGTAAACATTAATTCAAGGAAGAAGCTTGGACTGCAGTTGATTTTGATAAATATTTCGGGTACTAAAATATATATAATAGTGCGACTACGAGAAATAGAGACTTACCCCATAGACAGGACCAAATTCCTTAAACCGTTGTAAGTCTACTTGCTGTATTACTTTTGTATAAGTTAAGGGTTGACTTCCAAAAATAAAACACGGTTTAACCACAGGTATTCCTCCAGACTCTAAAACTCCGTAATTCCATCGGGCATAGACAATGAGACAAGTAATCGCAAGAATTACTATTCCTACAGAGAGACCCAATAGTAGGATAATCATTTTTGCTTTTCATGGAATTCGCTCCTAACCCCTGCAGTTAAAACACTGTTAGGGATTTAATTGATATAAAACGCTTTTAGTTTAAAGATGGTTTCCTATTTTTGACTACACATTTGAAAATGTGGTCAGATATATTTTTATTCTACAAAATTTACGCAGAAAAAATTTTACGGTCTCCAACATCTGAGACGGCAATAGATATTGTGTGTATATAAGTTATATAATATTCAACACAGTATCCTGGTAATTGTAGAATAGTTGCGTTATTCCTATCCGTAAGCCTAGAATTATATACAGATGAACAAGTTTTTAGGTAGGCACATTATTTATTAGATCGTAACAAAAAATTGGTTTAGTTATTATTTTCTTACTTTCCCAAACCTAATTATTACTTTAGGACAAGGCCAAGGCCGAAAACATTATACTATAGAGTAATTCAGGTTTATATAAATGTTTAGAGTTTAGGGGCACCGTAAGCTATAAACTACTTAAACAGAATAGAATTCAGTTATATGAAAGCATGCATGGTTACATTGTATATCTATATATCCCAGAGATGGGCTCATCACATCAAAATGTGATGTGGTCCACATCAATTTACATTTGATTTACACATCACACATCACATCACATCACTTTTTTCCAAAGTGATGTCACATCACACATCACATCACATCACTTTTTTCCAAAGTGATGTCACATCACACATCACATCACATCACTTTTTTCCAAAGTGATGTCACATCACACATCACATCACATCACTTTTTTCCAAAGTGATGTCACATCACACATCACATCACATCACTTTTTTCCAAAGTGATGTCACATCACACATCACATCACATCACTTTTTTCCAAAGTGATGTCACATCACACATCACATCACATCACTTTTTTCCAAAGTGATGTCACATCACACATCACATCACATCACTTTTTTCCAAAGTGATCTCACATCACACATCACATCACATCACTTTTTTCCAAAGTGATCTCACATCACACATCACATCACATCACAAATTGATGTGATGTGATGTGTAATGATGTGACATCAAATTACACATCACACCAGAGTTCTCGACAAAAAATAATGTTTATATATATAATACGTTCGATATATGGAAAAAATCATTTAGAGAGTATTCTCCTATGCTAAAATGGTTATAAACCCGATTATAATCTTTTTCTGATTGCTTTTTTAATCGCTCTGACTGCGCTTACCTCTAGACTTTTACGTTTAATATAAAATAGCAATCATTGGAATGTATGTCGACATGTGTGATGTTTGATGTGGACACACATCACATCACATCAAACATCACATCACTCTTTTCCAAAGTGATCTCACATCACACATCACATCACATCACTTTTTTTCAAAATGATGTCACATCACACATCACATTACATCACTTTTTTCCAGAGTGATGTCACATCACACATCACATCACATCACTTTTTTCCAAAGTGATCTCACATCAAACATCACATCACATCACCAAACTTCGCTCGAAAAAGTGCTCTAACGTGACCACATCAAACATCACATCAAAAAGTGATGTGATGTGCCCATCACTGATATATCCATAAATATGCTTCAAGTATATTATACAATATACAATATAATTATTTACTAAGATAAACCCACACGGGTGGTTACAACGTTATAATGTAGTGGACGATAGTAATCCACCATATTAAGTTATGAAGTTGTATACTTTCTGTGTAAATATTAAATTTCCCACCATTCTGCTGATAGAGCTATCAGGAAAATCGCAGCTTGCAGTAATTTTCCTGATAACTCTGTACGCAATATGCATATACTGCATCAGTACAGCTGACTACAGTGTGGCCTCTACTCCATCCATTTCCAAGTTCAATCTAGCTTTAGTAATACTACATCCATAGAATAACTATAAGCTGCGACTCGCTTCGCGACCACAGAGTGTGGCTCCATCTCTATTATATGACTACATCTATATCTGTGGATAAACCCGTCATGCAATAATATGTTACTGATAGACTCGGCTACTATTGTATACATAATCGCCTTATCATATATCATATAAATAAGTAAAATGCTGTATAGAGAAACCCTACTATACCAATGGCATAACAGAAAAGTTCTTCGCCAGCATCGATGCAATGTCAACAAGTAATACATACTGTTCTACTTTTCTATATTCAGATAATTCCATTTTTCAGAAGGATTAGGATTTACTGTTCTCTTGCAAACGGTATTGAATAAGCTTTTAGAAATAAAGGGAATATAGATATAATTCAAAAAGGTACATAATGTAGAACATTTCTCAGTTTTCCTAGAAAATAAATGCGTAGGTAAGTGGAAAAATTCTGTAGAAATCGGAGATATAAAGTAGGATGACAAAGTCTAATTTTTATCAGTTAGTCTTAGAGGCACGAAGACCACAAACATTCCGTCCAAGTTCAGATATTTTCTACTTTAATAATTAGAGCAATGGCAAACTCCTTAACTGTCTGCATTTTTGTGCTTTTTCTTGTGACTTTGGCATCCTCTGAGACTTCACCAAAGAGTAAGATATATAATTATTTGTAATACTTTGAAATAAAATAATTTTGAGAATATTTCTAAATTTTCTATTTTTATTCAAGGATTTGTTCGTCAAAGTGGCTTAGATGAGTGCGTTACTGGACAAAGGAAAACTTTGGACTGCAATAGCTGTTTCTGTTCAAATGGGAATTGGTCTTGTACAATGATACGTTGTCAAACTGTAAGTAGTTTTATGAATACAAGTCTTGACATTCAAAAAACTTCAAAAGCAATTTTAGAAACTCAGTTTCAAGTTTTAGTTAATCAATTTCAATTATTTTTATAAAAGGCTGTTATTCAACCTGAATAGCACTCGAATGTGTCGCCAGACAAAAGAAAATGAATGACTGCAACAACTGCAAGTATGCAAAGGGCAAATGGACTTGTCTTTCACACAACCTAATTCAAAGAAAACATTTTTATTACCTCCAACTTGTATTCTAAATAATATATAGTAATTCTAATAATTGGTGTATACTTCGGTTAATATAATTCGGTTCTTCTCTTTCCTGTAATTTATAAAATGTTGAATTAAATGATATGATTGTAATGATGATTAAACAGTCAATAAATTGCTACTACTACTACTAGTAATTCTAATAATTGTATTATTCTAAATATTAGATATCTAAATTATATATCTAATAGTGAGGATGGGTAATTTTCCAATAAAACAATTTCTGTTTGCTATGTTGCACTTTTCACAAAATAACAAAACAAAATTCACAAAATGTTCACATAATTTCACAAAAGATTCATATTTCACAAAATAAAGGAATTTAGGTAAATTATCAATAAAGATTTGCTACTAAGGTATTAGTTAGTACTGAAAATACAACTGCAAATGTTTTGAATGTGGAAAAGAAAGATCTTGCTCATATTCTAGTGACTTCAATAAATAAGAATTATTACAAAAAATACGTTTTGATTAAGTTTAGGAAATTTTTTGACAGTCCTAAAATTGAGTTCGACTGCATTGCTTAAAACTGAAGAAATAAAAGTCGATTTGCCATATTTTCACTTTCAATTGCGTTCACATTACTTACATTAACAAAACCCCAAAGCACATGAATTGAATTTGTGGTCGTATTTATTTCATAATGTCATTCTGTAAGGAGGCATGAAAATTATGAAAATGCAATAAAAAAAGAGAACCCATAATGTAAGATAAATAATGAAGGTTATTATCAGTTATAAAATATTCATGGAAAATGTTTCAAAGTCCCATTCCATAAGATAAGAAATACTGAATTGCTTTCGGTTTAAATTTCAGAATATGAAATTGATCTTCAAAGTAAACTAAATAATTGATGGTTTAATATATTCCGATACAAGAAAATTAAATAATGTTAGTTGTAACATACCTTAAAATTCAGACTTGGTTTATTAGTGGAAATGTGGAAAGTGATAAATATTTCCTTCTGGTACCAATAATGATAGGAAATCACCAGCCATTTCGTCCTTCATTCTTCGTTTTCATTATCTCATTTTCCTACTTACTGTTCATTTCATTGTTTTCCAAATGTTTCCTGATACTAAAGCATTTTCACCGGCAACTGTCCACGAGCCCCTTATAAATAACATAAAGAAATCTAGTCTAATATTTCGATTCTGTAGTAGACTTTTATGAAATAAACTTGTCAGATATTTAAATAAACCAAGAGAACCCCAACCCCATTCACAATTGGGCATGGACGATGAAATTCTTTTAATTATACCTTTGAAAGATGAACAGCCGTGCTTGGATGATGAAATTCTTTGCAATGTATTTATTCATTCAGTGAAGACTTTAGCTTAGAGGTTGTTTTGTTACACTGCCATATTCTGTTATTTCCGCTTTACACTGTTATATACAATTACACAAACATGTTAATAAAACCGTTCTAGGCAAGCTAAGATGAAAACAAAAGTTGGAAAGGTTTTTCACCTTCTTGGACATTCCTTGTGTTATTTTGAATTTTCTTATTGTAAAAGCATTTAATTCTAGTTGTTCAATGCATAAGAGCTGTTCACCATTTCGTTGGAACATCAAATTATATTCATGTACTGCAGGCAAGAATTTATTTTTTTGAATATAGGATTTGTCTATGTAGAAAAGAAGACCAAACATTTGGACAAAAGAATCACAGAGGAAGAAAAAAATTATATTGAATGATCATCTCCTCCGCTTTAAAAAAATTAAGAACAATGAATATTTTCACTCTGATGAGTTGGCGAAGCTAATGAGTTCAAAACAAGGAATTGACGTTAAAATTATTAGTTTCATTAGATTGTACTGTATAATGTAATTTATATTAATGAGTTATTAACTTACAATTTCCAAGTTTCTTCACTGCTTTGGATTGCATGTATCGTATCAGTGCTGTAATTCTAAATAATTTGCATTGACACGTATTTGAGGCACGTGATGATGTGAATATTCCACGTAGTGGTGATAAGTACAGTAGATAAGATAAGCTCGCCATTTTTAATTTCTGTTCTTGAACTTTCTGCTCTGCAACTTTCTGCTCTGCTTTGGGATAATTTTATCGAAAAACAATGGGTGATATTAAACGAAATTTAGTGTTTTTATCACAAAACATTACAAATTTACCTGGAATACTTACGTATTTGTTTCAAGAGGACATCATTTCAGAAAGTGAAAGGGAATATATTGTAAGCATTGAATTTTTTATTTAAAGATTTACTGTGTACAACTTTTTATTGTTATAAACTCATGCAGTATAACAAAATTGACGAGAACATCTTTTTAAATATTAGAAAACTAGAGAAACTTTTATGGAAAGAAATGAAGAGTTGTTGCTTTTAATGATGAGAAAGGACTGGGAGAACAACCGAAAATTATTCCTGAAAGTACTTAGAGGAACGAAGAATGAACACTGCGCTGATTTAATTGAAGAGACCCACAAATCTGAATCACTGAAAAGACGGTTTGATGAACTTGGACAAACTTTGGGTGACATAAAAGTTCCTAGATTACACAACGACTTTGAAGAACACACAATAGCTAAAGAAATTCTTCCACAGATTTGGTTTAAAGTCACAGCAACCACGAAGAACTACGTTGGAAGAGAAGAAGAAACGGAAAAGTTGGATGGCTACTGGAATGATTGCATGGAAAATAACAGTTTTTCAATTATTGCGGTGACTGGGTTGGGGGGAGTTGGGAAAACCGAATTTGCAAGGAACTACGCAAACTTGTTTTACAAAAATGTGAAAGGTCATTCCATTTGGATCGATGCAGAGACTACTGAGTCAATTAAGAAAACGTTCAGAAACTTGGCTGAGAACGAGTTAAAAATCTCTCTGAATCATTTAGGGAAAGAAGCGGATTTTCTGGAAATGGTGGGTAAAGTTTATAAGAAACTCTTCGGAGAAAAAGTCCTTCTTGTCTTTAATAATCTGGAGAACTATGATCAAGAGGTATTAAAACTCCTTTTTCGTCTGTCTAATGAACAACCACCAACCATTATGAAGCCTTTTGTGATAACAACTTCCAGACTCGTTGAAGCTAAAAAGTATTTGGGCAGTCCATGCAATGTTTTAGAATTACAAGTACTCCCCAAACACTCCGCAGAGGAATTCTTCTTAAAATCTTTAAGCCTTAGTAAAACTTTAATCGATTCCACCACTTCTGAACTCATCGACAGATTAGGAGAACGATTACAATACTTTCCGCTCGCCATGCAACAAGCGTCAGCTTACATAAACGAAAGGTTGCCATACTGTGGGAACTTACAGGGAGCTATAAGAACGTACTTAGATGAAATGGAAAAACATGCGAAAGATTTGTTAAATTACAAGTTAGCCCAATATGAAGCAATGGATGATATTTCAAAGACCACTTTCTTGACTTGGAGAATAACTGTTGATAGACTGCGAGAAGAGTCTGAAGGAGTCGCCGTCGATATCATGAATATAATCTCGTTTTTATCCCCAGATCATATTCCCACGTATATCGTAAAGTTCTTACTTCAAAATATGAACAAAACTTCAAATTCAGAAAATGCGGACTTTGTATTCGATCTTATTAGAAAATATTCGATGGTTGAGTACTCGGGAATAAAATTAATATCCGTGCATCGATTAGTCCAAGAGGTGACACGAATTGAATTGGAGGAAAAGGGAGAATTTCGCTTGTTGTTGAATGAAATAGCCACAGGTATTACTGATATGCCAAAAGTTAAAGATTATTCTTGGGCAGAACTAGTACAGATACAAACAGTATGGCGTCACTTAAGTAAGGATAAAGAAATGATGGCACAACATGGAAAACTTCTTGTGAAAATATGCATTGAATTGCTGACATCAGGGAAGTACAGGGAACACTTGGACTACATTTGCGAATCAGAAATTTTATTGGAATCTGTATTAGGACAAAACAATCAGTGGACAATGCAAATGAAATCTCTTAAAGGAGCATCTCTGATTAAGTTAGGCGAGTATTCTGAGTCTCTTGCAGTGCTGACAGATTTGTATGAGAAGCAGAAAGAAACTTTCGGTGAGGAACACAGAAATTGTTTGATGACAGCTACAGAAGTAGGAATTGTATATCGAGAATTAGGGAAGCATGAAGAGGCCATGAAATACTATACAAATGCTTTAGAAAAGGCTGAGCGAATTTTCGGTGAGGAAGATGTGTTAATCCTTACTTTAAAGCATAGCATTGCAAATACTCTTAGGGACCAAAATAAGCTGGCTGAAGCAATGAAGATGAATAAAGAAGTTTTGGAAGTTCAAAAACGGTTGTTGGGAGTGGAGAATCCTACTACTCTGATTACTATGCAAAACATTGCGGGTGTTAAACTTGATCAAGAAGACTACGGAGAGGCCTTAAAGGAGCTCCAAGAAGTTCTGGAAATACAAGAAAGAGTCATGGAATTCAATCATCCTGACACTTTGACAAATAAATATCACATTGCTAAGACGTATTACAAGTTGGGTAGATTTGAAGACAGTCTGCAGTTGTTCAGAGAAGTCTACCGAAATCGCATCCAAATACTCGGACCGGGACATCCGGATACAATCTCTACATTGGCAAAAATTTTAGGTTTGCTGAGGTCTTTGTCTACTACTGATATAATCTAAAATAGCTAACTATTTGCCTTGATATTATATTGAATTTGTGCCTATAAAATTTGTGTTACGATAACCTACTGTATCGAAATTCTCCAAACTACTCAAAACTTTGCGTTTGCAAAAAATATATTTCTAAACGAAAAATGTAACAATCAACCATTAAAATAATTTAAAATTTAGTTAAACATTTAAATTAAACAGTTAAATTTAGTCAAATTCATTTCACAGATTTGCATGTTACAATTTAGGGCTAGATATCCTAAATAGGATTCTATTTGACCATTTTTATAATCAAAAATTACATTTGGCCAAGACTACGGCTACTCAACTGTCTTAAACATTAATCGGATTTTAAGTCCATGCGGACTTGGAGTACTGAATGAATGAAGGATATAATCAATATATTATATTGATTGAGAAATGAAACTATCGAACAACATAGCCTACTAAGTAAACGGTTTTGCTTACGGGTTTCCTAAATAGTACCTATTTCCCGGTTTCTCTCTAAAACCGTCTCCATGAAATAGAAGGATAAAAAATAACATGTAAATGTGCTTTGCGAATCGATAAGTAAATGCAAATGCAATTAAACCTTGGCATTGAATAAATATAGAGACATGACACATGACAATGAAACGTAGCACTGTAAGAGCCAACGCCCAAGTAAAAAATACCAACAAGCCTATTTGAAGTTCTCTGTATATGCTCAATGCCATTATCACATGGTCGTAGATAAACTTTACAATTATGCATGTCACGGTTAGTAAATAAATTACGTTCATTGTGTTTACATTTAATCATCGGCTTATGAAAGTGATTAGCCTCAATAAATCACCGTTGTTATGAAATTTGATTATAGTAATTCCAATTCATCCAAGACGATTTATGAAATTTGGAAAGTATTTTGTTGAAGAGATTTAAATAGACAGCTACCAGAATCTGCTGGTGAAACGTTAAGCGTGATGCGCAATTCGGTTTTCAACAAAACTATTAGAAATTATTGCATACAACTTTTCTCTAAATATTATAAGTTACGAGAACTAAAAGTGGAAGCACATTTTGTTACATTAAACATAGTAGCAACCTGGTCCAAATACAAAACTGGTCATTGCATACGCATTGATATTCCTTTTGTTATCCGGCAAATATCTTCGAGGATCGAAATTTTCGGGATTTTCAAAATACTCAGGATTCCGATTTGTTACCCAACTTGGAAATATGACACTGGTTCCCTTTTTAATTCGGAAGCATTGTAGGACCTATCTTTAGCGCAAAGTTGTTCTAACCTGGGGCTAAACCTTAATGTTTCCATTAAAGATGCGGTTAAGTATTCAGCATTTTCCAAGGCATCATGCTCAAGTTGACCATTTTTTGTATTTTCGATAATTCCACCTAACTCTTGAAGCACTGTAATCAGTTTACCTCAAGAAATATAATCCCTTTACTTCATAAGCATCATTTATTTAATAAATATTTTTAGTCTCAAGTGTCGTTACTCCGTATGAATAATAATAGTTGTAGGATAACTCAAAAAATAGTTTGATTTTAATTGAAAATGTGGAAAGTGAAAAATATTTCCTTCTGGTACCAATAATAACAGGAAATTCTATCCTCTGTCATTTCGTCCTTCATTTTCGATTGTTAAATCTCATTTTCCTACGTGCTATCCATGTCATTCTTTTCCAAAAGTTTCATTATTCTAAAGCATTTCTACCGTCCACTATCCCCGAGCCCCTTTAAACAACATAAAGAATCCAATGCTATGACTCTGTAGTAGACTTCTATGAATAAAAGTCCTTTCAAAGACTATTTACCAGATATGAAAATGAACCAAGGGAACCCCAAACCCATAAAAACCCTGGTATGGACGATAAAATTCTTTAAAGTACCCTTTTGCATTTGAAGAATATAAAAAACCGGGCATGGCATTTTGATAATTTATATATCTGAAGAAGATATGGCATTACAATATTTAGTCTACTATGAAAAATAGAAGACTTCCCCCGAGACGGGACCAAATTCATTAAATAGTTGTAAATCGACATTTGTATTACTTTGGTATAAATTAAGGGTTCACTTCCAAAAATAAAACACGGCTTATATAACCACAGGTATTCCACCAGACTCTAAAACTCCGTAGTTCTTAGTTCCATCGGGCATTGGGCATACATAACGATACAAGTAATCACAAGAATTACCATTCCTACGGGAAAAACAATAACAGGATAATCAGTTTCTACTTTTTTCAGATTTTTTCAATTCAAATCAGATTACTGCTTTTTAATACAACGATTTTTGTTTCATAGCGATGGGTTTCGTATTTTTGACTGTACATTTGAAAATATAGTCAGATATATTTTTGCTCTGCAAAATTTACGCAGAAGAAATTCACGGTCTTCAACAGTCAACATCAGAATATTGTTTGTAGTTTGTGTATAGTTATATAACATTCAACACAGTATTCTGGAAATTGTACAATCGCTGCGTCATCGCTATCCGTAAGTCTAGAATAATATGAAGATCAACGACTTCTTACTTTAGGCACATTATTTATTAGAATTAGATCTTACCAAAAGAATATCGTTTGGTTAGGATTCTTCTCCCTTCCCAAACCAAATTATTACTTTAGGACAAGGCCAAGGCCGAAAACATTATGATATAGCGTAATTCAGGTCAAAGATTTAGGGACACCGTAAGCAATAAACGACTTGAAAGCAGAACAGAATTTATCTATATGAAAGCATGGCTACATCTTTATGTCTCTACCCGTAAATACATTTCCCTGATACATATAACAGTATTTTTTAGTAACGCAACCCCTAATATACGTTATTGGGGGACTCGGCTACTTCTATATACCTAATCACCTTGTCATACATCATAAATAAGTAGCATGCTGGACAAATCCTACTATAATAGTGGCATATCAGAAAAATTCTTCACCAGCATTGGTAAATCAATGCAAATAAGGCAATACGTAATAAATAAAATATACTGTTCTGCTTTTCTATATTCACTCCGTGTCCATATTTAGATATATAATTCCATTTTTCAGAAGGATTTACTGTCTTCTTAAAACTATTAATGATTAAACTTTTAGAAATATAAAGGTGTAGATATAATTCAAAAAGGTACACAGGTACATATAAAATACAATATCCATGCTTTCCAAGAAAATAAATGAGTAGGTACGTGGAAAAATTCTGTAGAAATTGGAAAGATGTATAAAAGAGGATGACAAAGACTAACTTTTATCATTTGGCCTTAGATGCTCAACCTCCACAAACATTCCGTACAAACAATAGTTCAGATATTTTCTACTTTAATAACTAGAGCAATGGCTAACTTCTCAACAGTTTTCATTTTTGTGTTTTTTCTTGTGACTTTGGCATCCTGTGACACTTCACCAAAGAGTAAGAGATATTTAATTGTTTCTAATACTTTTATTTAAAATTATTTTGAGAACATTTGTAAAATTCCTATTTTCATTTAAGGATTTGTCCGTCAAAGTGACTCAGGGGTGTGTGTTGATGGAGAGACGAAAACTTTGGACTGCAATAGCTGTTTTTGTGGAAATGGGAATTGGGCTTGTACAATGAAACGTTGCTATAAGGTAAGTATTTTTATTAATACCGATCTTGACAATCAAAAAACTTCACAATAAAATTTATAAAACTCACTGTCTAATTATAATTAATCATTTTCAATTTTTATAAAAGGTTGCCATTCCACCACAATCACAATCGAATGTTTCGCCGGACAATAGAAAATGAATGACTGCAATAATTTCAGCTGTGCAAAGAGAAAATGGGCTTGTACGAACAAGTTTTATCTGTCAAAATAGCAGTTCATCAAAATTTTGTAATTCAATAATGTTTTCCTACTGATTACTAAAGAAAATGCAATTGCAAATGTTTTGAATGTTGAAAAGAAAGATATTGCTCTTATTATGGTGACTTTTTGAATAAATGTGAATTTTTACAAAATGACAAATACGCTTTGTTTACGATTTGGAGAATTTTTGACAGCCCTAAAATTGAGTTCACCTTTCACTTGCATCCATTTACTTAAAACCGCAGAAATAAAATATTTATATTGCGTTCCATATTTTCACTTCCAAATGCGTCCGCATGACAAAGCACGTTTATAGTATTAGTATTCGTTCATTGAATTCTTGTTGTTATATTTGGTTCATAAAATATCATGAAAGTTATGAAAATGCAGTAAAAAAAGAGACAGGATATATATTGAGTGTGCATATTTATAGTCAACACAGTATCCGAGAAATTGTACGGTCATTGGGTTCTCGCTATATCCTATCCGTAAGCCTAGAGTAATATATGAAGATCAACTACTTTTTACGTTAGGTAGCTTATTTATTAGATCGTACAAAAAAATATGGTTTAATTTGTTAAGATTTTCCTCCTTTCCCATACCTAATTATTTTAGGACAATAAGGCCAAGGCCGAAAACATAATGTTATAGCGTAATCCAGGTTGAGATAAAGATTTAGGGACATCGCAAGCTATAAACTACTTGAAAAAGGTCAGAATTCAGTTATATGAAGGCATGGCTTCATCTATATATCTATATACCCTTAAATGTTTCCCTGATATATATGTATTAAAATATTACACTATTACTAAGACTAAGAAAAAGATAGATATTTATTAAAGCAAACCATACTATATGTTATTGGTGGATACATGGCTGCTACTGTATACTTAATCGTCTTATCATGTATCATATAAGTGCGTAGTACGGTAGACAAAGCCTACTATAATAACGGCAAACAAAATAATGGATATAATTCAAAAAGGTACATATAGGTACATATGAAAAACAATTATCATGTTTTCCTAGAAAATAAATAAGTAGGTACATGGAAAATTTCCGTAAAAATTGGAATGATATAAATGAGAAAGACAAAGTCTAAATTTTATCATTTAGCCTTAGATGCTCCACAACCACAAACATTCTGTACAACCAAACTTAGATATTTTCTACTTTCATAATAAGAGCAATGGCAAACTTCTCAGCAGTTTTCATTTTTGTGTTTATTCTTGTGACTTTGGAATCCGCTCACACTTCACCACAGAGTAAGAGATATTTAATTTATTTCTAATACTTCTAAATAAAATAATTTTGAGTAAATTTGTAAAATTTGTATTTTTATTCAAGGATTTGTTCGTCAAAGTGACTCCAATGATTGTGTTGCTGGACAAATGAAAACTGTGGACTGCAATAGCTGTTACTGCTCAGATTTGACTTGGCTTTGTACAAAGAAAGAATGTCTTACTGTAAGTATTTTTAATACCTGTTTTGACACTCAATACTTATTATATAATTAATAAAACTTTCAAACTATTATTAATCAATTTGAATTAAATTTTCATACAAGGTTGTATTGGATGCTTCGCCGAACAAAAGAAAATGAATGACTACAACAACTGTAACAGTGCAAAAGGAAAACGGGATTGTATGCGCAAGTTTTGTCTGTCGAAATAGTAACTAAATCAAATTTTTAATTCAAAGAAATCATTTTATTCCATCCAATTTATATTCTAAATAATATTAATTCTGAATATTAGATAAATAGATAAAACCTAAATTATATCTAATAGTGAAGAAGTGCAATTTTCCAATAAAATAATTTGTTATGTTGCATTTTTCACAAAATATTTTAGGTAAATTTCAATTATGTTTTGCTTCTAAGAAGGTACTAATTAGGACTAAAAATACAACTGCAAATTTTATGAATGTCGGAATAAAATTTTGTGTACTGTAGTGACTTTTTGAATAAATGCGAATTTTTACAAAATGACAAATATGTCTCTACTATTTGACAATTTTTTGACAGTCCTAAAATTGAGTTCATCTCCATGTATTTAAAACCAAAGAAATAATACTTTTAACTGGGTGCCATATTTTTACTTTCAAATGTGTCCACATGGCAAAACACAATATCACATTTATAATAGTATTCGTTTATTGAATTTTTGTGGAGGTATTTATTTCCGAAAGAGTCCTTCTATAAGGATTCATGAAAATTGTGAAATAGCGAAGAACCCGTAATGTAAATGTAAAAAATCTGTGACGAGAGAGAAGGAAATGAAGCCCATTGTTGTATATTCATTATTTAGTTTCTAAATTATAGTTGTCTCAATCAATAGTAACAAGAAATTAAAAGTGACTTGTTGACTTCTGGCCTTTAAGAAATTTCGAATCATCATACGCTATCATGATAATGACACAGCAGAAAAATTCTTAGTCAGCATGGGTTAACCAATGCAATGGCACTAAAAACATTTAATAGTCTACTACTTTTCTGACAAACTATGCACAATATCAAAAGATGAACGAATTAAATCCATAAACCGGAATTTTTCAAAATTTTAAAAATTAGTAAGACATGTAACATTAGTTTTAAAGATTTACCTTTCAAAGAATTGCTTCCTAAGTTAATCTGGTAACTGAATACTAATGCCAAAGGTAGTATTAATATTCACATCTTGTGTATATTTAGATAATTCCATTTTCAGAAGCATTAACTGTTTTCTTGGAAATGTTAATGAATAAAAGTGTAGAAATAAAAGAGATACTGGTATGATCCAAAAAGATACACTGGTACTTGTAGAAAACAAGCATACCTGTTTTCCTAGAAAATAATGAGAAGTGCTACATTTTTATTTTTCATGTAAATCAAATCAGGAAAAACAATTCTCTCTCTGTTGTGGCAAATTTAATTTTTTAATGACCTGAACTATAATCTCCATTTTGTAAAGGTACGTATCTGTTAAATCCAGAAGTTTCAAAAAATTTTGTTTTCAAAGAATGCCAGCTTTAAAAATGAGTTTGTATGACAATGCGACTGCGATTGTTTTTTATGTACATTCTCCTACGTAGGTAAGAGAATAAGGGGAATAACTAAAGGCAGAAGCAATGCCTGAGGTCTCCATTGAAGCTAAGAATATTTTTGAATTGCACAATAACAAGGTAGTAAAACCTAAGGGAAGATTCTTGTAGAAAGTTGAAGGTCATTGAAAGTTTTGAGAAGGGAGCAGGTCAGAAAAGTAGGGCACTATGGAAAGAGTAGAGTTACAATGACAAAGCAATAAAATACAAAAAATCGTGTAACGACAACGAGTAGTAGGTACATGTAAGAATTCTGTAGAAATGAAAAATATATAAATTAGAAAGACAAAGTCCATTTTTTATCATTTAGCCTTACTATCGACAACCACAAACATTCAGTACAAGCAAGATCGGATATTTTCTACTTTACAGTTTACAATGGCAAACTCCGTAACAGTTTTCATTTTTGTGTTTTTTCTTGTGAATTTGGCATTCTCTGACACCTCACCACAGAGTAAGAGATATTTAATCATTTGTAATACTTGTATATAAAAGAATTCTGAAAAAATCGTTTGCTCAAGGATTTGTTCGCCAAAGTGACTCAGATGTGTGTGTTACTGGACAATTGAAACCATTGGACCCTACGGCACTGGAGCTGGACTGCAATACCTGTTTCTGCGGAAATGGGAAATGGATCTGTTCACACAGAGATTGTCGTTCTGTAAGTATTGTGATTAATACCAGCCTTGACCCTCAAAGCACTTCACAATACAATTTATAAAACTCACCTAATTATAATTAATCAATTTCAATTAAATTTTTATACAAGATTGTCATTCCACCACCACCATCGAACTGTAATGTTTCCCTTCCCCGGACGAAAGAAAATTAACGACTGCAACAATTTAACTGTGTAAATGGAAAATGGGTTTATTGTACGCGCAAGTTTTGCCGAAATAGCAGTTCAACCAAATTTTGTGATTAAAAATTACATTTTATTGCATTCAAATTGTATTCTAAATGATATACATTAATTCTAACAATTAATTTGAAATATTAGATAAATAGGTAAAATCTAAATTACACCTAATAGTGAGGACGGGTAATTTCCCCATATAAAAATTTCTGTCTGTCATGTTGCACTTTTCGTAAAATACCACGAATTTTTTGCTACTAAGGTACTAATATTTCGCACTAAAAATACAATTGCAAATGTTTTGAATTTTGAATAGAAAGATCGTACTCATATTGTAGTGACTTTTTGAATAAATGTGAATTTTTACAAAATGGAAAATACTTTTGAATTATGCTTCGCAATTTTTGACAGCCCTAAAATTGAGTTCACCTGGCTGCATTTCAAACCGAAGAAATAAAACTTTTAAGAGATATTTTCACTTTCAATGTGAGTTCACATGACAAAATACCAAAGTACATTTATATTACTATTCATTCATTGTATTTTTGTGGTCGTATTTAATTCATAAAGCCATTCGGCATTCTATAGAATTCATGAAAATTGAAACCCCAAACCAATGAAAAACCGGGCTTGGGTGATAAAATTCTTTACAATGTCTCTTAAGGTGGACAAGCGGTCTTGGACGATAAAATTCTTTACAATGTATTTATTTCTTCAGTAAGGACTTCAGCTTAGAGGTTGTTACACTGCCACATAGGTTTATTTCTGCTTTCACTTTCCGTTTAGACACAATCACGCAAATATGTAAATATAATCGTACTAGTCAAGCCAAGGTGAAAATAAAGTTGGAATGCTTTTTCACCTTCTTGGATATTTGATGCTTCTTCCTTGTTTTATTTTCAGTTTTCTTATTGGAAAAATATTTGACACTAGTCATTTCATATTTAAAATTTAAGCTGAAGGTCTTTGAAAGTTTTGAGAAGAGAGCAGGTCAGAAAAATAAAGTACGGTGGAAAGCGTTGAGTTACAATGACAAAGTAATAAAATACAAAAATAACGTGCAACTAGTAACGAGTAGGTACGTGGAAGAATTCTATAGAAATGGGAGAGGTATAAATTAGGGTGAAAAAGTCTAATTTTTATCATTTAGCTTTATTATCAGCAACCACAAACATTTCTTACAAACAGTTTCAGATATTTCTACCTTGATAATGATAGCAATGGCAAACTCCTTAACTGTCTGCATTTTTGTGTTTTTTCTTGTGACTCTGGCATCCTCTCACACTTCACCACAGAGTAAGAGATATTTAACTCTAGCGGTAC
The DNA here is from genome assembly GCA_020352615.2 of Yoshiicerus persimilis. Lineage (NCBI taxonomy): Eukaryota > Metazoa > Arthropoda > Collembola > Entomobryomorpha > Tomoceridae > Yoshiicerus > Yoshiicerus persimilis. The sequence goes on from CM036941.2 coordinate 14,597,113, forward strand.
CAAAGGTTTTTTCTATGGTACGGGACCAAACGACTACAATTGTAGCAACACATGGGGACAATCCTTAAGTATACCAAACGACTACATTTGTAGTCAGTGGATTGGGGAACGTTCATTGACAACGGAGCTAGCAATTTTTATTTAATTATTTGTATGGAAAGTATGGATATATATATGCTACAGAAATTATTCTTACGATGTAGATGACATAATATAAGTGTTATATACGTATATTTGAGCAATATAGAATATGTGTACATATATTTAGATAAAATAGAATGTGCACGCGAATTTGGACAATGTAGAATATACGTACGTGTACTGGGGCGTCATTGAATATATGTCCCATATTTGGGCATTATTGAATATAAGTACGTATATTTGTGCAATATAGAATATATGTACGCACATTTGACAACATAGAACATATATACATATATATGGCAATATAGAGCATATGTACGCACATTTTGCAATATAGGATATATGTACGCACATTTGACAACATAGAACATATATACATATATATGGCAATATAGAGCATATGTACGCCCATTTGGCAACATAGAGCGTATGTACGCACATTTGGCAATATAGAGCATATGTACGCACATTTGGCAATATAGAGCATATGTACGCACATTTGGCAATATAGAGCACATATACTCACATTTGGCAGTATAGAATGTATATACATATTTGACAATACAGAATAGGCATATTTGGACAGTACAGAATGTATGAACGCATATTAGAAAATATAGAATATATGTACGCATATTTCTGCAGTAAAGACGTTATGAAGGCATATTTGGTAATATAGAATTTGTACTCGCATATTTGGTAATATAGAATTTGTACTCTCATACTTGGGCACTATAAAATTTATTCTCAAACATTTTGGCTATATAGAATTTTTTCGCTCATATTTGGCCACTATAGAATTTATTCTCCCATATTTGGGCAATATACAATTTATACTCGCATATTTGGGCAATATACAATTTATACTCGCATATTTGGGCAATATACAATTTATGCTCGCATATTTGGGCAATATAGAACATCGGTACTCATATTTGGGCAATGTAGTATACAGTACGCATATTTATATATATTTATTTTATGTAATATCCGCATGCATGAATATATACCATACAATATATTTGTCGATTACTTGCTGTGTTCTTTTGACAATCGATAATTTATAATGGGGAAGTTGTTCATGAATGGCCCTTTGCCATCTTTGTGGAATTGTGAAAGGTTACCTGAAAATTGGTGGCCCTATACATGGGATCTTATGGACACAAAATTGACATTTTTTGACAACTATCCTCTAGCTCTGTCATTTTTGTAGCAATTTAAAAAATTTTTTTAGGAAATTATAAAAAAATAAATTTGGTTCGAGTATCTTGGAAATCATAAGGATTAATGCACTACCCCCAAAGTTACAGCGCTGTAAAAGTAGTAAAACTACATTTGTAGTCCTTTGGTAGAGCCAGGGTTAAATATTTGCAATACTGACATATAAAATAGTTTTGAGAACAATTGTAAAATTCCTGTTTTTATTTAAGGGTTTGCTCGTCAAAGTGACTCTGATGAGTGTGTTGATGGACAAACGAAAGCTTTGGACTGCAATACCTGTTTCTGTTCAAATGGGAATTGGGCTTGTACATTGAAAGGTTGTTATACTAAACGTATTTTTATTAATGCGGGCCTTGACCCTTAAATCACAATAAAATTTATAACACTTTCAAATTATAATTAATCAACTTCAATGAAATTGTCAAAAAAGGTTGCATCACACTCGAATGTATCCCCGGACAAAAGAAAAAGGATGACTGCAACAACTGTAACTGTGCAAATGGAAAGTGGGCTTGTACGCGCAAGATGTGTCTATAGTATTACAACCAAATTTACTTCAAAGAAAACTTTTATTACATCCGAATAACATTCTAAATAATATATTAATTCTAATAGTAATTAGTTCTAAATATTACAAATACTACATATTCCCAATCAAGTAATTTCTTTGTGTTGTTGCACTTTTCATAAAATTAAAGAATTTATGTAAAATACCAGTAATGTTTTGCTACTAACCTGGTGTATTGTAGTGACCTTTTGAATAAATATGAGTTTTTGACTTTGAATAAATATGACAAATACGTTTTGATTATGTTTTGGCAATTTTTGACAGCCCTGAAATTGAGTTCATCTTCATGTATTCTTCTTCATGTATTCTTGATGTAATCTTCAAACTGAAGAAATAAAATATTGATTTGGCTTCAAAATTTTCACTTTCATTTAATTTAAGCGTACCTCAAAAATAATCGTTTTATCTCATATAACTGCATTTAGCTAATAAATATTTATCCAATCTCAAGTATCATTACTCTGAACCTATAATATATCTTTGCCTCAAGTTTTAATTCAATATGCTATTGTTTTAGTATATTTACCTCAAGTAGAGTACAAAATCCTCACTAAACTTTAGGTAAATGGGCATAAACATTAGTAAATTGCACTAAAGCTTGAGGCAAGATATATTATCAGTTGGGAGTAATGATACTTGAGACTGGATAAATATTTATTACAGAAATGTATTTATATGGGATTATTTTTCTTGAGGAAACCGATTATTTCTGAAGTACATGCATTTAAATATGTAAACCTTTAATCTGCTGCCTAATACCTAATCGGTTTACATTCCAGGAAATGTAAGTGGTTTCCAAAGTAAACATTCAATTGATGGTTTACTATAGTTTAATAAGGAAAAATAATAATAGTAGTATATAACTTAGAATTTAAAATAATACTTGCTTGGTTTATGGGAAATGTGGAAAGTGAAGAATATTTCCTTCTGGTACCAATAATGACAGGGAATTCTATCTTCTGCAATTTCTTTCTGTTTTCCCTTTTGCACCATCACGTTTCTCATTTTCCTACTTACTGTTCATTTTATTCTATTCCGAAAGTTTCCTGATTCCAAGATATTTCCACCGCCGACAGTGCACGAGTCTCATATAAATAACATAAGGAAATCCAATCCAACGTTATGACTCTACAGTAGACTTCTACGGAATAAACGTCCTTTCTAAAGATTTTTCCCAGATATGGAAATAAACCAAGAGACCCCAGACCCTAAGGATTTTCCATTAGAAAGCATGCGATACCTTGAATTCATGCGTCATCCTTTTGCCTTAAAAGCAATGCACCTTGAAATAAGAAGCTTACACTTCATTTCGGTTAAAGAAGGTCAATATCAACATAGCTGAAAAAAAATTACAAGTTTTATAAAAGTCTGTGCAAAATTATTCTTCATTTAAAAATGAATAATTTCATAATTGTGATTATTTCTGTGTTTGCTTTTATAGCTTTAGGATCTGCAGGTCTTACAGAAAGTACTAAAAATTGCATTTATTTTTATACAACATACAAGTTAAATTGTATTTAAATTTTTTGTCTCCATTTTTTATAGAAATGTCATTTTTGTTTTTCAGGACTTATTTTGCGGGAATGCTTAGATGGAGAAACGAAGGAAGAGGACTGCAACAAATGTATGTGTTCAAATGGGAGTTGGGCGTGTACCCTCAGAAGCTGTGACGAGGATAGACCTTTTATATGTAAAGACGGAGAAACGAAGACAAACGGCTGCAATGACTGTTTCTGTGCCAATGCAATGTTAATTTGTGACCGGATGGATTGTGGACCTAATTTTAACTACGATTATTACTACTAATTAATTCTAATCATTTTCACTTGCGATATTTTAATTATGGACATTTTTAGACTTTGGACTTGTTCAATCGATTGCTTTATTATTGTACACCAGAAAAAACCGAAAGTGAACGAATAAAACTGTGTTCAGTTCCTACTCAGGTAAATATTGTATACTTGTTATAAGTACAAATAAATGGCCATTGAGCTGATGCTGAGTATTAACCCGTTCAAAGGGCAACCTTACATGACTTCAGTTTGAAAAATATTTAATTTTGAATTAATTTCAAGATTAAATACTAATAACCTCCTAAAATTTTGTCACTACCTACTAATGAGATACTTACACTTTGCTAACACGCTACAATAGTAAAAGGCGATATAATAATCCAAAAACCGTAAAATTTATCATCGCGATGTTGTATTTTGATTAATATTAACATTGACATTCATAATTCTCAATAGAATTCATATTTAATGGTAACATTTACAACACTACATTATAATAACACTTTATTAACTTTTAGGAGACAATTTCGGTATTTTCAGAATTTTTTTCCGATTTTCGGCAACTAACTATGCGGACTCTGGAAATAATTGCCCCGCTCAGTTTCTTGACAATTTTGAGAAAACTTAAAGCCACGGTACTTGTTTCTTGATTTGTTGGATACAATTGTTTTCATTTTCTTCCCCAATACCACTTACCAGGAGGCAAACAAGTATCTACTTTCCTCCAAGAAGTTTTTTTCTTCCACATAGGAGGAGGAACAAAGTCAGCGTAAAATAGCATACCACAAAGTCGACAAAATAAGTCTTTCCAGGCATCGTAAAACTCCCCTGTTCCCTTCCACCGAAAATATTCATTGTACAGTTCATTATTTTTGTCGAGACGGAGTAAGAACTGTGCTAGATGTTTTGGCGATTCAAAATCCTCAACATTTATGTACGAATGTGGGGGAGCAGAATATCTGTAGTCATCTGGATGTGCCCCCAAAACGACAGGAAGCACATCATTCTTCAGAGCATTATCATAAAACTTTTCGGTGATGTAGTCTCTGCAATTGGAATTTTCAAATGACAAATAAAATTTGTATTTTCGCACAACTTTATTAAGGCACTCTGTTCTAGGATTGCTTTTGCACGGAAGTTGAACTCCACAAGCTCCAAAAATATCTACTGCGACATGCTTCTTCAATTCGTAAACATATCCTAAACGGTTATTACTTGCCAGTCTGCAATTCGATACAAAAATTACTGCAAAATGTGTTTTTCCTGCCGCATAGTCCGTTGGTGTTGATTTTAAATCAGTTTTAGAAGAGTTCCGGGTCACACCAAAGTGCTTGACATTTTTGTCGTCGAATCCCACCCATTTGCTGTAAGGAGTTACAATATCTGACCCTCTGTAGTAAGTAGCTAAGAGAGTGCGCCTGCCAAGGGTATACTTCAAATTATTCGGAGACTCCTCCGTGTAAACTATTTCTGGTATCATCAGCCGTTTCTTCATTAATTTACCTCCCGAAGGCTGGTAATCTGGGCTGTAAATGATGGCATCATATTTATTCAACATTGATAACTTTACCCGGCGAGGATTTTTGGATATGGTCAAATTACATCGGTCTGATATTATGGAGAACCCAGGACAATTAACTTTGTTATCGGTGCTCCAGAAGATATGATAGCCTGGCTTCCCAAAAACAAGTAGTATGCTTTTATTTCCAATCGTTTTATTTTCCATAAACTTCTTTGTCCATTTTAATTGAGCTCCAATCCGGTCGTTTGAAATTTCCACAGAAGAATTAGGTCGCCATAAGTAATTCACACTTTTATTGAAATCCCAAGTAGTATTTAGATTTTCATCCTCCTCCTGAACTTCGCCGTAAGAGTATGAAGTGTTCGCATCGATTAATAAGTAGTAATAAGTTGCCACAATTAACACAATTGCAACAAAAACTCTCACAATTTTACTTCTTGCATACTTCAGTCCATCCTTGCAATAATTACGCCTCATGATTTTCTGCACACTCAACGTTCAAAGGTAGATTTATTAATGTTCAATTATTTTGTATTTATTTACTCCCGTAACGTTAAAAGATTGAACATTGATTTTTTAAGGAATCTAGAAGGAAGTTTTTGAATGTCCTTCGTAATTTTCGAATTTCGCGGGAGGCACGGAACAATTTTAGCAAGAAACTTCTTTTGCTATCCGGATACCCAAGGTACCTTGAAACTATGGTTACCTGATGTATAGTACACAAGGTATGGAGATAGGTATTTCAAAATTCACGCAGAGTCACTTATGGAGAAAATTGTGACACTGTGGGGATTTGGGGATAACCACTTTTGGAGATTTAAACTGTGTGGCATTGGGAGAATAAAGTTTAAAGCTTCGTAAGCGGTTTTGAGTGACTTTTGAAATAAATATATCGCTATACCTCGTATTCATTTGGTAAACATCGTTTCCAACTACCTTGAGCATACCAATCGTGCATTAGCCTATTTTATCAAATGAAACTCTCCTTCGTTCCTGCAATTCAGTTCAATTCTTGTGACTTCGTGCAACAAACGATATAAATTTTTCTCCAGAAATATTGATTCAGTTCAAAAGAATTGTCACCATTTAATTTGTTTCCCCTTTTTTGGAGTATATTTAGAACATGATGAGTGGGAATATTATGATCCAATGGTAAAAGAGAGTTGATATTCATAATTAATGCGATTACTCTCTCCTCCAGCATTTTCTCTTAGCTTTTCAAAATTTCAAAAGTCATAAATATTGTATTGGAAATCTTTTACAATTATTCGTATTTAGGTATCTTGCGAATTCATAAAGGTTTCGACAATTTTATAGTCCAGTACATATCAGAAAAAGCGCCTATATAAGTTATTCATAGTATTCTTCACAAAATTACTTATAGTCATGTTATATCTTATATTTAAGTGAGTAATAAGCTTCAGGTTTCATTATAACCTTTACAAATATATATTTAATCCAGGGAGGTAAGCTAAGACTTTGAACCCTCGGCCTTTCCAATCCCTTTGGAATAAACCCGGCATCTTTCCATATACAGTTTGGCTCACTATTCACCGTATATTTAAAAAGGATGGTTAATACTTTTAAAAATACTCTATATATAAAAAGTATTGTTAATACTTTTTATATATAGACCATTATTCTTGAGTAATACTTGAAAATACAAATTGAGGTACTGCATAAGCATTTTCCTTACAGAAGCGAACTAGCTAACAACTATTGCAAACATTTTGTAGAAAGACTTTGGAATATCAATTATCTCAAAACAATGATGAACTCCCTAAAATTAGTATTTTTTGTGTTACTTTTCTTCACCCTAGCGTCGACATACTCTGCACAAAGTAATTACTGAATTTTATCATTTTCTATGACAAGTTTTTAAAGTGATAACATAAATGACGTTTGTTTGGCATTACAATATTTCATTTGATATTTGTGTGTTTGCATTATTTTTAAGGATTTACTCGTCAAAGTGGCGATTCAACTTGTACTACTGGGGACACAAAAAAAGTTGACTGCAACAGTTGTATTTGTACAACAAATGGGAAATGGAAATGTTCTCTGAAGAACTGTGACAGAGAAAAACCCATGCAATGTAAGGAAGGAGAAAAAATGACAAATGGCTGCAATGAATGTGTCTGTTTTAAAGGAAGATTGGCCTGTGACCGGATGTATTGTGGACCAAGCTTCAATTACACAGAAAATGCCTACTACACTGTTGTTAAAACCAAGTAATTCTACAATAGTAAATAGTAATTAAAAGAAAAACTTGCTATTTACCTAGTAAATTAAGAATATCACAAATGTGCACTTTCAAATTATGAGAAAAAACGACGTAATATATGGAACAGCAATTTTACTTGCTTTTCTTTATTTACTTGACAGAATGATTATTCTTGTATTGAATAGCGATTCTTTTTGTAAAATAATATTTTTATGGTAAATTGATTAATGTTATGAAAAAATGACAATTTTTGTTTATGGAAAACTGATTTTTATGGTTGAATAAAATTATCTCATTTCTATTAAATAAGTAATTATTATAGAGAGTTTTAGAGTTAATTACATCATACCGTACATTTATTACATCATACTACATAGATAACTTCAAAACTTAATATTCTGTTTTTGTTGACATTCCGTTATTCAAATTGCAATAGGTCAGTTTTATTAAAGTTTCTACCCCCAATACAGCATATATTTAATTTCCAACGTACTTTCATAATTCATAACAAATTATTTCGCTTTCATGTTTGTCATTCACATAATAAATGAAATACAATGATTTTAGGTGTATTCCTGCAAAAGTATTATTTTAGGTCTAATAAGAGCTCTGTTATTTATTTCGCTATAAATATGCAAATAGAATGATTGCATAGTAAATAGTTTGCATTTTAATTTTCAAACCTGTAAAGGTGGTTATGGTTAGCAATGTACTGCTGGAGAATTAGCATACTACGTATTTATTTATTCCACCCAATTAAAATACACTAAATATTTCTGCCCATTAGTATGTGCAATTAACACCACTTATCTGCACACTCTGTGGCGTTGGTGAAATAATAATAGCAATTATACTAGGAGTACCGAAATAATTATTATTATTATGCTAGGAGTACCTAAATAATATTTAGAAAATTTCTCATTCATTCTAGGTAAAAGTGTTTGTCATTCTCATTATCAATTCCTAATAATATTGTCATGATTGTTTTCCATTTTCTAGGAAATACGATTAAATGTATAAAAACACATTGACCTACATTGAAAAGTTAAAAAAGTTGTTTAACTTCAATGGGGAGGCTCTATTTGCCTGCAAAGCAATGCGTATTAGTGTTATATATTTGACATGTAATAAAACATTTTCCCCAATGTACCTGTAAAAAACCTTAGAAAAGGCAAAAGTTATTTTTATTATTTCTTACAGCAATTTTAAGCTAATCTCTTATAGTTTGTTAAACTCTTTTTCTTAGTATAACAAATCCTTCTTGTTGTGGTTGTAGGTTCAAACGGGTAATAAGTAGAACTAGAACTATAATGATTTATCTAATCTTCTTAAATAAGCTTTTAGTGGACATTCAAGTACATTGGAGCTTCTCTAGCTCATTCCCGACTCCATAAGGTAACAAGGGCCTTATAAATTATACTATATAATTATTTTTGTAATTAGTTTAATGTAAACATGTTTTTAAGTAGGTTCTGTAAAATATTCAGGTTTATGAGATAAGTTGTGCTTATATAATAACAATAACTATATTGGGTTATCTCTGATTACTATTTGGTTTCCCACAAGTTTGCATATCTCATGAAAATTCGAACAAGGAAAGAAAATCATTATTTATTTATTATAATTAGGTTAAACTGACTTACAAACTCGCTAACTAGTGACAATGACAATTATAATTATATGAGTATGTACGTATACACCTTACATGCATTACACTCAAGACTGGTGAATCTCATACCTATAAGGTTGTCTCAACCAAAAATTTTTAACCCAAAATTTCTGTTCTCCAAATAATTTAATTCAGATTTCCATAGCTATATTGATTCCATACGTTTTGGTGCTATAAATTCTCAAAATTTAACTATATAAAGAAAAACCTGAAATTTTAAATCAAAAAGTTTTGCTTGAGACAACCTTATAAAATAATTACTACAATTACACCAATCTTGCATTATATTTGTCTTGTTGATTATTATGCAGTGTGCATTAGCACCATAGGTATTATTATTGTACAAGTACGTCGACGTCATTAGTTGATTAGATAAAAAGTAAAGTTGCCTCACTTAATGCATAAGCCTCACCGTCGCAATACAAGTAAAGTTAATTCGACTAGGAGTACAGACACAGATACCTACGTTGACATTTTGATTTTTTATCCCTCAAACAGGAAATAATTTTTATAACAGTATTTACCTCTGCAGATTACATTTATTTTATTATCCAACTACTTTCCAAAGAAGCTGCCAGTTCAGTGACAGAAGCAAGACTCTTAACATCATAATAACAGCTTGGTGAACAATATAATTACATTTTTATAACTGTGTAACAGTTTACAGTACACAAAATCCAATTTGCAACCTACTAATCCATAAATAAAACGGTAAATACTCATACTCATTTCAATTATAAGTGTGACATTTTTTAATATTTTTACTTACTTAAATTAAGTAACTATTAAAATAAATCTACATACAATGGAATTTTTCCTATTTAGAACAGATTAAAGTTAATTCACTTAGGAACTGCTCCATTTAAGTTAACGCGCTTGCATTAAGCCAGGTAAAGTACGTGTACATTTCCTCTGTTGACAAAAAGCCTGCATAACATGTTTATTGCGTAATAGATCTACATTATCATGAAACGGTTTTATATTTTGAAAACAAAACTGAACCAGTGCACATATGTTATATTTCAGTTACTTAATTGCCCATTTAAAGAATTTTGATAATATTGTATTACTTTTTGCATCCCTTGTCAGAAATTTACAAGATTTTTGCTTTACTTTGTGTAAAAATACAATAAAATTATTTCTATATATTGATATTAACCCTAAATTACAAAAACTTTAATATTTTTTCAGGGAAAATGATTCGGAATTTGGTTATTATCCTGGTTGTGAGCGTAATACCGATTTTGGCAGGAACATGGGGCGATTACATAACTCTCCAGACTCCATGTGACCCAAACGCTCAGAACGGTGGAATTCTCACGACAAAAAATGCTGGGAAAGTGTGCTTCTCTGGATCCTATTGTAATCCAAAAACGAAGATTTGCGATTGCACCGACAGTGACGACGGGAAATGGAGAAGAACCTTCCAAGACGGCGAATGCAAATTACTACCAGGAAGTACTTGTGTCAACGTTGATCAAGACTATTACAGGTGCGTCAAGAATGCAAAATGCACCGTGGTTAGAGAAGGTGCTGATATTCTCGCCAATTGCCCCGCAGACGCTCCTTGTGACTTGGGCGATTTCCAATGCAAATGCCAAAAGGGTAAAACTTGTCTTGAACACAAAGTAGAAGCTCCGAAATTGTAAATATTGTATTGAGTCAGTAAGTCGTTTTTGGGAAAATATTTTGTGGAGTTAATTGTTCGTTTACAATGAATGGGGATGTATACGTTGTAATACTTTAATTGGGGTTGAGGTACTTTTGTTTAGCTTAATTCATTTAAGGAGGCAATAAATATGTACATTAATTGTTTTTATTAAAATAAACTGATATTCCTTTCATTATTAATTTAGCACAGAAGATAATTTTAAAATTAGTTTTTCAAGGAAACGCATATTAAACAATAAAACTTAACAATCTTATTTTACAAATAATGTTAGCATTAAATGCTTGTATTTAAGTGTACCTCAAAAATATTCGGTCTACCTCAAGAAAAATTACCGATTTACCTCGTGTAAATTCATTTAGCTAATAAATATTTATTCAGTCTTAAGTATCATTACTACGAACTGATAATATGCCTTTGCCTAAAGTTTTAATGCAGTTTGCTAATATTTTAGTACATTTAACTCAAGTTTATTGAGGATTTTGTACTCTACTTAAGCTAAATGTACTAAACCATATTAGCAAATGACATTAAAACTTGAGAAAAGGTATACTATACGTTCGGAGTAATGATACTTGAGACTGGATAAATATGTAATACTTAAATGTATTTATATAAGGTAGAGTGATTATTTTTGTTGAGTTAAACCTATTATTTTTTAGGTAAGTTTAAATTTCCGTCATTAAAATATTTATTAGCTTGCGGGCTTCAATTTGAACCCAATGAATATGAAACCTATAATTCATTTGTTGATAATTTTTGCGATTTTGCACTCTTTAAATTATCCAAACCAGTAATTTCGTCTCGGTGATAAATTATAACCTAAAAGCAAAAATTATTTAGTCATTGCAAGAAAATTCAGTAATTAATTAGTAACCTCATTTTAAATTTTTACCTGAGAAGCATGCATATTAGGAATATTCTTGACATATGAATCCAAATTTTTGACCACTCGATTTTCAATTACTTGGTAACCTAAAGGATGTCTAACAAGTGTGGGTTTCTCATACGGTTTTCTGTCAAAGGGATATCCCATTGGTCTGGAATCTGGATATTTCCTTCCAGGAATTCCACAGTGAATATGTGACGGAGGACAAGTGTCATTAATAGACAGCATAGCTTCTTGCCTCTTCTCATCATCCGAAAGATTATTTTGCACTTGGTCCTCCAAACCTTCTGTGACCATCAGGAACAAATCAAAATACATTCCAGATTTAGTTCCTTTAGGAAGTAGGAGATGATGGGGGAATCCACAGTCACAAACGGTTTGAGTTTTCCGTCCAGACGCCAATTCTTCTCTTAACCTCTGAACTGATTTGGGCCATCCGGCAGTTAATGTGGAATCAGTTGATCTTCTAATCAAAATGTTACTTCCAGGTTGCACTACGAAATTAAAAATGCAACTAAAGATTATTATCCACAAGAAAAGTTTCAGAAATTTTTGTAAGAAAAAATTACAACTGTCTAACCTAAGAAAGTATATAAATAAAAATTATTTTTTTTAATTTCTTTAAAATTACAATTAACTTGAAATGAATCCATGGCGAAAAATAAACTTCTTTGTTCTGTCATTGTGAATCGTACTTTCTGCCTTTCCGATTTATATCTGGGTGCCATAAAAATTCTGATTGTGGAAAGTACAGATCTGCTTCTGTCATTTTCCTAAAAATTATGAAAAGTTAAAGAAATCGGAAAATCCTGTTAATTTACTAATAAAATAAGACTTACAATGTGCATTCTGTAATAAAATTCCTGGTGATCCAAATGCTTGACACAAATACTGGCATTTAAGTTCCGACTACCACCTCCGGTGTTAAAATCAAGTCCTCCCTGTAAGTTGAACCTTCTTATATTCCAAAATGTTTCAAGATTGTTTACAAGAACATTTTCTCCGTGAATATTCTCAGGTATAACAGCAACATCTACAACTCGAATTCCTCGAAACAGTAATGGAAGATAACCCTAAAAAGTAGAAATTAGAATTTTTATAATAATTTTCTTATTACTTCTCATGATTTAGTTTAAAAAAATACAATTTGTCTTACTCCTTCTGGGGTATATGGTTTTAAGTGAGTTAATTTGTAAGCTTGAAAAACGACATCGATATATTGATGCCAGCGGTAGAACATGCTATCCCTCATTGCTGTTCCAACATCACCAATTACACCTGCGACTCCCTGGAATTTATGAAAATAATATTAATTTCACAGGATTTTCTATTATCTTTATGATTATCTTCACTTATTTAAGATATTTTTTATAAACAGTGAAAAATTAAATTACCGGATCATTTTCCACATCTACATTTGCAATGATCCAATGTACCAAACCGTGGTAGCCATCTGTTCCGTAATGTCTTACATTTACTGATCGATTTGAAGCTTCTATTAAGTCCCCTAGTAAGTTAACACGATCGAGACCTTTTATTTCAACGAAGCCATTCTCCTGTTTAAGGAAACAATATATTTCTCTTTTTAAATGGATCAATAACCAATATAAATAGAATTTAAATTTCTGCTAATTAATATCAATGAATTACATGGATAAGTCCTCCTTGATTAATCGCGTCCAGAACACGATCCCTAAAAAGCTTTGTATCATTGATGACCAGTTGAAAAACTGGGTTCAAGTGATCCTAAAACATAATTATTATTAATGCAAATATTTCAACAAATATAAACGGGCAAAATTTAAACGCACCTCACAAATAATCGGCTGACTTTAAGAAAAAGTATCCCTTTACCTAATGATACTTGAGATTGAATAAATATTTACCAGGTAAATGTATTTATGACGTAAAGTGGGTGCTTTTCTTGTGGCAAATCTATTATTTTTGAGGTATACTTGAATACAAGCCAATATAAATTATGAATTAAGAGTTACCGATATGTTTAAGTTGGCTCTCCTGTTAGCCCACGGGAATGAGGAAATTCCATCGGATAAATGAGGCCTGAAGCCTTCTTCCAAAACGGAATTCGGATGAAAATTTAATGGCACTGTAGGTTTCAGACCATTAGAAAGCCGTTCAGCTGTGTATCTACAAATATATTCTACTCTTACTATAAGTCCAAAAGCAGATTTTACTTTTTGATAGTTTCAGAAATTTACCTTGCCATTAATTCGTGGTGGAAGAAGTAGAATAGTTCCCCCCTTCGATCAATAACTGCATCCGTGAATGCTGGATTGACTAAATGCCAATACCAATGGTGAGCATTCATTTGAACATCTTCTCGGAAGTACCACAGTTTGTTCTCTATTCCATTGTCAGATCCGATCCTCTCGTCTAACAATGCGCAATCCTGATACAGAAATTATTCTAGTGTAAATTGCAAGAAAGATAAAATACAATATTTCTGGAATACGGATTTACTTCACCAGAAGCATTCTTCAGTATAGAAGCAGGGAAAAATGTAGTTGGAAATAATTCTATTGAACTTGGTCTATCTAGATCCAAAGTGCTCGGTGTCTTAATAACTTGAGCTCTGATGAAAGAAGCATACCAAACCCGAGTGTGAATTTCTGGACTCTTCTTAGAAAACTCGGAAAATAAGAGTAAATCTTTTAAACTTGATTGTTCTGTCAAGAAAAACCATATTTAATTAAGTATGTTTTTGCAGAATTTTTTAAAAGGATTTATTTATGGCTTGTATTTAAGTGTACCTCAAAAATAATCGGTTTCCCTCAGGAAAAATTATCATACGTACACTACAACTTTACACTTAGCTAATAGATATTTATCTAGTCTCACGTATTTTTACTCCGAAATGATAATATACCTTAGCCTCAAATTTTAATGCAATTTGCTAATGTTTTAGTACATTTACTCAAATAAAGTGAGAATTTTGTACCCTACTTGTGGTAAATTTACTAAAACATAAGCAAATTGCATTAGAACTTGAGTCAAAGGTACTATATTATCAGTTCAGAGTAATGATATTTGAGACTGGATAAATATTTATTAGCTAAAAGTATTTATATGGGGTACAGTGATAGTTTTTCTTGAGGTAAACCGATTATCTTTGAGGTGTGTTCATATCTCCATTTTATATGTAAAATATACCCATGAAGATTTCAGTAAGTGAAGCAACAGCGCTTCTGTGATCAGGATTGTAACTGGAGTAGAATGCATCTTTCGGACACCTAGCTGAGATTTCGGTTAAATTGTATTCTAAGAATGGACTTGGCACAGTTGGTCCCGGTAGTGTTGGTGGAATTGCGGTACTTGAAATAGAACTGATACGCGGAGGACTTCCAGTAATATTTGTTTCTACAGGTGGAGGAGGTTCCTCTTCTAGTATATCTATATCTGGAGGTGCTTCATCGTCACTAATAACGTCTTCTACTTCGTAGGGCGGCGAAGCAAAAATGTCAAAATATCTTTCAGCTAAAGAATTAATATCAAAATCCTCCACAAAATCCTCTTCCTGAGCCCCACATTTACAAACAAAACTGAACACTAAGAAAACTATCAATTTAAATCTCTTCATTGTAAAAAACTTTCCACGCTTTAATTTATCAATTGCTTTAATTATTTTAGTTTTTCGGTTTCATTACAAACTTTTGTTTAAATAAAATATGAATATTGAGAATATTTTAAGTATTTTGTGCAGAAACACGACTTGCTTGCTTAGAGTTTGTAATCGTGAACCATCTATAGGATAAAGAATTGCTTATAAGGCAAAGTAATCAGTATTTCTCTTTCGCGACTCTTCAAATGGTTACTTACAATAATGTCTGCAGGTGTATTGCACAATTCTGTTGAATCATTGTTGAATAAAGGTCAAACAACATATACTGAAGGATGACTGACCTATTGTAATCAGTAAACAAGGTCCCTGACTTCATTTAACACATATGCCTTAAAAATTTCCAGTATTTAAAAAATATTTTAATTGCCTTATAATTACTCAAATATTAGCCGAGTATTTTTAACGTCTGAAAAGGACTTTGATGTTAATTAAAAGTATTAGGTCTATAGGCATTCAAAGGTGACAAATAGTGAATAATTTTGATCATCTTTAAGATTGTGGTCGCTAATGATTAGGTTAAAAGCTAAACCACTCAGACATAGTTTAATGAACATTTAACTTGATTTTATTCATAAATAATTCTCTTGTGAGAGAGAAAATGCATTTGTATCTAAATGGCATATGCTATTACTGCATAGGTATTTAACCTTTAGAAAAATGGTTGCAATAAATTATAAATTCAATTTGCACATCTGTTCAGGTGTTAATGATGTACAAAGCTAACAATAGGCATTCATATAAACATCTTGCTTTTAAAAGTTAACTAGAAAAAACTATGTAGTGCTCAGAGGTAATACTTTGCCTTTGCGTCTTATTATCAGGATATGCAATGGAAATATTATTTTACTTTAGACACTTTAGAGGTGGTCAATTATAAAATTCATAAACTCGCAATCATGAAGAACTTTTATTTGAGTCCAGCACAATGACAACTACTTTAGTTATGATGAAAAGTGAAAATAATAATAATTATGTGCTGCTTAATTAATATTTTAAATATAATAATTCAATATCTAAAAGTAAGTTGAGCTTGATGCCCACCTCTACCCTCAAGCAGAGATTCTCCTTAATATTACGTCAAATTTATATCTATTTAAGGGATACAAGATAAGATTGTCAAGTAAATCAAGATTTATATTGTATACCTATAATGCAATAATGCCTCATTTATTGTAATACTAACTAAACATTTAGCGGTAGCATTAAGTGATTAGTAGTCTTGACTTACAATAGGCAAAGTAATATTATATAAATGCAAGCCGTAAAGTATAGTTGTGTTATAAATGGTATATAGGAATAGGAATCCGTGCTGAACCATAGAACCATAATTTATTACCTTATAATTTTTTACACCTGAACAATGTACTTAACTCAGACACTCTAACTAGCCATATAATGATTCATTATAGTAAAGAAATGAAAAGGTCAATAAAGCAATTTCGCTTGTAGTTTAGATTCATACACGTAGTCAATCCGCGTTGGTATCAATAGAATTAAATTACTAATGAAGGTACCTATATAGCTATAGTAATATAACAGATGAGTTGAATATTAAATCAGCATGCATGACTCAACATAAGCAACACGATATATTGTTCCTGTACCTTAACTTTGAATACAAATTGTAATAAAGTTTTGTTGGTATACAATTAACAACAAAGTAAATAATAATAAACCATTGTAAAACGGATATACCACAGTAGTGCAACTGTAATATTTTGGTTTGAATTTATTTGAGTTTATTCAAAAACAGTTTGAATTTATTTGAATTTATTTAAAAAAAGTATGAATTTATTTGAATTTATTCAAAAAGAGTATGAATTTATTTTAATTTATTCAAAAAAAGTTTGAATTTATTTGAATGTATTCAAAAAAAGTTTGAATTTATTTGAATGTATTGAAAAAGAGTGCATTTATTTGAATTTATTCAAAAAAGTTTGAATTTATTTGAATTTATTCAAAAAAAGTATGAATTTATTTGAATGACTGTATTGTACCACCCAAAAAATTTTCATCACGACCTGAAGGACGGATGGTCAGAGTGACAAAGCATTCCCCATAAATATCTTGCCGATATTTAATAAATGCTATCTCAAGCAATAAAAATCATGTCTTTGATGTCCCGATTTAAAAAAGTTCAATAGGTAAGCTTAATACGTATCGCCAAAAGTTACAAAAAATGCATTTTCGGGTTTAACTACACAAAAGTAAGTGGCAATATAGTTATTATGTTTTTATTACGTTATGACGTTCTTGTAAGGTTACTACGTTTTTATTATTATATACATAGCTTACTAAATGTATACAGAATCTTTTTGCTACCTATACAAGTATATTTAGAAGCAGTATAGGTTTTCATAGATGGTCTGAGTTCAGTGTTACGCTTTACTGCCGTAGTATTTAAACAATCTGTACGAAGTACGAACATTGGAATTTTGTAACAGAAACAAAGCATATTATTGACCAGAGCAGAACAAAGCATATTATATGTGATGATAAGAATAAAAATGATGACTACTGACGTAATTGCAATGCATACGATAAAGATTTCTATTCCTTATAATATATTCTTCATTTACCTGATTGGTGTTAAATCGGTTACCAGTTGCTTGCTGTAAAATGATACAGAAAAAAGTTCTTATAAATTATTACATAACGTTTTATATATCTTCCATAGGGATACTTTAAGTTTGTTACTTTTCTGCGCTTCTTACTGTAGATAAATATTGGTAAGAATGTCGTTATTTGTGTAAAGCTTTTTCTGTATCCTTGTGAAAATTCAAAAAGAACTAAAATTATATTTCTCAGTTTAAGTACATATTACTGAATTAATAGCTCACTGTTTTAGTATGCTATTTCTAAAGATGCCCTTTCTTTCGCAAGGCATATAATTTTCCAAACGCATTTAATTGTTTGGCAACCGATCATGCAATTGCTAAGACCAATTCAATGCCAAACGGTCAAACTTTACATTGTTACTGAATGCGTTTAACAAAAACCCATGTGGGTCAAATTGTACACTGTTACTGCGGATGCGTTTTTTTAAATCGTTTAAAGAGTTACAGTCGTCGTTACAGTCAGTTCATAGTAATAAAGATGCCAGAATAGCTTTACGGCTTCACAACCAGAATTTGCTGAAAACTGATCCTCTTGTTCATAGATTATTCCGCAAAATAACCTAAGAATCTCCAATCCATTATCGTTTGTACCAAGATACGTCGTTTCAGCAACAGTTTGTAGCCCGTATAAGGTAGTCTCGTAGTGAAAATTAAAATCCGAAACACTTTTTCATTGTGGCTCCTATTCTGAGATTTGAGAGCCAATCTACCATGAGAACCAAACTTTGGTTCTCAAATCACAGAATAAGAACCAAAATGAAAAAAAAGTGGAATTTGAGTTTTTTATTTTCACTACAATCCTACATTTATATGGGCTGTAAACCGTTGCTACAACGACGTATCTTGGTCTGTACCTTATTATCTACTATTGACGTCAATTCCTTCTGGATTTGAGAGAGTGATGAGCATACCAAAGCCTTTTCTCTACCTTCGGATCACTTGGTAATAAAATGAAAGGGCTTAAATATTATTCCTACAATATTCAGGTACACTGTTACAAAAATCGTTTCCAATAAATAGATACGGGAGTACAAAGTAAAATTTATTTTTACAGAAAAGGGCTTATTTATACAAAAAAGTTTATTCACACAAAATAAAACGAAACCATATATTGACAATTTGACCACTTCTAATTTTCTTCATTGCGGTAGAAATTGGTTGACACATTTGTACTTGTTTGATTGTTTGTGCGAAGCATGAATGGAAGGATAGGTAAACTAACAATGAGGTAATGACTGCAGTGCCTGAAAGGTTTGTTTGAAGTGACTCCGGGTACGCCAGGGTAAAACCCTTGTTCACTTTTTATAAGAGAACAGAACAAAACACATACTTAGGAGTATGTGTTACAGTACACACACCTAGGCCACGGAATGGAACAACAGACACGAAAACAGCGTCAATGAAAATATTAGGAGAGCTGAGTCATTTGCTCTTAAACCACTATTTGGGTGATTTAATTTTTTTATTCGGTTAAACTGGTTCGGTTCGGCTTGGGAGTTTTATTTGTGTTTTGTACAAAAAAACCATTTATTGAATGATTTAGTTTTATTTTGTAAGACTACGTCATTGTTTGGAAGATTTAATTATCTTTAGTAAGGCTAATTTAAGCCATTTATTGGGTGATCTAATTTTATTTTGGAATGTTCAGCCATTTATTGGGGGATTTAATTTTATTTTGGAATGTGCAGCCATTTATTGGGGGGTTTAATTTTATTTTGGAATATTCAGCCATTTATTGGGGGATTTAATTTTATTTTGGAATATTCAGCCATTTATTGGATGCTTTGGCTTAATTACGTAAAAGGGCATATATTCTTCGTAAAATGTCATCAATTTATTGTATGCAATAAATTCAAGCCAATAATAAAATGTAATGAACATAATGGAAAAACGCAGTACTTCAAATGCATTCATCGTGTAAAAGCGCTGGTAACGGTCAATTGTCAGTCTGTATTTCATTTTTGTTAATCCATTCATTATTCTTGCAACACTTACTGCTTGTTCATCAATTCTACAATGATTTACTTGAGCTCGTGGTTATTTATTTTACTAAATTATTTAGTAGAGATTTACCAATGGATTACATACAAAATTTACTTAAAATTTAATCCTGGGGTTGAAAAGCTTGTAAAACAGAGACTAGAGAAAATTGGTGTCAAAATAAGTGGAAAGAGCTGCTCGGATATCCAGGTCAAAGATAAAAGGTTTTATGCAAAAGCAGCTGCTTATGGTACATTAGGTATAGGAGAAGCTTACATGGACAAGTGGATTGAAATCGCAAATATAACGGAATTGGTTTGTAAAACTTTACGTAAAGGTACTTACGAATCAATGGAAAGCAGTTATAATTTTAGGCAATATTTCAATCTACAAACCAGGAGCCGGGCTTGGGAAGTCGCTAAAGCTCATTATGATATTGGTAAGTAAAACATTTATCAATAAAAATCGGTTTTCAGATCTGAAATTAAGCCAGATTAAAAGTATTCGAATTGTCTTGGATTTTAAAACTAATATTACAACAATTACTATTTGTAGGTAACAATTTATACGAAGCAATACTGGACTCGAACATGAATTATACTTCCGGTTACCGGAGGAATGCAACGAATTTGGAAGAAGCCCAATTACACAAAATGGATTTAATAGCGAGAAAACTAGAAAACTGAATCTTCAACCTGGAATGCGTATTCTAGATATTGGGTGTGGTTTCGGTGGATTAGCAAAACATTTGGCTGAAAAACACGGAGTCCATGTAGTTGGATGTACGATTTCTGTAGAACAAGTTAAATACAGCAAAGAACACTTTGCTCATCCGAATGTAGAAATTCGTCTTGCGGATTACCGAGAAATGAACGAGAAATTTGATCGCGTAGTTTCTATTGAAATGTTGGAACATGTCGGGGAAGCTAATTATGCAATTTTTTTCAAAATTGCGAACAATTGCTTAGAAGACGATGGAATTTTTCTCCTTCAAACAAGCGGTACTGCAGATAAAAGGTTTTGTTATACAAGCTCTTGGACTCATAAATACATATTCCCAAATGGAATGTTGGCTGATCAAACTCTCATTACGAACAATATAAATGGACTCTTCTATATTGAAGATTGGCATACTTTTGGGCACGACTATCATAAGACATTAGAAGCGTGGGAAGGTAATTTTAGAAATGCGTGGCCAAAACTAAAATCCAGTTACGACGAACGGTTTCGCAGAATGTGGACTTTATATTTAGCAACATCGCGAGCCATGTTCTTGTCCAGAAAACTAAATACTTGGCAAATCGTGATGACTAAAAATGGTCTTGAGGGTGGATATTTGTCAGTGCGCTAAATTTGCGTAAGATTCAGATAGATAAATATATAGTTATTGTCAAATGATAAATAAATTCAATATATTGTACTAAACTTATTTTTATTTCGATTTCTTATTATAGTATAGTGTTCATGCATACCATTGCTGCATGGCTACTAAAGCACAATTAACAATTATTAACAGGTTTTACTTTATTATTCTACTGTAAACATTTTTTGTCTAAAGAAGTAATATTAACTCTCTATCTTTAGACTAGACATAGAAAAAATAGATATATTAGTATATACGAGTCTCTGTAGACTAGGTCAGTGGAAAGTATTGAATATATAACTAAAGAGTACTGAAATGCGTTGAAATAATGTCATTTTAAAGCATTCAAAAGATTTTCAGATACAATCTAGATTTTTTTAAATTCAAAAGATGTACTTTAGGATTTACAGAATATTAGGTGATATTTTTATCCTTTTTAGTAGACTTCATAAGTACTTTAATTAAAAAGACCTACCTCGACAACCTCAGCTATGATACCGATTAAGTACTGTTTTGTGTCTTGTCAGCCCCATTTAAGAGCTGTATAGCTCATGTTGATTTGTCAACTTTGCTCAAGTCAATATCTATACTGCCACTACTAAAAAATAATGAAATGACTAATTCGTTACAAATATAAATCGTCATCTTCAAGAATACTATCGATTAAAATCTGAGGAATTGTTTGAATTTTTCTCCAATTGAAGTGGTTCCTTAATTTAGTAATGAAAAATCCCGTCATAAGAACATCTTGCATAAATGAATGTTATACATATAAATATGTAAATAAATGAATATGTTATATAAATATGTGAATAAATGAATATGCTCTATAAATATGTGAATAAATGAATATGTTGTATAAATATGTGAATAAATGAATATGTTATATAAATATGTGAATAAATGAATATGTTATATAAATATGTGAATAAATGAATATGTTATACAAATAATATATGCATAAATGAATATGTTGTATAAATATGTGAACAAAATGAATATGTTGTATAAATATGTGAACAAAATGAATATGTTGTATAAATATGTGAACAAAATGAATATGTTGTATAAATATGTGAACAAAATGAATATGTTGTATAAATATGTGAACAAAATGAATATGTTGTATAAATATGTGAATAAAATGAAGATGTTATATAAATATGTGAATAAAATGAATATGTTATATAAATATGTGAATAAAATGAATATGTTATATAAATATGTGAATAAAATGAATATGTTATATAAATATAAATATGTCATATGTGAATAAAAATGCCTTTTTATCTTAAAAGAGTATTTTACTAGCGTATATAATGTTTTAAGTATCTAGAAGGAGTCGAAGTATATTATTATTCTACATCAATTATTTGCAATTGCACTTTACACGACGCTCCCAACGACGTCCAGCGCTCCCATGCTCAGAACTAATTAACAAGAAAACAATTAGCAGTATAATTTCATAATTTGTATAACTTCTCATTTATCCATGTGAAAATGCCATTAAAACTCTCATTATAATTCTTGACGTAATGGATAGAAAAGGACAGAATTTTACTACTGTTCAGATCTCTTCATAGAACATTTGAGACACCCATCTTAATAGCAAAAATTATTTGCAAAGTTTAATGCATTTCTATTATTTCGATTATTCGATTTAAACTGAACCACAGTGGCAATGAGAGTTATTACAACATTTTTCTCCAAAGTAGGTCCAGCATCTAAGCAAATTTTCAAAAGTGAAAATTTAACGAGATTAATTAAAGAAGATTCTGTTCTGCCATTCCATATTAATGGTTTCAAAGAACTTCCTAAAGCAGCAGAATTTAGAAACATTTTACTCACTGGAGTAACAGGGAATCTTGGACCACATTTATTGAAAAATTTATTGCGGCGACCCAATTTAAAAATCCATTGTCTTGTTAGGAAAACATCAATTCCACTTGCACAGAAACTGCTAAGCAGTTTTGATTCTCAAAATGAAATTCAGGATAGAGTGGTTTTGATTCCTGGAGATTTATCGGAAGAAAAGTTTGGAATTAATTTAGCACAATACGAAGATCTTTGCTCCGAAGTGGACGGAGTAATACATTTGGCAGTGAAAAACAGCCCTTTAGAAATATATAGAAAAGAAATCGGGAAAACGGATGATATCCGCACTGTGAATGCACTGGGAACTTTGAAACTATTGGAATTTGCAACAACAAGAAAGATGAAACGGGTTTTTTTCGCATCCACAATTCTTGCTAGTAACAGACTTTCGACAACTGAAAATACTTTGTCCGAAGAACTGTTGGACGAAGATAATTACGGAGACGGACTTACAATGGGTTACTCTGTATCTAAATTTGTTGGCGAAAAACTGATGAGTGAAGCAATTCGCAGAAAAGTTCCTTGTGTCGTTTGCAGGTTTCCTTTAATAGTTGGGGATTGTCAAACGAGAGGGTTCACGAATATAATAAACGATCGCTATTACTGTCTTCTAATTGCATTTGTGCAAACCGGAATGAAACCCGAATATCCTTCAGCGGTTCCAATTCTTCCGATTGACCAGTGTGCTCAGATTAGCATGGACCTCTTTTTCAAGGATGGTGTTCCAAATGGAATCTACAATCTCATGAATCCACATCATTCCGCTGATTTTAATGAATCTTTTAACGATATTCTAAAGTTACTAAATATCCCTCCGGTAAAAATGGTGGATTTTCGTGAATTCTCTCGGGCTTTGGTTAAACAAGGGGTTAGCTCCATTTTATATCCATTTAGAAAGATTTATTTTCGTGAGGAATCACAAGAACGAATAGCCAAATTAAATTTGGTGTCACAACTTATACTTACAAAAGAAGGCGGAAAATTTCTAGTGGGTGTAAGTTCCAAAGTTCGAAAATCGATCCCAAATATTGATCAATTAGCACAACATCCGCAGGAAATCATTTCTCAAATGATTCGGCTCGGTAAAGATTCAGGATGCATTTAGTATGCACGTGCACTGTACTCATACTAGCAGCAAATAGTCAAAATGGGGCTTTAAAATGGGGCAAGGTGATTTTCCGTTACAATGTCATTATACTACTATAGTATGTACGTCAATGATAACCGTTGTGTAAAAGATTGAAAGAAATAAAAAATTATTTCCAATGAACTCACTATAATAAGACGCATTTTATTTGTTCTTGAATGTTACATTTATACGTTGTAACTTTTTTATGCGGTTAAACCACATTTTGGGTGCTTCAATTTTGTTTTGTACGGCAAAACCATGTATTGAATGATTTAGTTTTATTTTGTAAGACTAAGTCATTGTTTTCAAGATTTAATTTTCATTTGTAAGGCTAAGCCATTATTGGGTGATCAAATTTTGTTTTGCAAAGTTAGGCCATTTACTGAGTGATTTAATTTAATTTTGGAATGTTTAGCCTTGGATTTAGTTGGATGCTTGTGGCTTAATTATATAAAAAAGCATTCATTCTTTGTAAAATACAATTTATTTTGCGTAATAAATCCAAGCCAATTATGAAATGAACATAATGGAAAAACTCAGTACTTCAAATGCGTTCATCGTATAAAAGCGATGGTAACAGTCAGTCTGTCATTCATTTTGGTTAATTCATTCATTATTCTTGCGACACTTACTGCTTATTCATTAATTCTACAATGATTTACTTGAGTTCATGGTTGTTTATTCTACTGAATTATTTAGTAGAGATTTACCAATGGATTACATACAAAATTTACTTAAAATTTAATCCTGCGGTTGAAAAGCTTGTTAAAGAGAGATTAGAGAAAATTGGTGTCAAAATAAGTGGAAAGAGCTGCTCGGATATCCAAGTCAAAGATAAAAGGTTTTATGCAAGAGCAGCTGCTTTCTGTACATTAGGAATAGGTGAGGCTTACATGGACAACTGGATTGAAATCGGAAATATAACGGAATTGGTCTACAAAACTTTACGTAAAGGCACCTACGGATCAATGGATAGTAGTTATAATCTTACGCAATATTTCAATCTGCAAACCAGGAGCCGAGCTTGGGAAGTCGCTAAAACTCATTACGATATTGGTAAGTATAAAACTTTTGTCAATAAAAATCGGTTTTCACATAATCACACTTGAACTTAAGCTGGATTTTGACTATTGACAGTCTTCGATTTTTAAAGTAGTTACACCAATTACTATATTATTGCAGGTAACAATTTATTCGAAGCAATACTGGATTCTCACATGAATTATACTTCCGGTTATTGGAGGAATGCAACGAATTTGGAAGAAGCCCAATTACACAAAATGGATCTAATCGCCAAAAAACTGAATCTTCAACCTGGAATGCGTGTTCTAGATATTGGGTCCGGTTTTGGAGGATTAGCAAAACATTTGGCTGAAAAATACCACGTCCACGTAGTTGGATGTACGATTTCTGTAGAACAAGTCAAATTTAGCAAAGAACATTTAGCTCATCCGAATGTAGAAATTCGTCTTGCGGATTATCGAGAGATGAACGAGAAATTTGATCGCGTCGTTTCTATTGAAATGTTGGAACACGTCGGAGAGGCTAACTATACAACCTTTTTCAAAATTGCTAGCGATTGCTTAGAGGAAGATGGAATTTTTCTCCTTCAAACAAGCGGTACTGCAGATAAAAGGTTTTGTTATACAAGCACTTGGACTCAGAAATACATATTTCCAAATGGAATGTTGGCAGACCAAACTCTCATTACCAACAATATTAATGGACTCTTCTATATTGAAGATTGGCATACTTTTGGACACGACTACCATAAGACATTAGAAGCATGGGAAGTTAAATTTAAAAATGCGTGGCCAAAACTAAAAGCGCATTACGATGAACGGTTTCGCAGAATGTGGACTTTATATTTAGCAACATCGCGAGCCATGTTCTTGTCCAGAAAACTAAATACTTGGCAAATCGTGATGACTAAAAATGGTCTTGAGGGTGGATATTTGTCAGTGCGCTAAATTTGCGTACAATTCGAATACATGAATTTATATTTATAGTCAAAAGATAAATAAATTCAATATATGGAACTAAACTTACTTTAAATACAATTTCTCATCATACAGAATTCTTGCACGCCGTTGTTGACTACAGTAAACATTTTTTGACTAATAGTAATAATATTAACTCTGTTATTAATAGATTATTAATAGATTAGGTCAATGGAAAGTATTGAAATAAATAAAAAACGAGCTGAAATAAGATGAAGTAATAAAAGATTTTATTTTTCAGCTGCTGAGTAGCCTTTATCATTATAGACATTTGAAAAGCCGTAGTAAAAACATTTTTCGCTAGTAAAATAATGCCAGATCTTAAAGCACGCATAGATTTTCAGATACAATTTAGATTTTTTTTAAATTTGAAAGATATACCTTTGAATTGTGTTTTCCTTAGCAGTTAAAGTAAACCATGTCCATTTAATTACAGAAAAGTAAGTGACAAGTTATCCTTTTTAACAGATTTGATGCGCACTTTAAATAAAAGAACGACCTCCATAACCTCAGCTATGAAACGGATTAAGTTTAGTGTCTCGTGAACCCGATTTAAGAGCTGTATAGCTGAAATTGATTTGTCTACTGTGCTCAAGTCAATCACTACACTAGTACTAAACAGAAAGGACTGATTTGTTACAAATATATATCTTCGCCTTTAGGAATACTATCAATTAAAATCTGAGGAACTTTTAAAATTCTTTTCCAATTGAAGTTGTAAGCATTAAACGTTGTAGGATCTCGAACCCATCTTTTGACTCCATTCGAAATTAGGTAGACGGGGTTTGCAGACGATTTGACCAGAATTGCTCCATCGCTCAAAGATTTTGATGTAAATCCGTTGATGTAGCTGGGCTCCACAACAATAATACTATCCCAGTCGTTGAACAAATTATTGTAGGTCTGTGGATTGGGAATCCAATATTTTTCACATTCTAGTAGAAGATACACAGCTAATTCGTTCCGACCTCTTAATCTTTTTCCATTTAGAGGATGCTATCGCAACGTTGTCCGAGACTTTTGTCTAAACAGACAACTAATAATACTGCGAGAAAAGTTTTCATGATTACTTTTGTAAGAATAATGTAGATTTGATAACTACGGTTGCTATTTAAGCATTGAAAGTTAAATACAAACTTAAATAAATATTACTCAATACTGAACTAAAGGTGTGGTGAATTCAATGAGATGGTGATGGTAGAATGTATTATGATCAAGTGATAAATATCTTTATTAACGAAGCAGTATTTATAAATCAAGATAAACACCCAATTAAATGTAAGTACCTAATTACTAAACGTATTATTAATATTAATAAGTTCACCTAAATAACTAGAGAGGAAACACAACATGAATTAATTCCATATCTCATACGTTATGCACTATATGATTAGGATTACAAAGCAGATTCTCCAGGATACTAAATATACATGCACTGCAAAAGAACTTAGCATAATTAACATTGCAACGTTTTATTCAGTAAACTTTTAAACATGAGTCTTAATAATAATAGTACATCATCCTAACCTACATATTGCAGAGTGCATCAACCTACATAGTATTATTATATTGCAATAACTAATAATGCATGTGACTTATGCAACCTTATTGTAGTTTGCTTGCTTTGGAAGAGCAGATGCAGAAGTTATAGTAAAGCAAACAATAAATAAATAAATGCCAAAGCAGGTGTTTGGAAAATATAATTATTACTAACGCTACTATGGAATACATAAAAGCACATTTGCACATACTTGAAACGTAATTGTTATTCATGTTGACCTATTGGGGAGTGCTTAGCGGAGAAGCATGCAAAATAATTAACAAAATTATGTGTCTCCAACACCGAAATTATGAATTATGATTAGTAGCACTTGAAAAATTGAAATGCGTTATTGCTAATATTACTAATAATAACTAAATTTCAAACACGAAATTATTTGAGAGTCAAGTAGTCTTAATATGTTATAGAGGAACACTAAGAAAACACCATCTCTAAATATAAATATCTATGTACAATTTTTCATGGATGTTATTGTCATTTGAGTTCGAAAACTTAAAAATAGCGATTGCGATTAGTACAGTGTTTTTCTGCAAATTTCAAGTTTTCTGGAAAATAAGAGTTTCAAAATTTTAATTCTCATACTTAACTCTACTGCACACTGAAGGGATTAATATAGTAAACCAAAATGATTTCTAGGCACAACTTTACAATAGCTGCGCAGATTCCCAAGCAGATTCCTCCTATATACCTATCATGGAATAGGCAAGTTATATGCATTGTTATATTGTCAAATGATCAATAAAGTCAATGTATGAACTAAACTTACTTATTAGATGACTACTAAACTTACTAGATTAACCATCAGACATTTAAAAAGCCATCATAGTAATTTTTAAGAAATAAGGTAATTCCTGTTCACAAAGAATTCAAAATTACGATTTTCAGATACAATCTAAATTATAAAAAATTCAAAAGATGTACTTTAGAATTAAGTTTTCTTCAGCAATTAAGGAAAATCCATTTTCAATCCATTTAATTACAGAAAAGTAAGTGACATTAGTAAAAAACACAAAGAAAGGACTGATTTGTTACGAATATATATCGTCGTCTTCAAGAATACTATCAATTAAAATCTGAGGAATTGTTTGAATTTTTCTCCAATTGAAGTTGTAAGCATTAAACGTTGGAGGATCCCGAATCCATCTTTTAACCCCATTCGAAATTAGGTACACACGAGGACTTGTAGGCGATTTGACCAGAATTGCTCCATCGCTCAAAGATCTTGACTTAAATCCGTTGATGTAGCTGGGCTCCACAACAATAATACTATCCCAGTCGTTGAACAAATTATTGTAGGTCTGTGGATTGGGAATCCAGTATCTTTCACATTCCAGTAGAAGATACACAGCTAATTCATTCTGGCCTCTTAGTCTTTTTCCATTTAGAGGATGCTCGCAACGTTCTCCTAGAGATTTGTCTAAACAGACAACTAATAAAATTGCCAAGAAAGTTTTCATGATTACTTTAGTACAGTCACTGTAGATTGGATAATTAAATTTCAACTGCGGTCGCTATTTAAGCAAAAAATCAAGGTTAAATACAAATAGGTAAATATTTCGCAATACTGAACTAATAATGCAGGACTTATGCAAACTTATTGTATTTTGTTTGCTTTGGAAGAACAGATGCAGAAGTTACAGGATTCAGGAAATAAATTGATAAATATCAAAGCAGGTGTTTTGAAAATATGATTCTTACTAAACCTATTATGGAATACATAAGTGCACGTATTTAAAATGGGATTGTTATTCTTCATGTTGACGTATTTGCGACTGTTGAATTGGAAATCATACAAAATAAAGAAAAATATTTATATTATATTTCAAGTTTTGAATTACGATGAGCACGAGGAAAATTGAAATATTTATTTAATAACAATAACAAAATTCTAAGCACGGATCATTTGCAAGTCAACTAGTTTTAATATGTTCTCGAGAATTCTTAGAAAACAATATTACAATTGTGTACAATTTTTCATTAATTTTACTGCGGTTTGAGTTTGGAATCATTAAATAACTGTCGAAATGCGATTACAAGTCTTTTCTGCAAATTTGAAGTTTCTCGGAAAATAAAAGGGTTTTTAAGAATTCAATTTTCATAATTAACTCTACTGGAAAGATTAATACAGTAAGCCAAAATCATTTCTAGGCACAACTCTACAATAGATGCACAGATTCCTCCTACAATAATGGAAAAGGCAACAAACAGGTGCATCAACCCAAGATCTTCTCGGTAAGACATTCTATCATTATCACATTTTACTGCAACCTCGTCATAAACTTTATTGTTCCTGTGGATCATTCCGTTTTCTGTCATAGCTTGCAATCTATTTAGAATTATTATATTTTGTAAACTCTATTTACATGCAAAACTCAATTATTCAATAAAAATAAAATATACTTACAGTGGATTGAACGTGGGTCCCAATACTGATCCTTTAGGAATGAAAAATCCTGTCATAGGAATATCATGAGGAAATGGGAGTACAGACACCGTGCATATTTCATCTTCAGAGTAATTCATATTCAGAGACGTAACTGAAAAGTGATCCATCGATCTAATATATGCGTACCGTCCTTCAAACACCTTTCTTACTGAATCATATTCGTCTTTATAATTTCCGCAATGTTCATCTGTGTATTGGTTTCTGTAACTCTGGAAAACAAAAATATTCTATGAATCCACTAATCATTTGAAATTTTACGTATACACGGTTAAATATAATTTATGCTGATCTGAAACTTTTACGTACGTATATTTGCCAACAGGCGTATTTATCGAAGTCATTCGAGATCACGTTGTATCCGTACTCTGCAAGAGTTTCTGGTACACTAACTATTTTCATGACCTTAGTCAGGATAGAAATTAAATAGGCAGAGTAGGTGACCCATATGATGTAAAATGCTATTGTACTTGTAATGAAGAAAATTCTGGATGAAATTGTAATTGGACTGAAATAATCTGAGAAATAATAAAACAAAAAACATTTTATCCTTCATACAAATTGTGTTTACATGGTATTATTGAGTACTTTGGTTAAGGACAACTGCAGTTATCAAAGGAAGAAAATTTATGCGTTGGAAGTGCTGCTTCTCAGCTCTGCAAACTGCAACAAGTGTGAAGACGAGAACTAGGATCATTATTGCAATGGCTTTCCAAACGTCACTTGCAAATGGCTTTGTATATAAGTTTCGATAGGCAAACGGAGAGTGAGGTTGAAGAAAGAAAGCAGAAACGCTGTAGATAAAAAACATATAATGTAAAAGAAACGTAAAACATGAACGTAGATATCAATTTCATGAAATGAAAAATAGGAAGTAATCCTATGGTTATTAAAACTTTTACAAAATATCTTTAATATAATTATGAGACATGATTATGGAGTTAATTGCATGAGAAAATATTTGTAATTATGTAATTATTCGTATTATTGCATTTAAATATTAATTAATTAAAATTATTTGGCGGTAATTCATCTACTAGCAGAAAAAGCATGAAAATAATTTAAAATAATTGGTCTTCCTCAAGAAAAATAACCAATTTTCCTCATATAGAGACATTTAGCTAATAAATATTTATCCAGTCTCAAGTATCATTACTCCGAACTGATAATAATATACCTTTGCCTCAAGTTGTAATACTATTTGCGAATGTTTTAGTACATTTAACTTCAAGTATAGTGAGGATTGTATACTCTAGTACTTCAGCTAAATGTACTAAAACATTAGCAGATTGCATTAACACTGGAGGCAAAGGTATATTATCAGTTCGGAGGAAAGATACTTGAGACTGAATAAGTATTTATTAGCTAAAGCAATTTATATGCGGCAAACTGATAATTTTTTTCTTTAGGTACACCGATGACTTTTGAGGTACACTTAAATACAAGCCTTTAAAAATTCCAGTAATCAGCTTACTGTTTTCTTCGAACTTGAACTAATGGGGTGAGATATTTGGCTCTGTATGGAAGAATGTACATCAAACCAAGTATCATATCAGCCTTTCCTTCAACTACATAATTATAAAGTCCTCCTATTCCTCCATTCTTGGACTCCGTTATATACTCACGGCGTTCTAGAGCAATAACTCTGCAAAGCAATAAAAATATACCTTAATTATTGTTGAAATACTTTTCTTGAGGGAAAATTAATTATTTCAGCCCAAAAGTACAGTAATTATCATTAATTTGGAGTGCATTTTTGAATAATTAAATGTATCTTAATAAAAGTAAGTAATTTTCTCACGAAAAATTGAAAGCTTGCTGAAACTCTTGTAACATTGAAACAACCCATCCTTTATCAAATCTTTTAACTCCATCCACACACTTAAATGTGTTCGTCAACGAATCGATATCCGATTTCCACTAAAATCAGTAAACATACACAGAATATTAAATAACATTAGGAAAGTTATAAATAGTTAGCTTAAGAGAAATTGTTTATCTTGGTAATGGTAATTATATTTCTAAGTCAATTCTTCAAGCGACCGTGATTAATATATTTATCTTGGAAACTCCCAATGGCATTGCTTAAAAAAATTACATGCCACATCTGTCCACGGAGGAGGATGCAATTTTTTGGCAGAGTTACTGATAGGAAGTAACTTTGCCAAATAATTACTCATTCCACTTACAGATCCAAGAATGCTTTTGATAATGATCTTAAACAGGGCGTAACAATGCGACACACAAATTATTTTCATTGTAATTGCGAAATTGAGTTCTTGTAATCATGCATATAAGATTGTTCTTGGAACAACGCTGTCCTCATTACTGACAGTGATTATTACAATAGGGAAAGTGGAACTGTGTGCTTGCGATTAGCTAGATCTTTACTTCAAACATACCGTGGCGACTGCTGTGATGTTGAAGCCTTGAAAGTCTGATAAAGTCGCCTTTCTTTTTAGCAGATCGTAAAAAGTATTATTATCCAATTCCTGTTGTTGAACACGATGGAGAAATGCAAATCTGTCTTTCCCTAATCCTTTCCAGATTTGTATTCGCAAACTACTTGTTTGAATTTCTTTTGATAGGACATACTGATGATTGTAAACAGTACAGAATTTCATTAATTGCGCTGCATCATGTTTACAACTACTTCTGGAAGGATTTTCAATCTCTATGTGAATCAGCAAATATCCCTCCATGGAATTT
The DNA here is from genome assembly GCA_020352615.2 of Yoshiicerus persimilis. Lineage (NCBI taxonomy): Eukaryota > Metazoa > Arthropoda > Collembola > Entomobryomorpha > Tomoceridae > Yoshiicerus > Yoshiicerus persimilis. The sequence goes on from CM036941.2 coordinate 14,630,130, forward strand.
TTCTGTTTTTCAGAGAGATTAAGGGCACAGCCATGGCTAAAGTTGCTTACCTGTAATATTAAATTAATTTACATCAATTTATGACTTAACTTTAACCTGCATCTTGCTGGGTCTACGTTTTTTGAGACCAGTTTTCAAAACTAGACACATTTCCCGTTTTTACCAAATAATGTCTATGATGCACAATTAAACTTTAGTTTAGCCTTTGGGTGGATAATTACATTTCTCATTTACAAATCTATTTTCTAATGATTTTAAACCGAAAACTTTGCAAAACCAAAAACTATAAGTGCTTTCTCAAACTGTATTTTCTCATTTTTGGCATAAAATGCGAATTTCTACGGTCAACACTTGTGCTTATAATAATGTTCTGAAATTACTACATAAGCTTAGATAGGAAGTAAGCCTTGAATAGTAAATATTAATTAATTTTGGATAATTAAAATAAAATTACTTATTAAACAATAATTCTTACTGATATCCGATGTAAAGTCAGGGTATGTTCTCGTAGTGTCAAATACTGAAATTGCTGCCTACAATGTTCCGGAAATAAATCGACTTCGTAGTATGTCGAATTGGCCTCCGAGAGAGACAGTGCGGTTCCAGATTTTAAAAAGTAATCTGTTTAATAAATGGAGCATGTAGTTTATTGCCTATACACTACATAAAAGTTAAAAGTACTGACTCATTACCTGCGTCTCTTAAGGTTAAATTAAAGCCACGGAAACTTAGGTCTTGATTTCGAAGTAATGGTGAATCCTCAATTAGCATTTGATGTAGTTCTGATGTCCGCAGTAATTCTTCCACTAAATGCGAATGCAAAGAACAACTAATTAATAAAATGTACAATACAATGTAAAACCACCATTTAGTAAAGTGGTTAGGTCGATGCAAACATTTCATCGTGTGTACTTGTAAAAGTTGCATTTAGGTATCACCAAGTTAAAATACACGATTGATTTGTTGCATAACTGGAGAACCCAATATTGGAAATAGCCATTCTAGAGTCAACGCATAAATGCTCTTATATGCTATATAGCTAGAAAACTCAGAATATATCCTTCAGAAAAATACATTTCTTATTACATTAGATATTTTGTATGTGAAAAATACAAAGTATATATTATAGTGTGAGTCAGTTCGGCGTGAGACATAATCCTGAGTAAATTTCATTATTGTAACATCCATGCAAAAGAAGATAGCATATTTTTAAATTTTAGACTGTAGATACTTAAGCAAAATAAAATCATTAAACCATTTTTGTAGAATATTTTTGTAAATGCGAAAGTATAACTATAATATACTTCTACATATGCGTACAGAATATATATAATGTATTGGTATATCTGTCGTAGTCTTTGAGAGGATTCAGCCATTGAGGTTACGCGGTGTATATTTTAATGGACGCAATTTAAAGTCGGGACACAAATGAGTGAAACCAGAAACAGGAAACTTTTCTGTGGACTGGATGAAAAGCGAACTGTTTTCCGGCTACAGAGAAGTTAGTAAATGAAATTGGGTACTACTACATTAATGCGAGTTAATACGGGTACGGATTTTCTATGGCACATGGAAAGACTGTTGTATGCTTGTAACTAGAATGTATGAGGGTGTTAGGTGCATATGATAAGGCAGGTGTTCAAACTCAGAATAGCAATGGAAAATATCTTTTTAATGAGTCCATTGTTAAGGTTAATACGTTTAGGAATACAAATTATATTACAAAGAATTTCTCTGTAAATGTCAAGTAGTGTAGTAATAGGTATAAAGGTATAATTATCTTTATAATTTGCATGATATGGATAAGAAATACAAAGAATTAGTCAGAATGAATTAGTCGAAAGTAGTGTAAGGAAAGAATTTAATATACGGTGGACGTATCAGGGCATCATATCTTCTTCGCCAAAACTGTTCAACCTCACTTTCAAGTACAGTGATTTCCTTCCAATCGTATTTTATAGCAACCGTAATTTTCTTTCTTTTTGAAATTTCATTTTCCTTATTGCTGTCATCACTATTATCACCGTCACTGTCTTAAGTTAACACAGAAAATTTGCTGGCCATTCTTGTCGCTTTACAGACACCAACTAAATAACAACCTTCAAAGACAGCTCGGTAAAAAGGTTACTTGCCTTATCCATATCATGCAAATCATGAAGATAATTAGACCTTAATACCTACTACTACCACTACTGCAGTCAATTTGTATTCCTTAGGGCAAAAAACTAACACTAGACCATTTAAAACATTTTCTGTTACTATTCCGAGCTTGACCACAGCTACAGATATATATAATGTGTTCCAAAATTTCCCTATTTCAATAGAGGAAAAGGGGACGTCCCGTGCATATGCAATAGAAAATCCGTACCCGTATTAATTCATTCTTAATATAGTAGTCCCCCATTTCATTTAGCAACTTCTCTGTCGCCAGAGAACCGTACCTAATTTCATTTGGTACGGTTCATTCAGTCCGCTTTTCATCCAGTCCACAGAAAAGTTTCCTGTTTCTGGTTTCACTCATTTGTGTCCCGACTTTAAATTTAATCCTATTTTAATGTTAATAACTTTATTCTATAATACTTAGTAATCTAAAATTTGGAACATAAATCAATATTGATGTAATAAGTACTTTCAGTAAATTTCATCCCCCTAGCTGTCACAAAAAATGTTTTTTGTGTTTAAGTTCAAAAATTGTTCATTTTTTGAACTTAAATACAAATAACATTTTTTCTGTGACAGCTAGGGGGATGAAATTTACTGAAAGTACTTATTACATCAATAATGATTTATGTTCCAAATCTCAGATTGCTAAGTATAATAAAAAAATAGTTATTAAAATTCAAATATACACCGCGTAACCTCAATGACTGAATACTCTCAAAGACTACGACATATCTACATATAATCCTATATATTATAATCCTATGCAATATCCTATGTATAATAATTCTGTATAATAAAACCATATGAAGAGCAAAAGTAATACAAGTAGCTTAGTTCGCTGGATTTCAAAGACCCAATTTCGTTCGCGTGACCACTTTATTAAATATTCATTACTTCATAAAATATTTATAGACATAGTAATAAGTGGAGGAAAAAAGTGTCTTATGTCTCCATTTGAGTCACTATCATACTACAGAGTCATACAATGCTTCAGTTTAATATTCTTGACTTGTGTATTATCATGGTCATGAGCAAGGGAGAGTGGTGAGACATAATATATTATTTAAGGTAGTTCGCCTGAGAAAACTTAAATCGATAGAAATATTTATAAAACCTACGGTTTACTACTTCTGTACTGCAATATATCCCTACCTAACTTTTTGCGCCTTAAAGTTTCAGCCTTGACTCGAGAATTTTTACGAACAATACTTGGCTTTTAAATTTTCCCATTAGAGTCCGCAATGCTGCCCTGGCCAATCGATTAGGCCAGGCAAGAATATTTCTGCAGGACATAACTCTAAAGTTTATTACATTATTGTATTACTACACATGAGTACATTTGTTTTCCTTTAGGAAGGAGATTTTAGTTTCTACTTTTCCACTTTCTACTTTTTCTCTTTGCTTTACTTAAATAATGCATTTATATTGACCGAGACCTTTGGTTTTAATTATTACTTACCTGTGACTATGAATCCATTTAGATATGAAAGTGAAAGACGGAATTTCCTTTAATTGCCTTTCTACACTACATGTAAGCTAAAGCTCAGGATAATAATTGCTTACCGAAATTTGCATTCAACACGCGAACATTCGTAGCTCTTTATTTTTAGAGTATTACATTACTCTATTATTTATTAGGCGAGACTAGACTTGTTACCTACATTTGCATTTCACAGGGGAGACATTCTGCTCCATAAGTTGTTACTGTAGCTTATAATATTCAGAACGAGAAATTTGGCTCGCCAAATCTACTGGGCAGTTCTACTCCACTAGAATGTAGTCAATGTTTTCGTCTATTGCCTTAGACGTAATCCCGAATGACATTCTACATAGTTGCGGCACACTAAGAAGCATAATTAATGAGTATATACATAACACAGGGAATCTAGAATCTAGGTGTACAATTTACCCCAAATATAACCCGCCCGCGTATATCATTCCCATTTCTGTTTATATTTTCATGCAATAACAATGATTTTGCTATGTAAAACAACTCATACGGAAAATTATTGGCAAAAGAAAACGTTATGCTAACATACTGTAAAATGTGACGCATTTTACTTTGAAAGAATTAATTAGGAATAAAAGTCAAAAGGGAAGCGTCAGTGTTTGTGGTTCGTTTTTGCAAAAACACGATAACTTTTTAATTTATTGAGAAACTATCAGGAATCAATGCATAATTACAAACGTTTTATTATTTTATTAATTATAGAATGGGATTAAATTAATTTATACGTTTAAAATGTTAAGCCGAACTTTTATTGAGTCCACTATGAGATATTCTTAAATGCTAAAAGTCAATTACTAAAAAATCTGCACTATGTATGGGGAAAATGAGACTACTATAATCCGCGGATTTTATTCCACTACTGTTTTTAGGTCTCCCTTTGTAGAATTTTTCAAAAAAGAGTTTATTGTCAACGGAAAGTATTTACTATTTACATTCTTCGAATCGAAGTTAAAGCTTTGCACCGCTATTTGTGCACATACGTTCGCACATTACTAGTGTATTAAAATTAATGGTCCCTTTATTTTGTGTCATGAAATGGAAACACATTGTTCTACACTATGTCGCAATTAGGTACCTACATAATCTAACTCCCTGCTACTTACTTCAGTTTCCGTTCCAAAAATTATTTACGCATCACAGTATAGACAACCGTGGTTGAAATTCAAATACATAGATTTACATGCACAGGAATCCAAACCACACTTGTGTTTTTTATAAATTATTTCTTGCCAAATGTGACGCGACAGAGACAGTGTGGTGATATGTAGGATATGTAGGATAAGATAACAGTTTTTTAAGTTATATAGAATTTATACAGATGGGTTGCTTTAAATTATAAGAACTTAATCACGTAACAACGTAAAGGTGAACCGATTCTATTTTTGTTTACATTAGATTTCTACATCTCTGGATATAACGTAATGTTATGTGTACATAAAAATAGATCCACCTTTGCTTTAGTGACACATAAAGACAGCATTCCCGCGATAGAGTATTTCTGTGCTATAATAAGATTAAGTTAGTGAAAATCTAACTTAACTGCCTTTCACAGCCCACCACAAGTTAGTTACTTACAATTCTATTACATTATGCAACCGCCACATTTTAAATTTTAGCAGAAACTGTTTAGTACAGCAAATTTAAAATATTATTATGCAAAATAAATGTTCTTTAAAGAGAACTATTTAATTATTTTGCAATAGTTTGTAATAAAATATACAAAATATGTAATTGTATTATGCTCAATTTTGGTATTCTAAAGTAAGAGTAATAGAAAGTCGCACTCGGGCGGGCCTCTTGATGTGTAGTCTGAAACAAATGCTTTTTCCGGTTTGGTACTTCGCCTGCCTGTTCCAAATCAATCTTAACGAATAAAGTTGCCAAGAGGAAATAATAATATCTTTAAGAACACTTGGAATATTTCTGCGTTAAGCGAATCTGCATAGTGCTTAGGGTCGCAGCGATTTATCTTATTAATTTTAAAGTACTTGTAGATGAAGCAGGAAACAGGAGCTGCAGTGCTCAGTTGTGTTGCAGTTGGTATGACTAACGGTATTACACAACATTGTGCAATTCTCCGTGAAAAAGTTGAATCCAATTGAGAATTGCAATGGTTCGCCCATGGAAAATTCCCAGCGTTAGTTTTATAACTGTTTTGATAATAGGCATACTGTGTGAATTATCCGGGATAAAATGCCAAAGTAGTGGTACTAGTGCGAGTAGTGGAAAATCTTCAAATATTCGTGTTCTTGAGAAGAAAGTTAAAGATAAGTTGCTAACTGGCAATTATGATAAGGATATTCGTCCAGGTGGTGGAGCGAATGGAAGTGAGCCTACAGAAGTCACAGTGAATCTCCTTCTGAGGTCAATTAGCAGCATTGACGATTTTAATATGGAATTTAAGATCCAACTTACATTGCGTGAAGAATGGCACGATCCCAGACTGAAATTTGCCAATTTGGATGACGCCGGAAGTTTAAAATCGTTGATAATTACTGACACTTCAAGAGTTTGGATGCCCGACATATTTTTCATCAACGAAAAAGAAGGGAGATTCCATAATATTGTAAAACCAAATGCCTACATGAAAATATCTCCAGATGGTGGAGTCCTTTACTCAATTAGAATCTGGTTGAGACTTTCTTGCCCAATGTTCTTAGCTTTGTTTCCGATGGACAGCCAAACGTGTTCGATAACTATGGCCAGTTACAGTTTTGCTTCCGACGACTTAATTTTCAAATGGCACGATACAAATCCCATCCAGATACCAAATATTACATTACCAAGATTTACTTTGGAGGACAAGACGACTCACAGATTCGACCGCATCACAGCCACTGGAAATTACAGCTGTATTCAAGCAGATCTTTTTTTGGTCCGCAATTTCTCCTATTATATGATTCAAATGTACATCCCTTGCATCATGCTCGTCATTGTTTCCTGGGTTTCGTTTTATTTGGATGAAAACGCAGTTCCTGCTAGAACCGGATTAGGAATTACAACTCTTCTCACAATGGCCACGCAAGCAGCATCCATGAAAACTCAATCTGCAGCTGTTTCCTACACTAAAGCTCTGGATGTTTGGTCAAGTACTTGTTTACTATTTGTTTTCTCGGCCCTTTTGGAATTTGCAGTGGTGGATTATTGCCGGCGATATGATAAAAGGAAGCCGCCTCCTCCACAAATCGAAGGTGAAGCCAGTGGCTGCTACAAAAGAATTTCCAGAAACTCCAAAAAAGTTGACATCACGGCTAGAATTCTTTTTCCAATGTTATTCCTAATTTTCAATATTGTTTATTGGTCTGTCTACCTTGGACTTGGAGTTGAAGACAGAGAATTCAGAAGAATGACCTAATTAACGTGTTTCCTTAAAATAATGACAATAAATATGGACGATGATTGTGTGCCTTTTTAGAAAGACTGTGCCCTTATTTATTTACATCATTAAGTTCTGAGTCTGCTAGATATCGTTCTTAATTGGATACCGCAGTTTTTAATTGCATAGTTCATCAAAACAGTGAGCCTCATTATTCTCCACTAAACTACAGCATGACTGTATTACAAATCATCGTATTGTCAGTTTAGAGCATACGTGCAATAGTGCTGAGAAGTATTATTAATCCTGAAAGCATTTTTGTCATGCAAGGATATTCGGAGACAAGGAAAAGTAGAAACATGTCCTTCCATATATTGTAGTAAGATTTATCAAGTCAGCTTTCTAAGTAAGTTAATATCAGAGTAATTTACAGAAGTCTTTATCATTTATGGATTGGCACGGAAAAGGAAAATCGTGTCTTGTGTTGAAGGAAATGTCTGTAAACGTAACCGGAAGGTTGACGTGACACAAAGTCATACTGTCGTTTGCAAGCAGAGTTGAACATTAGCCAAGGGTTAAGGTTTACTTGACGGCTAAATACATAAATCGATAAATTCCAGAGAAAATTCTAAAAAGAGGAATGTCACATAATTTAAACGCAAAAAATATGAAAATTCCACAATTCTTAATTATATAGTCAAATATATAACTGCTTTCCTCACAATTAAAGCGTTTTAAATAAATCAACGAATTCATTTAGGTTTAGAATAATACTTTTTAATCTGTGTGAAATTTCGAAAAACAAGGTCTTTAATTGCTTAAGAAAACCAAACAGAGTTAAAAGCTGAGGTAATTAAAATTAAGAAAATACTGATTTGAAAATCTCGACGTTTTTGAAAACATTAGTTGATGGCAGGAACAGGATGAGACAGAAGGAAATTTTAGAGCTAAAGCAATCCCAGTAATACAATATTTAGTTTACCACATAGTATTAGCAAATATGCATTGCATGCATCTTTTCAGGTTTCTCCACTTTTATTTCCACCCTCCCGTGGAGTCAACCTTCATAATGACTCATGCGGAACCACTGCAGTGCATTTATTTGTTTAGATGAAATTCGCGGCAGCAGAAAAGAATATTATCACTGTTATTGTGTGTTTGGAACACGGCAGAGGGGGAACCAAAACTGCGGTCCCGAGTTTTCACTCCGGATCGAGGTCTAGCCAGCGGGATGCTGTAATTATAGAATCTTTAAAATCATATATCTGTTCCAGACACTTCGACAACAATCCAAAACCATAATATTATTACCCTAACTCTCCAAAAATCGATAAACATTAATGAAACCCGTATTTACTTTCGCGTAAAATATTTTCATATGCGATTTCTGGATTTTTTCCAATATTTCCGTAAGTGAACATCAAAATATTATAACAATTAAGAAGAATAATTTCATATGTATTTAAATAACTCTAAATACCCTTTCCTTAGGTTATTATTTCAATATTTCTTACAGAAACAAAGAGTGGTTTTCATAAGAAAGCATAACATCCCACTTCTCTGCAGACAGGACTGGCTTACCGTTCTGCAAAGCTAAAAATAGATGTAATGAAGTGACTTTGCCAAATAATTACTGATTCGGCCTGCAGATTCAATGACTTCCTTTGATAATGATCTTCAACGGACCAAGACGATGTAGTTCCATATACACATTCAGGTAACAGAGTTTATAGACCTTAAACCTGTAACAGCTACGGTTTTTTTTGTTTTCGGTCACTGTTAACCAAAGTGCAACGTTTTGCCTTGTATTTCTGTAGAATATTCTTATCAACAGTGTATAATTAAGTAGAAAGTTCATTTTAATACAGTGCCATTATTTTATTATTGCAGATTTTGCATTATTTCGTGAAAGGTAATTATAGTGACTAATTATTTACATAGTAATGTTATCATAAAATTACTAACGCACTTAAATAACCTTTGTATGATTCATTTTGCAGGTTCGGTGCTTTCGCATTCGCCATAGTTCAGATTCCTTCAGAAATAATCCTAAAATAGAAAAAATCGTAGGACCATATAATTCTTTTTTAATCAAAAAGCGCTTTTAATTGTCTCCGCAGTTTCGAGTGACAATCTTGAAGTAGTTAAAAGCTCGCAATTTTCAGTACAGCAGCTAATTTAGTGCTAAAATCCAGTAGGATGGGTTTTGTGAACTACAACTTGATAATAGCCTTGATAATAGGTATATTATTGAGTGAGGTGTGCGTGATGAATTGCTTGGGAAGCATCAGTGGTAAATCCTTGAATGTTCGTGTTCTTGAAAAGAAAATTAAAGATAAACTGTTAACGGGTAGCTATGATAAGGACATTCGGCCCGGCGGTGGGGCAGATGGAAGTGAACCAACGGAAGTCACGGTGAATCTGCTCGTGCGATCGATAGGTAGCATTGACGATTTTAATATGCAATTAAGTATTCAGCTAACTCTCCGAGAAGAATGGACGGACCCTAGATTGAAATTCTCGAATGTCGATTCTGATGGAAATCTAAAATCGTTGATAATTACCGACACTTCAAGAGTTTGGATGCCGGATATAATTTTCATCAACGAAAAAGAAGGAAGATTCCACAATATTGTTAAACCAAATGCGTACATGAAAATATCTCCTGACGGTGGCGTCCTTTTCTCCATAAGAGTTTGGTTACAACTATCCTGTCCTATGTTCTTAGCTTTGTTTCCAATGGACAGCCAGATCTGCTCGATAACTATGGGAAGCTACAGTTTTCCAAACGAGGATTTAATTTTTAAATGGCACAAAAAGGATCCTGTGCAATTAAAAGAAATATCTCTACCTCGATTTTCTTTGGAAGATATTACAACCCATAGATTCGACTGCACCAGTTCTACTGGAAATTACAGTTGTATTCAAGCAGATCTTTATTTGGTCCGGAATTTCTCCTATTATATGATTCAAATGTACATCCCTTGCATCATGCTCGTCATTGTTTCTTGGGTTTCGTTTTTTTTGGATGAAAACGCAGTTCCTGCTAGAACCGGATTAGGAATTACAACTCTTCTCACTATGGCCACTCAGGCCGCATCAATGAAAACTCAATCTGCAGCTGTTTCCTATACTAAAGCCTTAGATGTTTGGTCCAGTACTTGTCTCCTATTTGTTTTTGCAGCCCTTTTGGAATTTGCAGTCGTGGATTATTGCCGGCGATATGATAAACGGAAAATACGTACAAGATCTGAAAATGAAGGTTGCTGCAAAGGACTTCATCGAAACTCGAAAAAAGTTGACGTCACGGCAAGAATCGCATTTCCATTACTCTTTCTCATTTTTAATATTGTTTATTGGTCTGTGTACCTTAGTCTTAGTGCTGACCAAAGGGTTGTAAGAAAAATAGTGTAATGTAACAATGAAGTTTATTTAAGTTGTAGTGATAATAATTATTTGTAAATTCTTTCAGTGAAACTAACGTCGTATGTAATGTTAATGTAGTATTTCCAGATTGTACGTACTACTATTGAATTCTGGAAACCTAATTGCTGTTAATTTTTAGTGCTTATTTTCGCAGAAATGGTTCCGCTGTCATTTCTCACTTAAGAATTTTGCAAACGTGCGTAGTAAGATTAAGAATTAAAGTATGTTTCCTGTTCCTGCTTTGAGGAAATGCAATTACGTCTTTATCAGTATCACCTGTTGTATAATAAGTCAATCTGTTTTATCACTATCCATTTGATTTTTAGCTATGCAAAGTATTTTCAGAGAAAACATTAAAAGGTAAACAGTCAAATGTAAATTACATTTTTGTCATGCAGCAGTATTAGCAAGTAGAAAATTCCGTTTGGGTGGAATTGATGATGTGAAGTTGGAGACAAGCTATTTCCGGTATGGTTCAATCGTATTCTGCGTCTTCCTAAGCTGAGTTCCAAAGTAAAGTTGGCAAAAGAATTGTCTATATATTTAGACACGGGAGTGATATTTTGGATATGGTTAGGACAACACAGATTCGTCTTATTAATTTTAAGTTACCTAAGCAAACTGTTAGTTCTCAGTTGTGTGGCACATTTTGCAGTGCAGCATCGTCAAGCCATTTTCTTCGTATTGAAGAATATAACAATGGTTCTTCTTTGGAAAATTCATTCTTGGAATTATTTGATAATTGTTTTTATAGATTGGCCTTGGTAAATAAAATATCCGTGATATATTGCCAAAGTAGTAATAATAATGACGGTGGAACATTTTCAAACATTCGAGTTCTGGAAAAGAAAATCAAAGATAAATTATTAACAGGTAATTACGATAAGGATATTCGTCCAGGCGGTGGAGTGAATGGAAGTGAGCCTACGGAAGTCACAGTTAATTTACTTGTGCGCTCAATAAGTAATATTGACGATTCAAATATGGAATTAATAATCCAAATAACATTACGGGAGGAATGGATTGACCCTCGGCTCAAATTCTCCAATTTGGATAGCACAGGAATTTTGAAATCGTTGATAATTACTGACACTTCTAGAGTTTGGATGCCAGATATATTTTTCATCAACGAAAAAGAAGGGAGATTCCATAATATTGTTAAACCAAATGCATACATGAAAATATTCCCTGAAGGGAGAGTGCTTTACTCCATACGAATCTGGTTGAGACTGTCTTGCCCAATGTACTTGGCTTTGTTTCCGATGGACAGTCAGACGTGTTCTATAACTATGGCCAGTTACAGTTTTGCTTCCAACGATTTAATTTTCAAGTGGCACGATACAAATCCCATTCAGGTACCAAATATTACATTACCAAGATTTTCTTTGGAAGATACATCGACTCACAGATTTGATCGCTTCACGGCAACCGGAAATTACAGTTGTATTCAAGCAGATCTTTATTTGGTCCGGCATTTCTCCTATTACTTTATTCAAATGTATGTCCCGTGTGTTATGCTCGTCATTGTTTCTTGGATTTCGTTTTATTTGGATGAAAATTCAGTTCCTGCTAGAACTGGATTGGGAATTATAACTCTTCTAACAATGGCCAATCAGGCAGCATCCATGAAAACACAATCTGCAGCCGTGTCCTACACAAAAGCCGTAGATGTTTGGTCCAGTACTTGTCTATTGTTTGTTTTCGGGGCCCTTTTGGAATTTGCAGTGGTAGATTTTTGTCGACGCTATGATAAAAGGAAATTATCTTTTGAACAAATAGAAAACGGTGGCTGCTGCAAAAACTTTCAACGAAATTCCGAAAGAGTTGACATCACTGCCAGAATCGGATTTCCGCTGTTGTTCATCATTTTTAATATTATTTATTGGTTAGTATACCTTCGACCCGAAGCAAGAGTTTTTAGAAAAATGGTTTAGTGTACATGTAAAATATTATACACAGTAAGGATATTAATACATGCATTATTTGGCGAGATTTTGGTTTTCGTTATTATAACGTAAGTTTTGAATGGTTCGTATGATAAACTTTGGTTTTAAAAGTGTCTGGTGTCAAATATGATGAGAAGGAAATACAAACACGTTTCCGTATTATCGTCAATATATACCAAACCATTATCTGTATAAGTAGCTATTCTATGTACTACTTCAAATATGTTATGTCGGGTTAAAAACAGCAGCAATAAATGTAAGTACTTACGTAAATAAATACAAGTTACGTAAATGCTTAGTAGTGATTATAAAGTTATGTTACCCTTGAAAACTGCAATCATGCAGTAATTAATTAGTCCTTGTGTGTTTAACGGCATATATAACAACAAACCACAAATAAGGTTTAATATTTGTGTTGTGCAAGTGCAGAATACTGATACTGTTGATGAGTTGGTGAGACTGTCATAGGTGTGCAACAAATGCAGTTTAATATTCATCAATTGTGCACTAAATATTCAACTAGTATTTATGGTTCTTTCGGATTGATCCGTTTTTAAAGTTTCATTACTTCTATTGAAAAGATAAACGAATTTAAAAAAGGATGAATATTAGGTATATGTATGTCTTTTCACAATCTTGTAGGAGTACTCTATCAGAAAAATATCAAAAGAATACTGTAACTGATGTATTCCAAATGGGAACGAATTTCCATTTATCATAATAAATAAATAACAGTCGGTAAAAATTAATTTACTTAGACAAAATGTTTTATTAAATAATGATTATAAGGCAGCCGTAACACTATCCGCTAATCATATATTTTATCTCCAGCCAATCATTTAAATATAAAGTTCGCCGAAAACGTTTCGATTGAGAAATCAGAATTCAGGTGGACGAATTTAGGTGGTTGTATTTAGGTACTATTACACATTTTTCTGTTACTTATATGCACTATATGCTTATTTGTGCACTTATATGCTTATTTGTGGTACTTTTCAAAAAAGAAAATATTTTTTACTTTCCATAAAACTACGTTTTCCTTAAATAAATTTAATAGGCTGGTATTTAATGTGTCACCTCTATAAAGGAATTTGCAATCCTTTTTAAGAAAATCTAGGAAAACGTAATCTATGTGTTTTTCAAACGAAGGAATTTGTCATCTAGTGTTATCGGAATTTGCAATCCAAGAAAAGCAATAAAACTTCAACGCTATGGTTTGACAAGCAATGCAAAGGCAGGAATAAATATTAATTGCTGCTTTTCATATATATAGGTATAAGTCTCAGCAACACACAAAAAATTTAAAAACCATATCATTATCAAAAGTTGTTCAAAAGTTGGACATGCTACACACGAGACTACAGACCGACATGCGACAGACAGACAGCAAAGCATATCTGCAAAACACACGTAAAATCTATCTTCCACCGACATTCCTATAAAGTAGTTTCACTGCTTAAAAATTGACATAAATACCTAGGACGTTAGGACACCTCTGATCTAAAATTGTATTTCATTTTCTATTATTCTAATATGATGGAAAATCAATAAATATACACAAAGTTTCTTGAAATGATTTCAAATATTTTTAAATGTATACAGAAACATGAAGAAATGCAAAATAATATGCGCAGACATTGAATATTATTATGAAAGGTCGAAATCAACACGAGTTTTTTGACATTTCTTTTTATTCCCAAAAGATAGTGTTATATAAAATAAATTTTAATTATACTTAAACAGTGCGACAGTAAGGCATATGAATGTAAGAATGGTAAACGATGTCATGGCATTAGCCCCACCAGTAATTTTATTGTTATTACAACCCTCTGTAGCGCAAACACATATCCGTGCTTTGCCGCCCTCTTGCTCTTCATCAACACAACCTACTTCCATACCTACTATACATGCGCGACTGATGGATTCAAAACCATCTACACTGAAAATGGAATCCAAGCACTGCCAAACCACTTGCTTTGCATTATCTGCTGTAATATTTTGGCTGCTTTTCACGTATTTCTGAAGGTCTAAACATACATAATATATGCTTTATTTAAAGGAAAAACGAAATATTTTATTTAATATACTGTAAATTAGTATGAAAGCTTACGTGGTGGCACTTTTTCGGGGTTTTCTGGTACAGTATCACAGTCAATAAGATATTTGTTATTGGCTTCTCTACACTCTGCGTCTTCTGGAAACGCTGGTGGGACTGCTGGTCTCATGTGAGAGCATCTAAAGCACTTCAGACCTAATAGATATTTGATTTTTGATAAAACATTTGTGAATTATTGATAAACTGAAATGTTTAAAATCATTAAATGAAAGGAATGAAAGAAATGAATTTAGTACCGTAAGAGTATGCAGGAAGAGCTACGAGAAGAAAGCAAAATAAAAACTTCATTTTCAAGCAGTGAATTCTGTAAAGTACTTTCCAAGAAATAGTGTCAGTTCCGAAGGAGACGAAACTACAACTTTCAGCACTGAATACTTCGTTCAGCTTTTATACACTCTGTTGACAAGCTATCTCAGAATGAAAAAACTTTTTTATCACTATCACACTTCTCTTCACAAATGTGTCAATAACACATAAATTACGTAGTATACCAAAGATAAATACTTTTAACGAAGTAATCGTGTCACAATCTCAGAATTTATTGAATGTATCCCGGTATGAAGTGCTGTGTAAACAAGGACGCTAAAACCCACGACACCCATGGGTTTTCAGGGTTTTTTGGCTTATTCTTTTGGGTATTGGGTGTACCAAAATATTGTAATATCTAAGTATAATACATTATTTTTTTCTGTATTGAGTCCCGATTAGATTAATAATGATAATTTTCAATTATATTTGTCAACTATGTTTTTAGTTTACAGAGTAAACCACAATTTATGTAATTTAAGTAAATTACGGCTTGCTTTGTCATACCGACCGAAAACCGAATAACGAAAATCTGTGGGTTTTGGAGAAAAAAATTGGTCTTGGTTTTTGCTCGAAACAGTAATTTCTGGGTCGGCAACTCGGTTGTAAATTTGATGATTGCTTTTTAGGAAATACTTGATACACAACTAATTTTGCGAGAAATATCAAACCGTGGTAATGATGTGGTAAAGTGAAAGAAAATGTTTGATATCACGAGACCTCTCTGAGTGACTGTATTGTATTGTTTGACTGACTGTCCGGTATTGTCTGGTTGACTGTCTGGTATTGTCTGACTTTCGGGGAATGGTCTGATTTTCTGACTGAATGTAGGAAGCTACTTTGTTGACTGTTGGTAAAATATGTAATAAATTTTGAGGCTTAGAATTTTTCGGAGTTTAATGTCAGAGATGGAGTTTAAACTGAATGCGATTTCAATAATCGATTTATTTTTTTAATTGAGCGATGTATCTCAATGCTTTCTTGAATTGCGGAGCAATCACACACAGACCGACAGAAAATGCAAAATAATAAAGTAAACTTCGTTCACTTAATTAGTGTTTGTTTGAACAATATACTGTATAGATTAGATAAAATATATAAATACGTATGTAGACTATAATAGGGCAATGAGGCAAAATGTAATAAATCAGAAAGAAATACACCATGACGAATGAACTAATAAAGCATGGTATAGATAACATTAACATCTTCATTGCCGACAATGACATTAATTATTGAACGTTGCACATTAAATTCAAATCGTTAACTTTATATTCGTAGGGATGACAATTTATCGTGTAGTACTTATACTTCATGGTTGTCAAGTAACGTTTGCGTAAGTTCTTTGAAGAAGCGGTAGAACACTTCAGTATCAGAACAGAACATAATTTTGTAGGCACAAACATTGGCAAATTGAGTAACTTGTTTTTTTCCACCGACTTGTAATTTTTCATGACATGTGTTATGCAAAATAACAAACGATATTAGTAGGAAAGTGCATGTGGTGTCTTTCTTGTGGAGGACAATATATCTAAAAGCAAATAAATAATTAATCCATGTTAGATATTTAGAAGAGCACAAGCTTAAGGTGCACAGAAATTCAACTTATGAGTTAAGTCATATTATAGAGATGTAGAAAACGATACAATACTGATGTGCGTATTTTTTTTAGCAAACTACTATTACGAGTAAAACGTACGTTATGATGCTGCGTACACCTGTTTTGCAACGCTTATTCATTAAAGTATTTTAAGACCACATTTTTAATCGCTACCATATTTCCCACATAGATTTATTAATTCTGTTGCTGGTTTTAATCTGAAATAACTTGTTCGATGTCATTGTATATAGAATTCTGCTTTCCAGATTGAAGTATTTGTATAGTTTGTTTACATAAGCATTAATTCCTTAATCTGCTTATTTTTCATCTCAATGTATTTCATCTCAATTCCCTGTCTATCAGCCTTGGAAAATGATATATATTATCTTTTCAGCGAAATGCAATTTATTGGATAATATTTGAGGATTGATAAATGGTAAAACTATCCATAAACAGATGCTACTTAATGTGGCTTAAATTTTCCTGAATTAGTCTTAAATTATATTTAATTGCCTCTGTCTTCAACCAGTCTTCGGTATTACAGAGGAAACATTTATAAAAGCAATTTAATTGAAAGGTAGCAAAGTATAGGCAATGTATACATTACTTGTTTGTAAGTTTCAGTATTACAGTTTCGTTTATTTTACGGAGTGATTTTATTCTTTTCATATCTAAATGTCACAACGACATTGTTTGGCAATAATAGTATTGCAGCACCTCAGTTAACATTATTATATTCAGTAGCAAGATTTATTGAATGAGTAACAAATGTTTTCCGACGGCAGTAATAACAATTCTTGGCTGCAGACCGTCATTTCTTAAAGATATTTTCCTATCGCTTTCTTTACGGTGGCAATACTAATGTTAGTATACTTCATCTGAATTTTCATGTGTATGAGATACTATTCTAGTTATAAACAGTGGATGTATGAAAAGAATGAAAGTTAATGGATATCTTTGGCGTAATAAAACAGATAAATGTGTATTCGTGATGAATAATGATTTCTGTATAGCTTTGAATGAAGTGATATAAATATAAAAATTGATCACCAATAAGTAATTAACATAACAGCAAACAAAGAATCTGTTCCCTGATTTACCTTTTCGTTCCAATTATTTCTATAGATGGTTCATAAGGGAATTAGTCAACCAGTGCACGTTTATTTTTATTATATATGTAATACGCATTTGATTTAACAAACGTATCCAAATTTTAATTGACGAGTGGAAGATAAAAATTAAGTAATTCCATGAGTAATATTTGTCCAAATAAATGGCTACTGCAGGAATGACAAGAGAATAACAACTTTTACCGGTTTTATCTTTTTTCCTTCTCGGTTACACAATTGTACACATCATTTAAATATTATATGCAGACTGTGCTTCTCAATGACCTTTAATGTTACTGTGTAGGAAACCAAAGTTTGATAGAACACGCAGCAAGCATACGCAATTGCAATTACACATTTTATCTAATCTAAGCGGTATTTGTCCCAGAAAGAAAACTGCTTTGCACTGATATTTCCCATCATTCACTTCTCATTCATGACATATTTAATTTTTACACGATAACCAATCTAAAACGGCTTGACAATTTCAATTGACCAAACATGACAATTCGTGTTACTAATGGACTTTGCAAAATAAATTAATATCGCTTTCTGTTGAGTAGGCATGAATAAGCAATAATTGAATTGTGATGTTCTGAATTGGATCATTGGAGTGATTGTAAATGAAACAACATAAGTTTATCTTAAGATAAAGATGAAATTGTTATTGATTGATTTATTATTATTATTATAACGAACGGTATTGATGTATTGTGTTTGTGGAATATGGTCAATTTCTAAATTGGCAGTTCTTCAAACCAATACTTACAGTATTTTGCTCTCCAAATTCTTGTCTCTTCTTTCGATAAAATTTCTTGTTTGCAGCTGTACAATATGGATTATATTTGGATTAGTGACAAATTAAAGTATAATAATAACCTTAACCCAGGCTATTAAGGTTACAAAAGTATAATTGAACTGTATTCGTGACATTGTATTATTTGTCCACTTTCCATATACCTATTCTGAATGATTTTCACATTCAATTATTAGTTAGTGCTATTACTATTAATGACGGTAGGAAAAAACTTTGGAAAATAATTGATCAATCATGACATGCCTACTAATTATCGCATCCTATGACGCTATGACTAATTGGGATATTTAATGAGTTGCAATAGATATCAACATGCTACTTACATGCAGCCAACATTATTGCCGTACCTATTCCCCATTCCATCCATAAATTAGTTTATTGAAATGCCTTGAATAATCTGCATGCCTATCTGTCTGTTCCCATGATAATTCCAGAAAAGACTGCAAAAATCGGTTCAGATTTTGTACTTCTGTCACTGTGGTCCAAATGAAAAATTCTCAAAGGAATAGCAAACTGCTATGCAGAAAATTCATTGTCCCACATTTTAAGACAACTCTTGTCATATGATACCAAAGCCTAGTTTTTTGTTTGGTTTCTTAAGTACATTCATGCAAAAAATGTGTAGCATGCAATGCGTTTTCATGTAACATGATGCTATTATTAAGTTTATCCTTGAAAAAGTAGAAGCAAACCACATCATTTAACATGCTTAACTGCTCTACTGCTCAGAGGAATCGGAAAGACATTTTTCTCTGTCTTGCCTCTTTACGGATTGACGGGAAGGAATTTTAATGAATAAAGTTGGCACAGGAAGCGCTATAAGAATAGTATAAGAATAACTGTATTTCCAACGAATCTAAACAAGGTCAGGGTAGGCGGATTCTTTTATAAAAAGTAGATGGACTAGATATTAAACTCTTAGTCTCTCTGAGTCTTTTGCGTTGGTCATTCCATTGGATTTTGTAAAATAAAATTAAGTAGTAATCCTTCTTCACAAACTATGTTTTCTACTTGGAAAAATTCTAGTTTTACTTTGGCATTTACACTTCTCTCAGGAATATTTTTAAGTGAATTCTGTTTAATAAATTGCCAAAATAATACTACGGGTAATAGTAGATCTCTAAATGTCCGAGTGCTGGAGAAGAAAATCAAAGACAAACTGCTCACAGGAAGCTACGACAAAGATATTCGTCCAGGAGGTGGTGTCGATGGAACGGAGCCTACGGAAGTTACAGTGAGTTTGCTACTTCGTGCAATAAGTGGTATTGACGATTCTAGAATGCAATTTACTGTCCAGCTGACGTTACGGGAACAATGGATGGACCCTCGCCTACAATTCTCTCATTTGGATCCCGGTGGAAATTTAAAAACCCTTGTAATAACTGACGTATCTACAGTTTGGGTTCCGGATACATTTTTTGTCAACGCAGCAGAAGGAAGATTCCACAATATTGTCAAGCCAAATACTTACATCAAAATATCTCCTGATGGTGGAATCCGTTTCTCCATGAGAATTTGGTTGAGACTTTCTTGTCCGATGTACTTAGCATTGTTTCCGATGGACAGACAGACATGTTCCTTAGCCATGGCCAGTTACAGTTTAAACAAGGACGATTTGATTTTTAAATGGCATGAAACAAAAGCTGTTCAAACACGGGATATTTCTTTACCCCGATTTTCTCTGGAAAACGTCACAGCACACACATTTGACCGACCCACTTCTACTGGAATTAACAGTTGTCTTCAGGCAGATCTTTATTTGGTCCGGAATTTCTCCTACTATCTAATTCACATGTACATACCGTGCGTTATGCTCGTCATGGTTTCTTGGGTCTCCTTCTATTTGGACGAAAATGCAGTGCCCGCAAGAACCGGTTTGGGAATTACTTCTCTCCTTACAATGGCTACTCAGGCTGCATCCATGAAATCCCAGTCTGCCGCAGTTTCTTACACCAAGGCTATGGATGTCTGGTCCAGCACTTGTCTTGCATTTGTTTTCGGGGCCCTTTTGGAATTTGCGGTGGTGGATTATTGCCGGCGGTACGATAAACGGACGAAACCTTCCGAACAGGTCGTTGTTGATGGCTGCTGCAAAAGATTTCACCGAAACTCAAAAAAAGTTGACATCACTGCACGAATTGTTTTTCCATTGCTATTCATAATTTTTAATATCGTTTATTGGTCTGTCTACCTTGGAGCAGATACTACTAGAACGTTTAAGAAAGTTATCTAATAAACGTTAACAAATATTGGATTGAAAAAGGATGTAAGTAAAGATTGGTATCAATAATAGCAAGATAGTTTGGTAACTGGCTGACATCTCATTAGGAAATTACATCACTAATAAAATTTACAAATAAACGGGTTCGGATTTCTTACGGGTTATGGGATGCAGATTTTTGGTATCCCTAACATGTGGAAAATTTTTATATAATTTTTTCCATTTTTACAATTTGGAGTTCATTTGATCATTCTTTTGGGTTGTAAAGACAATGTGACAGAAAATTCACAAGTATATAAAAAGCTACTCTTGAGTCCGCTAGACCGCTAGACACGCACTACACAAGACGACGTTCGCAAACGCATCTTCGATCAAACACGGACGTCCTCAGGAAGCGATCAGAGTGCCAAATCGTATTCAATAATACAGATATTTAATAAAATAATAAAGTACCATGAAAGTAAAATCGGAAAATTTCAAAATTACTTGTTTTCATTAACAATGAGTCGACTATTTTAATTTTTTATTAAATATATGACTATAATGTGGTGTAATTGTATTATTTCTGCATTTTAAATTTCATGAAAGACTTGTATGTGCATACCCGATTACTATATTAGCTTAAAGAATAGAGAAACATCGCGTGGTTTGAGAAAAATATCACGAAGAATTGAAGTCCATATCACATAATTTATAATATTGGCGAAGTAAACATACAGTAGTAATCATGGTATAATGCATTTGAATAGTTCCACTGTTAGGAGTCTTTTTTGCCTTTGCTGCATGGTCTACTATGTTTTAGTTTGGGTGCCTATTTTTCCATTTTTGCGTCTTCTGGAATGTTACACATAAGTATTTTATTAGAGGAATACAAAAGTATGCAAATATGTAATTCCTTACTATCATATCGTTTGGTTGGGTTTTACTTACTAAACTTGGTTACTTGGTTATGAATGTTCCAACTGATGTTAATTAATACACAATTAATGTTAATAATTCGAAGTATCATATATCTTCGCAGTTTTAACTCCAAACGTAAATTAATTCAGTAATTAGGTAATTAAATATTTAATACAAATGCAGATTGAAAGGTTTACTGAAATGGTGAGTACTACAAGTTTTGTTAAATTGAACCAAAAGTGCATTATGGACACAAAGTAATTAGGTGACATTCTAAATCCTAGAGCAAGCTCGCATTTCCAAAGGCAATACTAATTCGTCTTTGTATTGTAATTTTGTAATTCTGTACAGGAATTCCTCTCTCTGACTATGACTAAAAGTTAAGTATATATTTCCTAGGTCGTGTATATTTTTAATTTACATTAAAATGCCATTAATTCTTAATAAATACAAGTCTGTGTATTATGTGTTGGGCTTCCGAAATTTAAAAAACATTTTACTAAGGAGGGGTAGTGCCTTCCAAGAAATATCTTCCGCACAAACATTCGTAGATATTTTCTGTTTCTAGATTTCCCATATCCCACATTTTGTTGGATACTTGGAAAATGGTGGGTTATGGGGACATTTCTGGGAAATGAAAGGGTGCGAGGAATAAAAGGCGGACCTGTAGTATGGACAGAGACAGACAATACTGTTGGATTACAAATTAGAATAAATATTTTAACCAGTTCTGGAATTACAGTGTAAACTAATTGGATATGTTTCTTAATTGCGTAAAAATTGACATACTAGATATGCATGTGCACGGTGTATTAGGCAGAATAGGCATATTAAGATGAGCTCCATATGCTTAATGTTGCAGTGGAATCGAAAAGTACTGAGATTTTGAGCGGATGGCCAGTCTTTCGCCCATATAATCGTTTAATGTAGGTATACAAGTTTATACATAACTGAAAATTGCACGGTAACTCTAGAAATTTTCTACATACATTTGATATGAAAATTAATGTTGTCTTTTCTTTGTTTAGTAATATGGTGTTTTAATATTCAACTACTTCAACAGGTAAACTTTCTATCAGCATTCCATACTTTAGTAAAGAAGCAAAACAAGTCTCTGGATTTCCAATTTATATTAATAAACCGTTTATTGTTTACTAAATTGATTCCATATGTAACCTAACTGCCTTTGTCTCTTTCAATTCCAAGAATAAATCAATATAATAAATAGATAAATTTTCAAGGCATAAACGGTGCTTACTAAAGCTTTTTTAATACCAAAGAGTGCAGCTATTATAAACTGAGATTCAAACTACGCAATTTCTGAAATTACACATTACAAATGGAATTGAAGCATCTTTTGAAATTTTTCAATACAATTTATTAATTACACTATTTAATTACAATATTTTATAGCTATGCAAGGATTTTAATTGCAAACATTCGGTTAATAAACAGTGATTTAGGCGATTATTCTCTAATGAATGAATTTGCAAATTATAAAGCTATATTTCTATGCTAATAAGACCGTTCACTGTGGAGTCAATGATAAAATACAAACAAGCAGTTGCAGTAGAAGCCTTAAAGTAGAAAAACGGTCCAATCCAAATTTTCAAAGACCTGAGGGAAGTGATTTCCTTTTGTATACATTTTTCTTCACTTGATTTGACCCGTTTTGAAAGCCATGATTTCTTTACGGATTGAGAGTACTCATGCACATTGGCCACATAGGGGAATACAAACGCTTGTATCGCACTCATAGAAACAGCCGCAGCGGGCAGGCCGAGATAATATGGCATAGGTATTGAATGGTAAAGTACTACGGTTGCGCAATTAATTAAAATTGTGAAAAGTACTCCACACGCCATGTTAGCAGTGCTAATGGCACTTAATAATGGTCTCGAATATTCATTAAAAATTATAAGGGAATTGTAGTATGTCTTATGTTGTCGAAAAACAGTTTTTTCTATTTTTCCAAGGAACGAATGAGTTAACAAATACTGCTGCCAATTCAAGGGAGTTAAAATATAGAGTGTCATCATAAGAGCCAAAAACGATGCTGAAAAGCAAACCACCCACATTACTACACTTCCATGGATAGCTAATAATATTTTGACGTAATATGGAGCCGGATTCCCTTCGTAATCCAAAAGGAGACGAAAAATTGCATTATATGGATGGCTATCTAAGTAGGCAATAGCTCCAACAGCAAGAACGCATTCAATAACAATCAAAGGGGAACAAATTTTCAACAATAAGTCGACATATGGATAAGATTGCTCTTTGTTGTCATCGAACGCTAAAAGAAAAAAATCTACATTTAGTGTTGTCAATTTTTACAGAATGCAACA
Source organism: Yoshiicerus persimilis (assembly GCA_020352615.2). NCBI lineage: Eukaryota > Metazoa > Arthropoda > Collembola > Entomobryomorpha > Tomoceridae > Yoshiicerus > Yoshiicerus persimilis. The sequence goes on from CM036941.2 coordinate 14,653,908, forward strand.
TTTATACATGTAATCGGAGACCACAGGAGACTTACATTTGTACCCTTCAGCAGTAATCCAGAGTTGATTGAGCAATAAAACGTAATCGTCGACGGTGTATACTAAAATACTGATATTGAAAATCAATATGAATACGGAGGGCACTGTCAAAAGAATGGCCACCAGTTTTTCTAAATTAGAGATGAAATTTCCTCTGAACCTCACATCAAGGTAAAGCTCAACGAAGATTATGAAGAAACTGAGAATTTGGAATATTATTGTGGTATACCATGCAATCAATTTGTATTTACCTTTCGCTTTTGAAAAACGACTGAAAGTTTCATCGAATTCAATAGGATTGCAATAATATCGTTTTGCAAAAATAAAATATAGTTTTATGGTTTTCTTTAGCAATGTTGTACTCATTGTTATTTCCAATAAGGAAAACACAATTTAGAGCAGGTTTTGCAATAAACTAGAACAGGGAAACTAAATTGCCTGCAAAAATTTCACGTTATAATATAATCACAACCTAACGAATTATACAACTCCAGAACAAATCGTCAGAATGAATAAGTTCAACATTTGTCAAATGCTATAGTGGACCTAAATTCACTGCTTTTATAACTCTAACTAAAGGGAATAGTCTAGCTAGATTATAAAGGCAGATTTCCATACGTGAAATGAATACTTCAATCCACCCGAAATGTTTCTGCAATTGTTCGTGAATAATTTAACGATTAAACGAACGTAGTGACGTTCGATCGTAATTATGATAAGTCGTCTTGCCTGAATACCTCATTATAATCAAACTATCTAAACTGTAGTACCTTGCGTCTAGGGCCATTGCTCCACCAATTTCAAAGCTTTCAAGAAGAAAACACCCCGCTCTCGGCTGTCTATGCCACGGAGTTTCTCCCTTCTTTCCCTTATTATTTAAAGAGTTTTTCGTATCATGGGAGGGACAGAATCGGAAATTTTCCGGTGAAAGGGGTGGGAATGAGGTATTCAGGCAAGACGACTTATCATAATTACGATCGAACGTCACTACGTTCGTTTAATCGTTAAATTATGAAAACAGTCGTCTTCTACCATCTACCTCATTATAATCAAACTATCTAAACTGTAGATGTTTAAAGATGACGAAAAACGACAAGAGCTGCGACTGAAAGTATAACATAAATATTGTAATTTTATTTAATTCCACAATCTAAATCAGTATATGGTTAATATGTAAGCATTGCACATACAATATTTAATTAGTATTGAAAACAGCGTTTGCAAAAGTGCAAGTACTAAGAGGACGATTATAGAAATTTGCAAAAACAGATGAATTTCTTGTCCATCCAGCTCGTTTAAATATTTCATCAATAGACACACCTTGCTTCAAAGCTGAGGATGTGGATACATGACGACAACTGTGACTTCCAAATTCCTTAATGTCAATTCCACATCTGGATAATATTGCTTTTATCCATCGGCTTATTGTTTGAGAGCCTACCTTTTTATGTGGTTTGGATACACTTAAGAAGAGAAAGTCTTCTCCATTTCTATTTTCGGTAGTACGTAGAATGTACTCTTGAATTAAGTGCATTACACAAATTTCTGGCTGATTAATAAACTTTGGAATAATCAGGTGCGGCTGTACGGCCTTGGGATTTGATGTTTTAATTGAGTCTGTAATGAAAATTTCTATTTTGTCTTCGGAAATCACCATATTACTTAGTCGAATTAGACTTAAAGTTTGCACTCTTTGTCCAGTAGCTAATGCATTAGACACCACGCATTTTTGAGTCAAATCCATTAGAGACAGCTTTTCTAACGGCCATAAGGACATTAGAAATGCAATTACTGGAAGTGCATCCCAGACATTGTTGTATTTTGCCTTAGGTGGCTTTGCTTTACTGATTCCTTTCATTAACCGTGTGACAATAGGATGCTTACCGACACAACATTGGTCAATTGAGTTAAGTACAAGAGATAAGGCTGATCTTGCACTATTTATTGTATTGTAGCCCAGATTGGCTTTCATTAATGATGAAAGAAAATCTGTTACGTCGGTTATATTGCCACTGAAAACTGAAATATACTTTTCATCGCAGTATGTGTTCCACCTTTTGTATGTACTTTCGTATTGATTCCAGAATGACTTAGAAAGAGATTGAAGGAATACATCTGCAGCATCTGATGCTAATCCTCTGCGAATGTAGACTTCCCTGACAAAACTCCTGCCATCAGTGTAAGAGAATTTGTCAAAGGATGATATCTATCACCAAACATTAAAAGTCCTTTAGAAGGTGGTATTATCAAGGGTCCTTTAACACACAGCTTTATGAGAAGCGGAAACCACGGCTGGTTTTCCCAATAGGGTACAACGATTATACTTTCGGCAAAATCAGACTGAATTTTTCTTAAAACTCTCAGCACCAAATTAAAAGGTAGAAATGCGTAGAAAAATTCAGTTTTCCAACAAATTGTGAACGCATCAATTTTCCAAGCAAAGGGGTCTTTTTTCCAGGACACATATTTTTCTACTTTATGATTCCATAAAGAAGGAAATAAATCAACATCGGGGTAACCTAGAGTTTTTATAATCGTCTTAAATGCTCCTTCTGACAGTGCCCATTCGGTTTCAGTTGTTGTGTTTCTTGATTCTGCATCAGCTATAGTATTATCTGTTGACGCTATATAACTAGAAAATATCCATATACTTCTACTTTCGCAAAACTGCCATATCTTTCTAGCAATTTTATTAAGATGAGGATATTGCACTCCACCCATTCTATTTATGTAACTAATTGCAGTCGTATTATCAATGCGTAATAATATCTGTATCCCTCTACGGTTAGATGCAAATGATCTCAATCCATAATATGCAGCCACAAGTTCTAAATAATTAATGTGATGTCGTTTTTCCATTAACGACCCAAGCCTTCCTGTTGACTCTGTGTTACATGCTGCACCCCAACCAGTTGTTGAGGCATCTGAGTAAATTTCTAACTGAAATGAGTCAGAGGTTATATAACTTCTTTTACTTTTCACAGATTCTGACCACCAGATTATATCTGCCTTTACATTTCAGGTAAATAAACCGTCACAGAAAAGTTTTCGGGATCTGATTGTAAAGCCAAATATTTCTGACGTTCGAGCAGTTTTGTATATACCAATCCATAATGTATAGCTGGTGTGGCAGCAACAATAGTACCAATAAAGTTAGCCAATTCTAATGCAGAGCACTTATCTTTCCTAATAAATTGAGTACACATAGCATGAATCTTTTCAATCTTTTTAGTTGTCAAAGATAATTCCATTCTCTGAGTGTCAATAATGAATCCTAAATATTGGATCTGTTTAGTCGGATCTAGTTTTGATTTTGCAAAATTTATTACTAAGCCAAGTCTGGTGAATAAATTGATTATGGACTTTATGGTGTTCTGACACTCGGATTTCATGGAAGAAATACCTAGCAAATAATCTAGGTAAATAAAGATCATATGTCCTTGTTGTCTAAGTTTAGCCACAACTGGCTTCATAATTTTCGTGAAAATTCGAGGAGCGACACAAATTCCAAACGGCATGCATGTATATTGCCAAAGATTCCCATTCCAAATGAATCGCAAATATTTTCTATCCTCTTGTCTAATGGGTATTAAATAATACGCATCTTTCATATCAGGGTAGATCCAGTTCAACGTGAAGGCAGTAGCCAAGGGTATTCCCGGCAGTCTACTTGAGACACCCCGTTAACCTATTAGATTTTTATACATGTGCGTAATCTATGCTTACCGTAATAAGTATGCGGAACAGAGATGGAACCAGGAGAGTTGAGTCAAAGTAGTGGCGCGGGACTCTTCATAGGCTATGCGATACTGCTTTTCTGACAGTTCCAGTCTCTGTTCCTAACCAAAGTCCGAATATGTATTTATTTAAAAATTGCATAACCAGAGTCCGGATATGTATTTATTTAAAAAATGCATAACCAGAGTCCGGATATGTATTTATTTAAAAATTACAGAACAAGATTCCGGATATGCATTTATTTAAAAATTGTATAACCAGAGTCCGGATATGTATTCATTTAAAAATTACATAACAAGATTCCGGATATGTATTTATTTAAAAATTACATAACCAGAGCCTGAAGATGTACTGCAAACCACAGTCCGGATATGTACTTTTTTTAAAAATGCATAGACAGGGCGAATTTAAAAAATGCATACACAGAGTGCGGATATGTAATTATTTAAAAAGTAATAAAACACATTCCGGATATGAATTTATTAAAAAAATACAAAGATATACCGGATATGTATTTGTTTAAAAAATACAAACACATTCCGGATATGTATTTCTTAAATAACAAAAAACATATTCCAGATATGTATTTATTTTAAAAGAAACATAGACAGAGTGCGGGTATGTATTTTTTTTAAATCCAAAGAATGCATAGAATTAACGATTATTGGGATTAACATTTATTGGGAGTTGGTAAGTTCTACAAATATGCAGCATTTAAAAGTACAGCAATTCTTTCCAAAGCTTTGATGTTACTATAATTAAACCAAATCATTTCTCACAGAAGTCGATTGCGTTTTGCATTCTGATGTACCCAATAAAGATAAATATTATTTGATTTAAATGAATTTTGAAAATTTTAAATAGTGGGTGGTCAGCCACACCCCCATTTTCAAAGTTACGATAAAACGGTCTTCATATTTGAAATAAGCACACTAAATTACCCCGTAGCGATCAAAATTATTTTAGTTAAATAAATTTTGAATATTTTAAATAGTGGGTGGTCAGCCACACCCCCATTTTCAAAGTTATGATAAAACGGTCTTCATATTTGAAATAAGCACACTAAATTACCCCGTAGCGATCAAAATTATTTTAGTTAAATAAATTTTGAATATTTTAAATAGTGGGTGGTCAGCCACGCCCCCATTTTCAAAGTTATGATAAAACGGTTTTCATATTTGAAATAAGCGCACTAAATTACCCCGTGGCGATGAAGATTATTTGATTTAAATGAATTTTGAAAATTTTAAATAGTGGGTGGTCAGCCACACCCCCATTTTCAAAGTTATGATAAAGCTGTCTTCATATTTGAAATAAGCGCACTAAATTACCCCGTAGCGATCAAAATTATTTTATTTAAATGAATTTTGAAAATTTTAAATAGTGGGTGGTCAGCCACGCCCCCATTTTCAAAGTTATGATAAAACGGTTTTCATATTTGAAATAAGCGTACTAAATTACCCCGTGGCGATCAAGATTATTTTATTTAAATGAATTTTGAAAATTTTAAATAGTGGGTGGTCAGCCACTCCCCTATTTTCAAAGTTATGATAAAACTGTTTTCATATTTGAAATAAGCGTACTAAATTACCCCTTAGCGATCAAGATTATTTTATTTAAATGAATTTTGAAAATTTTAAATAGTGGGTGGTCAGCCACTCCCCTATTTTCAAAGTTATGATAAAACTGTTTTCATATTTGAAATAAGCGTACTAAATTACCCCGTAGCGATCAAGATTATTTTATTTAAATGAATTTTGAAAATTTTAAAGAGATGGTGGTATTTTCTATTCTAATTATTAAGTTTGTTCATTGTCCACAAATGGAAATTCCAAATGCTCCTCTCCTCAAATGACGTAGCAACATTAATGCACAAGCCTTTATTTCCTAAAAGTTTGTTCTTTTTTTGAACTTCATTTGGCAAGAAATGCAACTGATTCCAAGAACAAAAACCTATCAGAATGGTTGGTCGGGTATCCCACTACGCAATGTCGTTTGTTTTGTTCTTGGAATCAGTTGCGTTAATGATATATTAACGTTTCAAAATTTGAAATTTTTTTCAAAAAAGTGTAAATTTTTTGTACTTGGTAATATTTTTAAAAGTATTATAGATATAAATTGTAACATATGTAAGCATATGCCGCCATGGTTGCTCAAATTTTCCCCGTTCTGAAGCTGTAAATCAGTTTTTCAAAAAAATTTCGAAATTTTGACAAGAATTTTAAGTTGGTATATTTCCTGAAATACACTGCCAAAAAGATTCTGGTTTTTTGTAAAAAGTCCAAAATTTAATATCCGACCTTTTGAAATATGTATTTTTCTAATTTGCGACACCTCCAAAATTAACTATTTGAAATTCTTACGTTTGAACTGGATCTACTCATCAACACTTGCGCAATAGTCGTCCTTATGAATTAATTTGAATGCAGTTTTTAAGTTTTCCATTTTAAACTTATTATTCTTTAAAAAGGTGTTCAATATTTTTAAATTAAATATAAAACGGTAAGTTTCATCTGGTTTTGGAACTAAAAAAGTTGAAGATATGAATTGGTTGGGTTCATTATTACAAGGTTCGATAGCCCCTAATTGCAGTAGATTGGTAACTGCTGCGTTCATATTTTGTTGCTCAACTTCAGTTAACATTTGTGAGCGTGGAACTTTGGTCTGATACGGTGTCTTAGAAAAGGGTAATTTATATCCTTTTATTATCCGAAGGATTGAGTCATTAGCTCTAAGTTCTTTCCATTCTTTAATGAAATACTGCAGGCGACCTGCGTGCGTGCTTACCTTAGTATTTAATGTTTTCGGTAGTGTCGTTGCCCGCTCCCTTTCTCCGATTTGTTGTATGTTGACTGGGGCGGGCGCCGGTAGTTTAAAGATCCCGATGATTTGTACTTTGTGTTTCCAGAATTTCTGTCGTATGTTGGCTTTTCTTTTGTTGTTTTGGAAACAACGGTTGGACTTGCGGGCTTAGTTATATCTCTGCCCACTTTTGCCAAATTGTGAAAAGACTTAACTCTTTCAGTAAGATCTGACCCAAATAGATATGGGTAAACTGATGTTTCAGAAAGTACGTCTTTCATTAAAGTGTCTTTTATGTTTATTTGAATATTTTTGCGTCTCATTTTTGAAACAAGATTTTGGGTTCCCATTAGGTATCGGCCTACATTGTTTAATTCCTTTACCAATCCGTCCCGGTTATGTTCTGAGTCTCCTTTAAGAAGACCGGTAATTGTGTTTCCCAACATTGTTGAGCAAACAGCTAAATTGTTTTGTATTGTTTGAAAAGTGAAATCTTTATCCTTGGCATAAGATTTTACAACCTGCTTTAGTTCAGGATTTAGTTTTGGCGTTCCGTATTCTGCATTTTTTGGCAACGGGTTCTCTTTATTGAATAGTTCCCTTTCTTCCTTAGGTAGTCCATTTTTGGATATTGAATTCCAACGTGATGCTAATTTTGCATCCATATTTGGCCCAAAAGGGTCCAGTTTAGTAGGGTCTTTGCCAAGCAAAATATCTGCTTCGTCATCTGATGGATGAATGGTCAAAATGTTTTCATTCACATTTTCTTGTGATTTGTCAATTTCAACTTTATTAGAGTCATTTGTCGCCTTTTCTAAGCGGTCATGCTCATCTGAGCTTTTAACACTCACGATACTACGTGAACGAGAACGGCTGTGAGCTGAATTCGACCGCCGACTGCGTGACCGGGAACGATTTTTAACTGAATTAGACCGACGATGAGGAGACCGAGATCTACGTCTTTCCACCAATCTCGTTAGAGATACCACGGCCTTTTCTAAAGCCTTCAATCGAGAATTTTTATTTCTCTTTTTTCTTTTCCTTTTGTCCTCCGAGGACGATGAAGAACTGCTACTTGGCATGATAGAAGTACTACACACTTAACTATCTATCAAGAAAAGGAATGTTGTATTATTTCAACCTTAGTGGTCGATCTTCTTCAGAAATTAAATGACATTATTTTGATTATTGAAATTATTTTTTAATGATAAATTGTATAAAAATGATTGAATGTTACCATTTTCAATCTTAATAATTAGTTTTTGAGTAATCTTACCCAATTTTTACCGATTTAAAAAATCTTTCGCAGCTGCTGGCTTTTGTCGTGTAACTACAATGGCCACTAAACGAAGAATGAGGGAAAGAAGGGAGAGACTCCGTGGCATAGACAGCCGAGAGCGGGGTGTTTTCTTCTTGAAAGCTTTGAAATTAGTGGAGCAATGGCCCTAGACGCAAGGTACTACAGTTTAGATAGTTTGATTATAATGAGGTAGATGGCAAGACGACTGTTTTCATAATTTACTTTAAGATAGTAGAAAGTTAATAGGTTTTGAGCTTGTATTACACTTTAGTTGCAAAAGCATACGGCATTTCTATATTTCACATTTATTACGCATTAAATTTTGTTCAGCCCCATGCACATCTTAACGGAAGTTTTACATATTCTAACTTTACTATCATATACAGCAAATAATAACCCTGACTTTCTGTATTCTATTAAGACTTGCCGTAAGATAGTTATGCTAGAACTGTGTATAGAAATATTTCCCATTAGCAATGCTTTGGTCACGTTGTAAAATATAACGATAAATAGAATTTAAAAAGTGGATATTTATTCCACAAATGCTATTTAGGGTACTTTCATTAATGTATACTATTTAGAAAACCGTTTCGTAGATATTTTATTTGAATGTAAAATAAACTCATATCATCCTTATTTATATATCCTGCTTGCTAATATGCTTTGTTTTTCAGGTCTCGGCTTAGACGGGGTTTTTCAAAACAATTAGCAAAACGAAGAACTTTTGGCATTTACTGTTAAGCCATTACATGCTAAAACTAATTATTTCTGTTTTTGCCATACATGCATGCATGAATGCAAAAGCTGAAGTATATGTACAGTGCGTTGTGAATGTAAAGTAGATATGTCATAATTACTATGTAATTACACATGATGTTATAAATAAATAAGTCCTTAATAAAGTGGAAACCGCGACTTGTTGTTAGACATGCTTTACTGCAGCGGAATTGAAAAGAAAGGTTTCTCCGGGTATTTTATATGATTTACGTGAACGAATTTTAACGTATTAAGACACGGAAAATTATTTTTAGGGATTTTATTTAAAAATAACTATCTCCTACGAATTTATACTAGGTCACGATTCATTTTACGTAAAGCAGGAGTAGATTATAAAGCATTGCTGTTTTAAGTCGCCTTTGCATCAATAAGCGACATATTTGTCAGTGAAGTGTGAGTAATAAATTGCAATATATAGTTAATAAATCATTAAATGTCGGAAGTCTAGAAATAAAAATTAGAGATAAACTCTTAACTGTAAATTACAAGAAATATATTTTTCCAAGAGGTGAAATTGAAGGAAGGAAGCCCACGGAAGTGACAGATGGTTAGCTATATACTTTGAGCAATAAAAATGGTATTGACGATGCCAGAATGCAATTTACTGTCCAGGTGACGTTACGTACACAATGGATGGACCCTAGACTAAGGTTCTACACTTGGATCCAGGTGGGAATATGAAAACCTCGGTAATAACTAATAACAGGCATATCTTCTATTTGGGTGCCGGATACATTTGTTCTCAACTCAGCAGAAGGCAAGTTGCACAATATTGTCAAACCAATACCTATGTTAAATATATCGCCGGACGGTGGATTCCGTTTCTCCATGAGAATTTGCTTGAGACTTTTATGTGGCGTATTCACATTTACATCTCTTGGGTTATGCTCATTATGATTTCTTAGGTCTCTTCTCCTTTTACTTGGACACAAAGTGTCGAGTGTGCCGTAATATGCCGCTTGCCCAAAAGGTTGTAAATGTCTCAAATGCGGTGTGTATTTTATTTTACGGCATCCCGTAGATGACATTTATGCCTCAAATACCAACATCCAATCATATTTCCCATGTTTTATGCAATTTACGGCATTTAACGCATTTACGGCAACAAATCATTTGCAGCACGCCGACCTTACTCTGTTTGGACGGGACATCTGCCTAACTTTTACGTAGGTAAACATATGCACAGAGTATAAAGTAGGCAGGCCGTTAATTCTTTTCTGATGCCGCAAGCCGTTTATTCAGTAGGGCAACTACTGTATGCCATTGTGCTGTCTGTCTGTGAGTTAGTTAGTTAGTCAGTTAGTGAGATAGCGCTGTAACTCAAGAACGGTTAAACTTTTTTACAATCTGTTTCCACATTATGATAATATAGGTTCTCCTTATGAACAAGTTCATAAATGAGCAAAATTGGGTAACGCCTTCCCCTTAAAGGGGGAGGTTAAACTGTTCGTACTATACGTATGTTGTGTGTATGTATTGGATGTTGTGTGTATGTTGTGGTCGTAGGTTGTGTGTATGTCGTGGTATGCGTCGCAGTCTGTACTGGCGACCACTATATGTCGTAGTCTGGGCTAATGACCCGTATGTGCCGTCTTTGGAATAAATTCAAATAAATTCAAACATTTTTGAATAAATTGAAACTTTTAAAAATAATTTGAAATAAATTGAAATTTTTTAAAATAATTTGAAATAAATTGAAACTTTTAAAAATAATTTGAAATAAATTGAAACTTTTTAAAATAATTTGAAATAAATTGAAACTTTTTAAAATAATTTGAAATAAATTGAAACTTTTTAAAATAATTTGAAATAAATAGAAACTTTCTAAAATAATTTGAAATAAATTGAAACTTTTAAAAATAATTTGAAATAAATTGAAACTTTTAAAAATAATTCGAAATAAATTGAAACTTTTTAAAATAATTTGAAATAAATTGAAACTTTTAAAAATAATTTGTGCAAGATATTACAGTTGCACTACTGCGATACTGTTGGATTACAAATTAGAATAAATATGTTAAGCGCAGCGTTTCTGGATTATACCGCATGCCGTAAATGCTGGATATGTTTCGTAATTGCCGTAAAAATTGACATACTAGCGTATGCATGTGCCACGGTGTATTAGTCAGAATAGGCATATTAAGATAGATGCTCCATATGCTTAATGTTGCAGTCGGACATCGCACTAGCTACTGAGATTTTGAGCGGCTGCCACATGTTTGGCCATATAGATCGCTTAATGCAGGTACACAGGTTATATAATGCAGTAATAAGAGAGACAAAATCACGGGTTCTAGAAATTTTCTACATACATTTGATATGAAAATTAATGTTGTCTTTTCTTTGTTTAGTAATATGGTGTTTTAATATTCAACTACTTCAACAGGTAAACTTTCTATCAGCATTCCATACTTTAGTAAAGAAGCAAAACAAGTCTCTGGATTTCCAATTTATATTAATAAACCGTTTATTGTTTACTAAATTGATTCCATATGTAACCTAACTGCCTTTGTCTCTTTCAATTCCAAGAATAAATCAATATAATAAACATAAATTCAAGGCATAAACGGGGCTTGCTAAAGTTTAATAACAAAGAGTACAGCTATTATAAACTAAGATTTAAACTACACAATTTCTGAAATTACATAATACAAATGGAATTGAAACATTTTTTGGAATTTTTCAATACAGCTTATTAATTACATACACTATTTATTAATTACAATATTTTATAGCTATGCAAGGATTTTAATTGCAAGCATGCGGTTAATAAGCAGGGATTTAGGCGATTATTCTCTAATGAATGAATTTGCAAATTATAAAGCTATATTTCTATGCTAATAAGACCGTTCACTGTGGAGTCAATGATAAAATACAAACAAGCAGTTGCAGTAGAAGCCTTAAAGTAGAAAAACGGTCCAATCCAAATTTTCAAAGACCTGAGCGAAGTGATTTCCTTTTGTATACATTTTTCTTCTCTTGATTTGACCCGTTTTGAAAGCCATGATTTCTTTACGGATTGAGAGTACTCATGCACATTGGCCACATAGGGGAATACAAACGCTTGTATCGTACTCATAGAAACAGCCGCAGCGGGCAGGCCGAGATAATATGGCATAGGTATTGAATGGTAAAGTGCTACGGTTGCGCAATTAATTAAAATTGTGAAAAGTACTCCACACGCCATGTTAGCAGTGCTAATGGCACTTAATAATGGTCTCGAATATTCATTAAAAATTATAAGGGAATTGTAGTATATCTTATGCTGTCGAAAAACAGTTTTTTCTATTTTTCCAAGGAACGAATGATTTAACAAATACTGCTGCCAATTCAAGGGAGTCAAAATATATAGTGCCATCATGAGGGCCAAAAATATTAGTGAAAAGCAATCCAGCCATACCACTACACTGCCATGGATAGCTAATAATATTTTGACGTAATATGGAGCCGGATTCCCTTCGTAACCCAAAATGAGACGAAAAATTGCATTATATGGATGGCTATCTAAGTAGGCAATAGCTCCAACAGCAAGAACGCATTCAATAACAATCAAAGGAGAACAAATTTTCAACAATAAGTCGACATATCGATAAGATTGCTCTTTGTTGTCATCGAGCGCTAAAAGAAAAAAATCTACATTTAGTGTTGTCAATTTTTACAGAATGCAACATTTATACATGTAATCGGAGACCACAGGAGACTTACATTTGTACCCTTCAGCAGTAATCCAGAGTTGATTGAGCAATAAAACGTAATCGTCGACGGTGAATACTAAAATACTGATATTGGAAATCAATATGAATAAGGAGGGCACTGTCAAAAGAATGGCCACCAGTTTTTCTAAATTAGAGATGAAATTTCCTCTGAACCTCACATCAAGGTAAAGCTCAACGAAGATTATGAAGAAACTGAGAATTTGGAATATTATTGTGGTATACCATGCAATCAATTTGTATTTACCTTTCGCTTTTGAAAAACGACTGAAAGTTTCATCGAATTCAATAGGATTGCAATAATATCGCTTTGCAAAAATAAAATATAGTTTTATGGTTTTCTTTAGCAATGTTGTACTCATTGTTATTTCCAATAAGGAAAACACAATTTAGAGCAGGTTTTGCAATAAATTAGAACAGGGAAACTAAATTGCCTGCAAAAATTTCACGTTATAATATAATCACAACCTAACGAATTATACAACTCCAGAACAAATCGTCAGAATGAATAAGTTCAACATTTGTCAAATGCTGTAGTGGACCTAAATTCACTGCTTTTATAACTCTAACTAAAGGGAATAGTCTAGCTAGATTATAAAGGCAGATTTCCATACGTGAAATGAATACTTCAATCCACCCGAAATGTTTCTGAAATTGCTCGTGAATAATTTACTTTAAGATAGTGCAAAGTAAATAGGATTTGAGTTTGTATTACACTTTAGTTGCAAAAGCATACGGCATTTCTATATTTCACATTTATTACGCATTAAATTTTGTTCAGCCCCATGCACATCTTAACGGAAGTTTTACATATTCTAACTTTACTATCATATACAGCAAATAATAACCCTGACTTTCTGTGTTCTATTAAGACTTGCCGTAAGATAGTTATGCTAGAACTGTGTATAGAAAAGAGACTTAGACGAGACTAGAAATATTTCCCATTAGCAATGCTTTGGTCACGTTGTAAAATATAACGATAAATAGAATTTAAAAAGTGGATATTTATTCCACAAATGCTATTTAGGGTACTTTCATTAATGTGTACTATTTAGAAAACCGTTTCGTAGATATTTTATTTGAATGTAAAATAAACTCATATCATCCTTATTTATGTATCCTGCTTGCTAATATGCTTTGTTTTTCAGGTCTCGGCTTAGACGGGGTTTTTCAAAACAATTAGCAAAACGAAGAACTTTTGGCATTTACTGTTAAGCCATTACATGCTAAAACTAATTATTTCTGTTTTTGCCATACATGCATGCATGAATGCAAAAGCTGAAGTATATGTATAGTGCGTTGTGAATGTAAAGTAGATATGTCATAATTACTATGTAATTACACATGATGTTTTAAATAAATAAGTCCTTAATAAAGTGGAAACCGCGACTTGTTGTTAGACATGCTTTACTGTTGTGGAATTGAAAAGAAAGGTTTCTCCGGGTACTTTATATGATTTACGTGAACGAGTTTTAACGTATTAAGACAAGACACGGAAAATTATTTTTAGGGATTTTATTTAAAAATAACTATCTCCTACGAATTTATACTAGGTCATGATTCATTTTACGTAAAGCAGGAGTAGATTATAAAGCATTGCTGTTTTAACTCGCCTTTGCATCAATAAGCGACATATTTGTCAGTGAAGTGTGAGTAATAAATTGCCAACCAATATATAGTTAATAAATCATTAAATGTCGGAAGTCTAGAAATAAAAATTAGAGATAAACTCTTAACTGTAAATTACAAGAAATATATTTTTCCAAGAGGTGAAATTGAAGGAAGGAAGCCCACGGAAGTGACAGATGGTTAGCTATATACTTTGCGCAATAAAAATGGTATTGACGATTCCAGAATGCAATTTACAGTCCAGGTGACGTTACGTACACAATGGATGGACCCTAGACTAAGGTTCTACACTTGGATCCAGGTGGGAATATGAAAACCTCGGTAATAACTAATAACAGGCATATCTTCTATTTGGGTGCCGGATACATTTGTTCTCAACTCAGCAGAAGGCAAGTTGCACAATATTGTCAAACCAATACCTATGTTAAATATATCGCCGGACGGTGGATTCCGTTTCTCCATGAGAATTTGCTTGAGACTTTTATGTGGCGTATTCACATTTACATCTCTTGGGTTATGCTCATTATGATTTCTTAGGTCTCTTCTCCTTTTACTTGGACACAAAGTGTCGAGTGTGCCGTAATATGCCGCTTGCCCAAAAGGTTGTAAATGTCTCAAATGCGGTGTGTATTTTATTTTACGGCATCCCGTAGATGACATTTATGCCTCAAATACCAACATCCAATCATATTTCCCATGTTTTATGCAATTTACGGCATTTAACGCATTTACGGCAACAAATCATTTGCAGCACGCCGACCTTACTCTGTTTGGACGGGACATCTGCCTAACTTTTACGTAGGTAAACATATGCACAGAGTATAAAGTAGGCAGGCCGTTAATTCTTTTCTGATGCCGCAAGCCGTTTATTCAGTAGGGCAACTACTGTATGCCATTGTGCTGTCTGTCTGTGAGTTAGTTAGTTAGTCAGTTAGTGAGATAGCGCTGTAACTCAAGAACGGTTAAACTTTTTTACAATCTGTTTCCACATTATGATAATATAGGTTCTCCTTATGAACAAGTTCATAAATGAGCAAAATTGGGTAACGCCTTCCCCTTAAAGGGGGAGGTTAAACTGTTCGTACTATACGTATGTTGTGTGTATGTATTGGATGTTGTGTGTATGTTGTGGTCGTAGGTTGTGTGTATGTCGTGGTATGCGTCGCAGTCTGTACTGGCGACCACTATATGTCGTAGTCTGGGCTAATGACCCGTATGTGCCGTCTTTGGAATAAATTCAAATAAATTCAAACATTTTTGAATAAATTGAAACTTTTAAAAATAATTTGAAATAAATTGAAATTTTTTAAAATAATTTGAAATAAATTGAAACTTTTAAAAATAATTTGAAATAAATTGAAACTTTTTAAAATAATTTGAAATAAATTGAAACTTTTTAAAATAATTTGACATAAATTGAAACTTTTTAAAATAATTTGAAATAAATAGAAACTTTCTAAAATAATTTGAAATAAATTGAAACTTTTAAAAATAATTTGAAATAAATTGAAACTTTTAAAAATAATTTGAAATAAATTGAAACTTTTAAAAATAATTCGAAATAAATTGAAACTTTTTAAAATAATTTGAAATAAATTGAAACTTTTAAAAATAATTTGTGCAAGATATTACAGTTGCACTACTGCGATATATCCGTTTTGTAATGGTTTATTCTTTTTTGATACCGCATGCCGTAAATGCTGTAAATGCCGCAAGGCGTTTATTCTTTATTGATACCGCATGCCGTAAATGCTGTAAATGCCGTAAGTGCCGTAAATAACACAAAATGCGTATATTTACCACGTGTTTATATAATTTACGGCATGCCGCAAATAAAATACATGCCACCATTACGGTAGTTGGCATTTACGGCACACTCGGCACTTTGCCTATGCGTGATATATTAAGCATGCTAATGTATGGTTAAAGGAGAGTTCTGATTTTGTAGGTAGACTTAAAGAAATGCAGTAATAAGAGAGACCAAAAATCACGGGGTTCTAGAAATACTTTTCTACATTTATTGTGCTTAAAAAGACATTATCTTTGTTATAATAATGTAATATTTTAATATTCTGCCATTTCAACAAGTAAACTTTCTAACTCTATACTTTTGTAAGCAATCAAACTCTGGTCGATGGGATTTTTCAATTTATATTAATAAGCCATTTATTTTCATTAATCTGAATCCAGCAGTGAAAGCTAACAACGCAGCTCTTTCAATCCCAGGAATAAATCTATACCATACTTAAATAAATATTCAATGCATATACAGGCTTTAATTGCTCAGAGGGTAATTATTGTACAGGATTTAAGCTGAACAATTTGGAAAATGTAATGCGAATGGAATTAATTGACTTTTGGATATTCTTAAATACTTAACAATCATCGCTTTGCAAGCATTCTTATATGAAACGGTTAATAGACAGAATTTTGTGACGCATTTATCGTAGTATGAATGAATTTACAAATTAGAACATTATACTTCTATGCTAATAAGACCGTTCAATGTGGATTCAATAATAAAATACAAACAAGCGGTTGAAGTAGAAGCCTTAAAGTAGAAGAACGGTCCAATCCAAATTTTTAAAGATCGAAGAGACATGATTTCCTTGTGCATACATTTGCCTTCACTTGATTTGACCCGTTTTGATAGCCATGATTTCTTTAAGGATTGAGAATACTCGTACACATTGGCCACATAGGGGATTAACAGAGCCTGTGCCATACTCAAGAAAACAGCGGCAGCAGGCAGGCCGAGATAAAGTGGCATAGGTATTGCATTGTAATGTATTACTGTTGCGCAATTCATTAAAATTGTTCAAAAGACTCCACATCCCAAGGCGGCAGTGCTAATCGCACTTAAAAATGGCCTCGAATATTCATTGAAAATTATAAGTGAATTATAATATATCTTATGTTGTCGAAAAACAGGTTTTTCGATTTTTCCACATAACGAATGAGCTAGCAAATACTTCTGCCAATTTAAGGGAGTCAAAATATATAGGGCCATCATGAGAGCCACAAATATTGTTGAAAAGCAAAACGACCACATGAATACACTGCCATGGATAGCTAACAATATTTTGATGTAATATGGAGTCGGCTTTCCTTCATAACCAAACATGAGACGAAAAATTCCATTGTACGAATGGAGATCCAAGTAGGTACTACCTCCAACAATGAGAACGCATTCAATGGCAGCCAAAGGAGAACAAATTTTCAACAATAAGTCTGCATATCGATGTGACTCCTCTTTTTTGTCATCGAGTGCTAAAAGAAAAATATTTTACATTTAATGTTGACAGAATAGAGTATTTATATTTTGTGATTGAAGACCACAGGAGACTTACATTGGTACAGTTTCTCAGAAATCCATATTTGATTGAACAATGAAACGTAATCGTCAACCGTGTACACTAACATACAGATATTAAAAGTTAATCCGAAAAAGGAGGCCACTGTCACAAGAATGGCCACAAGTATTTCTAAATTAGACATGACTGTTCCACTGAACCGCAAATTAAGATAAAACTCAACGCAGGTTATGAATACGCTGAGAATTTGAAATATTATTGTGCTATACCAGGCAATCAATTTATATTTACTTTTCGTTTTTGAGAAACGATTCGAAGTTTCATTGAATTCAAAAGGATGGCAATAATATCGCTTTGCAAAACTTAAATATTGTTTTATGGTTTTCTTTAACAATGTTGTACTCATTGTTATTTCCAATAGTTATAACAATTATGAGCAGTTTTGAAATAAATTGGATCCGGGAAGCTAAATTGTATGTAGAAATTAAACGTTATTTGTTGGTACTTTTCGATCTCAACAACTTCAGAACAAGTCTTCAGGCTGAATAAGTTCAACATTTGTCAAATTCTGTAGTGGGCCTAGATTTACTGCTTTTGTAACCCCAAGTAAAGGAAAAGCCTAGATTTTATTAAGACTAATATTTAAAACGTCCATGCAAATTAATGGAATAAGCAGGAAAGAGAAAGTCTACGGACTTGTGAAAGTTGCAGGGGTGAATTATGTGGACTAATGAAAATAGCAGTAGAATTATTTAATTTAGCAGGAATTTTGAACTGTATTTTTATATATTGTAATTGTATTGAATTGTAGTATATACACGATTTTCCTATTCTTTCAAGTCAACTGACACCGTATTCTTTCCATGTATTACAATCATGTATGCTAAATAAGTAGTGTAATGGTTTAATGATTTCCTATACAATGCATATGTTTAATGAGAAAATTAGAATCAGTCATTTAATTACAGTATATGTACGGTAATAGTATAATACCGAAATATTTGTGTAATGTACGAGTGCTTTACAGTTAGTGTAGATAATGAACTTTTATGTTCACTTGGTAAGTCAGGTTTGCGTAGCCTCGTAATTGTCAAGGAATATGGTAATTAATTACAGTTGATAAGAAAAGTTTAAGGACAACCTAATTTGTATGGCGTGATTTGTAGGCAGAAATTTGTAACCGTCTGTCCTATATAGCCGTCCTTTCAAGAGTTTTAGTTTGTGTTTGGCTGATTATGATTAAAGATATGCGTTGACAAATTCCTGCTAATTTAAATAATTCTACTGTTATTTTCATTAGTCCACATAATTCACGCCTGCGAGTTTCACAAGTCCGTAGACTTTCTCTTTCCTGCTGATTCCATTAATTTGCATGGAAGGATTAAATAACGGCCTTTTATTAAGCCACCTTTCCATAAGTGAAATGAATACTTCAATCAATTTGAAATGTTTCTGCAATTTCTCGTGAATAATTGACGGTAAGGCCAAGGCAGTGCGAAGTTATTAATAGGATTTGAGCTTGTGTTAAACTTTAGTTGCAAAGGAAAGAGGTTTTTATATTTTATTTCATATTTCTTACACATTGCAAAATATTCAAGCTTTGTTCAGCCCCATGCACACCTTAAAGTTCTACATATTCTTACTTGATACTAATACGCCATAAATTTTAATAACACCATAATTTTCTGTATTCCACTAAGGCTTGCCGTATTAGGCTAGACAGCTATGTTAGCACCCTATATGGAAGACAAACTTCCAAGAAATACTTCCATTACCAATGCGTTTGTCGTGTTGTGGGATTTTGTGGGATACCCCGCTTCGGTAAGAGTCCATTTTAATTTATAGGATATTTGTTCGTTTAAGATAGTTACTATTACAGTGAGTTTAATACAGCTATCGTATGGCTAATGCTACTGTTTTATAAATTGTTCTATATAAATGGAATCATTTCGTTATGACTTATGTGATTTTAAAATACTATGCCACTTTAATAAACTGGGGTTGTCCATTCCAAGAAATGCCTTCCACACATGTTGGACCCAGAGCCGAAATGTTCAATAAGATGTAGCTATAAAGTATAACGTTGCATAGAATTTAAGAAGCAGATAGTTACTCCACAAATGCTATAACTTAGGGTACTTTCACCAGTATACATTCAAAAAACCGTTTCGTAGCTATTTTACGTTATTGTAACATAAACTCATATTATCCTTCTTTATATATCCTGCTTCCTAATATGCTTTGTTTTTCAGGTTTCGGCTTAGACGGGGTTTTTCAAACAATTTTTGCAAAACTAAGTACCTTAGAAAATTGTTGTTAAGCCATTGCATGTTATGACTAATTATTTCTGTTTTTCCACACGTACATGAATTCAAAACCTGCAGTTCATGCAGTGCCTTGTGAAAATTTTATTTTACAAATGCCGGTCGGGAAGAGCTTACCTTCCCCAGCAGCCCCAGTAACCAAAATTCTACATTCCTTGGTCTTATGTGCTACATGCTTCTTATTTCAGCATTCCGTAAATGACGTTTATGCCGCAAATACCAACATCCATCCAAATTACAGCACATTTCCCATCTTCTATGTAATTTACGGCATTTATGGCATTTACGGCATCAACAAATAGTTTACAACTCGTCTACATTACTTTATTTGCACGGGACATCTGCCTACTTTTTACGTAGGTAAACATATGGACGATGTACTAAGCATGTTAATGAGAACTGACTTCTGATTTTGTAGACTTATAAGGAAATGCAGTAATAAGAGGGTTAGGCTAAAAATCTCAGGGTTACTCTAGAAATATATTTCTACAATTGCTGTGCTTAAACTTACTTTTTCTTTGTTATAATAATGTAATATTTTAATATTCTGCCATTTCAACAAGTAAACTTTCTAACTCTAAACATTAGTAAGCAAGCAAGCTCAGGTCGATAGGATTATTTCAATTTATATTAATAAGCCATTTATTTTTAATAATCTGAATCCAGCAGTGAAAGCTAACAGCAAAGCTCTTTCAATATCAGGAGTAAATCCAATGCTAATTAATAAAACTAAGTATTAAATGCATATACAGGTTTTAATTGCTTAGAAGGTAATTATTGTATACTAACATTCAAACTGAACAATTTGGTAAATGTAATACAAATGGATTTAATTCACATTCGGATAAAATGTCTTAAATACATAACACTCATCGCTTTGCAGTAATTCTCATATGAAACGGTAAATAAACAGGGAAGTACAGATTATAAAACTATATTTCTATGCTAATAAGACCGTTGACTGTGGATTCAATGATAAAATACAAACAAGCAGTGGCAGTAGAAGCCTTTAAGAAAAAAAACGGTCCTATCCAAATTTTCAAAGATCGAAGGGAAATGATTTCCTTGTGCATACATTTGCCTTCACTTGATTTGACCCGATTTGATATAGCCATGATTTCTTTACGGATTGAGAGTATTCGTACACATTGGCCACATAGGGGATTAGCAACGCTTGTGCCATACTCATAAAAACAGCCGCAACAGGCAGCCCGAGATAAATTGGCATAGGTATTGAATTGTAAAGTATTACTGTTGCGCAATTAATTAAAATTGTACAAAATACTCCACATCCCAAGGCGGCAGTGCTATTCGCACTTAAAAATGGCCTTGAATATTCATTGAAAATTATAAGGGAATTACAATACATTTTATGTTGTCGAAAGACATTTTTTTCGATATTTTCACAAAGAGAATGAGTTAACAAATACTTCTGCCAATTTAAGGGAGTCAAAATATATAGTGCCATCATGAGGGCCAAAAATATTAGTGAAAAGCAATCCAGCCATACCACTACACTGCCATGGATAACTACCAACATCTTGGCGTAATATGGAACGTTATTTCCTTCGTAGCCAAAGATGTGACGAAAAATTGCATTGTACGGATGGATATCTAAGTAGGTAATAGCTCCAACAGCAAGAACGCATTCAATGGCAATCAAAGGAAAAGCAATTTTCAACAATAAGTCGATATATGGATAAGACTCCTCTTTATTGCTATCGAGAGCTAAAAGAAAAATATTTACATTTAGTGTTGTTAATGTTTACAGAATAGAGTATTATTATATTTTGTGATTGAAGACCACTGGAGACTTACATTGGTAGAGTTTCTCAGAAATCCAGATTTGATTGAACAATGAAACGTAATCGTCGACGGTGTATACTAACGTACAGATATTAAAAGTGAATGGGAAAAAGGAGGCCACTGCCACAAGAATGGCTACCAGTTTTTCTAAATTAGACATGAAATTTCCTCTGAACCTTATATCAAGATAAAGCTCAACGAAGATTATGAGGAAACTGAGAATTTGAAATATTATTGTCATGCACCATGCAGTCAATTTGTATTTTCCTTTCGCTTTTGATAAACGATTCGAAGTTTCATCGAATTCAATAGGATTGCAATAATATCGCTTTGCAAAAATAAAATATTGTTTTATGGTTTTCTTTACCAATGTTGTACTCATTGTTATTCCCAATAGAAATAACAATTATGAGCAGTTTTTGAAATCAATTAGAACCGGGAAGCGAAATTGCATGTAGAATTTAAACGGAATTTATTGACAAATTCGCGAACTCAACAACCTCAGAACAAATCTTCAGGCTGAATAAGTTCAACATTAGTCAAATGCTGTAGTGGACCTAGATGTACTGCTTTTGTAACCCCAAGTAAAGGGAAAGTCTAGATTTTATAAAAGCAGCTTTCCATACGTGAAATGAATACTTCAATCCACGAGAAACCTTTTGGAAATTGCTCATGAATAATTGACTTTAAGGCAGTGCAAAGTTAATAGGATTTGATGATTTGAGCTTGTATTAAGCTTTAGTTGCAAAAGAATAAGGTTATAAATATTATTTCATTAATGTTAATAAACCTATGACCCTGATCCTGTCCTGTGTATTCTATTACGGCTTGCCGTATTACGCTAGATATCTATGTTATCACCGTATATGGAAGAGAAACTTCCAAGAAATGCTTTCCATTAGCAATGCATTTGTCGTGTAGTAGCACATGTCCACCGCCAATCTTTTGTGGGGGATGCTCCCCTCCGGTAAAAGTCCACTTACTTTTATAGGATATTCGTTCGTTTAAGACAGTTACTACTACAGTGAATTTAATACGGCTATCGTATGGCTAATGGTGCTGTTTTATAAATTGTTCTATTCAAATGGAATCATTTTTTTATGACTTATGTGATTCTAATATATTATGGCCCTGCTAAACAGGGGGTGTGCTTTCCAAGAAATGCCTTCCACAAATGTTGGGCACAGTGCCGAAATGTTCAATAAGATTGCATAGAATTTAAAAAAGGATGTTTGCTCCATAAATGCTATAAATTAGGGTACCTTCATGAAATGTACTTGATATTTTGATAAATGATATTTTACTAGATTGCAACATAGTCTCATATTATCTTTCTTTATATATCCATGTTAATATCTTTGTTTTTCAGGTTTTGGCTTAGACACTTTCAAGGGGTTTTCAAAACAATTTGCAAAACGAAATGCATATAATAGTTATTACTAAGCCATTACATGTCAAAACTAATTATTTCTGTTTTCCATACGGCATTCATGTAAAACCTGCAGTGCATGTAGCGCGTTGTGAATGCAAAGTATAGTTATGTCATGATCTGGCACAGAAACTATATATGAGAATTTTATTTTAAATTAGCTTTCTCCAACGAATTTAAACTAGGCCAGGAGTAGGAGTCATTTAACGTAAAGCAAGAATAGATTAAGCATTAAACATTAGTTCTCTCTGAGTCCTTTGAGTTGTCACTCCACTTTTGTGAAGCCATGTATTCTGTTTGGACAAATTGCTGTTTTAACTCGTCTTTGGCATTTATAACTGGCATATTTTTCAGTGAAGTGTGATTAATAAATTGCCAAATTATCACAACTGGCTAAACATATGGAAGACATAATATTAGGTATACTAATGTACGGGTAATGTGGAGGACTCACTTCTACAGACCTTTGAGAAAGTGCAGTTAGTGAAGTAACAATACGGCTTTCGGCTTGGCAGAAAATCATGCGGTTACTCTAGAAAATATTTCCAACATTTGCTATTTTACTTATTCTTTGTTATAATAATGTAATAGTATTTTAATATTCTGCAACCTCAACAAGTAAACTTCTAACTCCATACTTTAGTAAAGAAGCAAAATACACTCAGTTCGACGGATTTTTTCAATTTATATTAATAAGCCATTTATTTTTAATAAACTGAATCCAGAATTGAAAGCTAACAGCTCAGCTCTTTCAATTCCACTACTAAATCAATACAATAATTAACAAAATATTCAAGTCACATACATGCTTTGGTAGCTTAGAAGGTAATTATTATACACTTAGATTCAAACTAAGCGATTTTAAAAATATAATGCACATGTAATAAATAGATTTTCGAATAAATATTTTTATTAATTAAGGTTCCATTCCTATGCAGTCATGTTCATATGAAACGGTTAATAAACAAGGAATTTCGAGCAGCATTTATCCTCCTATGAATGAATTATCCAGCTATATTTCTATGCTAATAAGACCGTTGACTGTGGATTCAATGATAAAATACAAACAAGTAGTTGCAGTAGAAGCCTTAATGTAGAAAAATGGTCCTATCCAAATTTTCAAAGACCGAAGGGAAATGATTTCCTTGTGCATACATTTGTCTTTACTTGAATTTACCCGTTTTGATAGCCATGATTTCTTTAACGATTGAGAGTACTCGTACACATTGGGGAATATTTAAATGCACCACATAAATACTGAAATTCCCACAAACAAAAATCCTTAAAATGCCACAATTATATGAATCTGCCCCGTTTATATGATTTTGCCATATAAAGCCTGACTCAACCCTATAAAACTTGAACAGCCCATGTTGTAAATTGAAACTCCCACATATTTAATGAATTTTACCAATATTTTCATATAGAAAAAGTCACCACAAATTTAGTTGAAATTACCACAAGAAATGTGCCACATCATTAATCAACAATGCACGTTTAATACTTAGTAGAGTTCAAATTACATGTTTTCTTAAATGACATTTAAGAAGTAATATATTATTGAATTGAAACAAAAAATAAAATAATACAACATTTGCAATATTTACAATAGTGATGCGCAGCCTTAGCCTTCCCCTTTCCCGTTTTTGACCTAGTGGAATTACCTTGTCCTCCAAAGGTATAGTATCTGTACACAATTTAAGCCATATAGCTATGCGTAAACTATGTTTACATATAAAGTCTTTCTGAAAAGAGGGACATGTACACGTTGCATGTTTCCAGTCGTTATTAGTAATAGTAATACAATGTTTCGACGATACACATTCAACATATTTGTCAAATGTGACCCATGTGCATTTCTTACGCTGATTTAAGTATGTATTTAACATCTTATCAGTTAACGGTAATTTATTGGTATTACCTGCGGCAGCCACATAATATGAAGTCATAGCCCCCGATGTTTTCAGTAATACATTCTATCTTCCTTAACAAATTATTGATAGACAGAGGTCCATGACTTTAAACTTGGAGTAGGTGTAAATGCAAAAGATTTTACATTTATGATTTAATTATCTATCTATTGCAATACGGTTACTCTACTCACAAAAGAAGACGTCATTGGAATTAGATAAAAAAGGTAAATATGTAGATATATGCACTTCACATGTAAACTTTGGTTCGTATTACAACCTATTTCATTTATTTACTACTATTCTTACTATTCTATTTACTACTACTATTCTTTGTGTCAATGCCCAAAGACAATATATATAAAATGAATACAAATGAATGATTATATCCTAAATTGTGTAGTGTACCTTTGGCGGTCAAGGCAATTCCACTTGGTCAAAAACAGAAAAGGCACGGTTAACCTGGGAAGCAATGTCGCGTGAAAATATTGCAACTGTTATATTATTTTATTTTTTGTTTCAATTCAATAATATATTACTTCTTAAATGTCATTTAAGAAAACATGTAATTTGAACTCTACTAAGTATTAAACGTGCATTGTTGATTAATGATGTGGCACATTTCTTGTGGTAATTTCAACTAAATTTGTGGTGACTTTTTCTATATGAAAATATTGGTAAAATTCATTAGATATGTGGGAGTTTCAATTTACAACATGGGATGTTCAAGTTTTATAGGGTTGAGTCAGGCTTTATATGGCAAAATCATATAAACGGGGCAGATTCATATAATTGGGGCATTTTAAGGATTTTCGTTTGTGGGAATTTCAGTATTTATGGGGGTGGATTAAATGGCAGCCGTACACATTGGCCACATAAGGGAATACCAAAGCCTGTATCGCACTCATAGAAACAGCCGCAGCAGGCAGGCCGAGATAAAATGGCATAGGCATTGAATTGTAAAGTATTACGGTTGAACAATTCATTAAAATTGTGAAAAGTACTCCACATCCCATGATAGCAGTGCTAATGGCACTTAATAATGGTCTTGAGTATTCATTGAAAATTATAAGGGAATTGTAGTATATTTTATGTTGTCGGAAAACAGTTTTGTCTATTTTTCCACGGAACGAATGAGCTAACAAATACTTTTGCCAATTCAAGGGCGTCAAAATGTAGAGTGCCATCATGAGACCCAAAAATGACCCTGGAAAGCAAACCACCCACATCACTACACTGCCATGGATAGCTAACAATACTTTGATGTAATATGGAGCCGGATTTCCTTCATAAGCCAAAACGAGACGAAAAATTGCATTGTATGGATGGAGATCTAAGTAGGCAATAGCTCCAACAGCAAGAACGCATTCAATGGCAATCAAAGGAGAACAGATTTTCAACAATAAGTCGACATATCGATAAGATTGTTCATTGTTGTCATCGAGCGCTAAAAGAAAATAGTTTTCATTTAGTGTTGTTAATTTTGACAGAGTGTAACATTTGTATTATGCAATCGGAGAACACAGGAGACTTACATTGGTACACTTCCGCAGTAATCCAGAGTTGATTGAACAATGAAACGTAATCTTCGACGGTGAAGACTAAAATACTGATATTGAAAATGAATGGGAAAATGGAGATCGCTAATAGTATAATGGCCACCAGTTTTTCTAAATTCGACATGAAATTTCCTCTGAACCTCACATCAAGGTAAAACTCAACAAAGATTATGAAGAAACTCAGAATGTGGAATATTATTGTGGTATACCATGCAATCAATGTATATTTACCTTTCGATTTTGAGAAGCGATTCGAAGATTCGTCGAATTCAAAAGGATTGCAATAATATCGCGTTGCAAAAATAAAATATTGTTGTATGGTTTTCTTTAACAATGTTGTACTCATTGTTATTTTCAATAGAGATTACAATTATCAGCAGGTTTTGCAATAAATTAAAAAAAGAAGACAGTTTTTAGGTAGAAATTACACGTTATATGTTGACACCTCGCGAATTAAACAAATTCAGAACAAATCCCCAGACTGAATAAATTTAACATTTTTCAACTGCTCTAGTGGACCTAAAACTGCTTTTGCAACCCCAACTAATGGGAAAGTCTAGATTTTAAAACGGGAACTTTTCATACGTCAAATGTTTCTGAAATTGCTCGTGAATAATTGACCTTAAGGCAGTACAAAGTAAATAGGGTTTGAGCGTAGTATTAAGTTTTAGTTGTAAAAGAATATATCTCGTATGTATTACAATGTGCAAAATATTAAAGTTCTAGCTGTTCAGGAGGGGTATTCTCACTTGGCTAGCAAGTCGACTCGCAAATATGAGTTGCTAGGTCAACTTACGAGTCCCTTGCTAGACTTAGGCAAACCTACATTCTCACTTTTTATAGCAGCGTCATGGTAATTTTCCAAAGAAAAATCACCCTAGCAAGTTTACAAATTCATAAAATTCAAGTCATGGAATAAATCCGTTGCACATTATTCCCATAATTTTCTCCGTTTTAAAATTCGCAAGTTTAAAACGAGTTTACGGGGCACTATAAAAGTGTTATAAAATGGCGAAAACCAAGAAGAAAAGAGTGGGGACCGTTGTAGAAAAGAAAATACCGACTAAAGCTGAACCAAAGTCTCGAAATCAAAAAAATGTTAAAAGTTAACAGAACAAGGTCCAGGTAGTTTTAAAAGAAGACACTTCAAGCAAAAGTACATTTCAGTTATCATATGTAATTATGATTCCTTAGATGGAACAAATTCGTAGGTGTTCATCGCTAAATAGAGTTAGTAGCTAATAATTTCATAGATTTAAGAGACTGCAAATGAAAATGTTTGCCTAGTACATTTACGGTTACAATATTATTGCTATTTTACAATTCTATCTAGTCAAAACAAGTTGAATACTTAGAAGAACACCTATACCTACATTGCATATAATGCTCATAATTTACTGGCAAATTGTCGAACATAATATAGCGTAACATTAACTTATGATTAACCACAAAAGCATTTTTAAGTAAGGGAACTTAATAAATCTCTATCAGCTTAGTTTAAGACAACAGAGTCTAAAATATTACATCTGGTTACTCAGAAATTAAATGCATTTAAGAAATAAGCACTAAAGTTTGTTAGTTTATGTTAAGAACATAATGTGTTTGAATACGGAAGAAGACAAGTCTCGTTAGGAAGAGGTCAAGACTTCAATATAAGTGAACACGGTAGTCTTTAATCATGACTAAAATCGACTCAGCTTGATTCCTTATCCTACTCTCATCAGTGTTCTGTTATTTTTCTTTTCATTCGCATGTGTGTAGTGTAATTTTGTCGGTTTACGTACTCATTGTTAATCGACAGTTGACGTTGACAATGTAATAACCTAATAAGAAGTCATTCTTTCTTCACAAAACATTAATTACTATACTCTAACATACATACCACGCACATAACAAATCACGAAAGTGCACAAGTTTACATAACGAAAAACTTTAAAACAATGAATTGTCACGTCACAAAAGTCATAATATGAGCAAAATTCTACTAGGCATCTTAAATTCATTCACTAGGTATCATTAAATATATACGATACTGGGTGAGTAAAAATCTGGGAGAGATCCCTCCTTTTACAGTAGAAAAGACAAGAGGCAGGAGCAACTGATTGAGTCAGTTGCATTACATGTAATCGACTACTACAAAATATGGACACTGACTACACTACGGAAGATATTCTTGGTAATTGGCAGGAATATCGAAGCAAATGCGAAGAATAGAAAAGAATAATCGCTTTAATGTCCACAAATACATCTCAGATAAATCTGAGTTGATTTCCAATGTCGCGACATTACATAAAAGGTTATCATAAAAGAAGAGAAGAGTAACAAAGTAGATCATAGCAAAGTTGCGGTCGCCTAATATCTCTGATAAGTTTGCGAGAGATTTTTGCTAAGAGTTTGCAAATTTTGAAAATGAGAATACGGTTGCGCTAGCAGCGCTGAATAGACTTTCCCCCATTTTGCTATAGCTAGCAAAATTATATTTGCGTTAAGAATGAGAATACAATCACTCGTAAGTGCCCTAGCAACCTTGGTTTTGCGTGCTAGGATACCTTGCTAGCCAAGTGAGAATACCCCTCCAGACCCTTCCACATCTTAATCGAAGTTATACATAGGTAGTCTTACTTTACATTAATATGCCATTAATTTTAATAAACCTATGACCGTAATCCTGTGTATGCTATTAAGGCTTGCTTTATTTTGCTATACAGCTATGCAACCACAACAGCATACCCTGGAAGGAAGAAAGTCTTCCAAGAAATATTTTCCATTAGCAATGCGTTGGTCGTGTTGCAGCACTGGCCGCTGCTAGTCTTTGTGGAATGCTCTGTTCCGGTATGAACCCACCCACAATTTTGGAATGTTCGTAAGTTGTTATTGTAATTTAAGTTTTTAAGATAGTTAATATTGTTGGGAGTTTAATACTGCTACCCTTTCTCTAATACTGCTATTTTATAAATTGTTCTATTCAAAAGGAATCATTTTGCTATGGCTTTTGCGATTTTAAAATGTTATGCCACTTTAACTCTTGTTGTATGTCTATAAGGACTTAAGGACATGCCTCACATTATCACACATGGAAAAATATTTCACAGTTGTTCTACTGAGTACTTGCTCAATATTTTGGTTTTATTTATTGCAAAGCATAAATCTCTGCCTAGTTAGGTCCTCACAACGCTGAAACCAGAAGCACAATTTTTCTAAAGAAATCCCAATTTAAAACATCATGTTTTTCTATCCATTATTACAACTTCGATATTAAATATTCATTTTACAATTTATCCTAAGTTTCTCCAGAAAAATATATTCTCACGCTGTCTATTTGCTTGGTCAATAATAGTCATGACATTGAGTATTGAATAGCAATTTATTTTAGTATTTGTCTTTTATGTGTATATAAAGTCAAAATAGTATTGATAGCCGACAATAGTGTTCCTATACATACTATTGTGTTAACCTTTACCTGACTAACCTGACTTTATAATATTTTTCAAGCCAACATTGTACGTGCTACATATTATATACATAGGGAAAATTACATTAATAATATTGACATTATTGGCACACTGCACACTCCTCAACTTAAAAGTACATTATACTAGCAGCCTTGCAGCAGCAGCTTTATTTTTGCAAATGCTAAACAATACAAGAAATATACATACGCTTCATTATTCTTCTATTCTATATAGAAGAATATATATATATAGGTATGCTCATAATAATTTTGTTTTTTAATTAATATTCTATAATTAATAGACATAGTTAACATTTACTGTCTATTTTCAAAGGCTTAAAATATTTTCTCTAACATTTTAAAACTCTAATTAATTTCAAATAAAAAAGTTGCTATTCTGTCTGTGGATATTTATATTTCTGTACAAGAAAAGTTGAACTTTATTACAAATATATATCGTCGTCTTGAAGAATACTGTCGATTACAATAGAAGGAAATGTTTGAATCGTTTGCGAATTGAAGTTGTAAGCAGTAAACGTCACAGCATCCCGAATCCACCTTTTGACTCCATTCGAGATGAGGTAGACTTCTGAACTCGTGGAAGATTTGGCCAGAATTGCTCCATCACTCAAAGATCTTAAGGGAAATCTGGAAATAAAACTCTCGCCAAAAATAAGAATTTCAGTCCAGTCTTGAAATAAGTTATTGTAGGTCTCTCCGTTTGGAATGCCATATCGTTCACATTCCAGGACCAGATATACAGATGTATTTTCCCTTGCTTTTATCCTTTTCCCATTTAGTGGATGCTCACAACGTTCCCCGGAACATTTGGCCAAACAGAAAACTAATAATAAAACTGCAAAAAGAGTTTTCATGATTTCACTTATGTTTTAAGAGCAATTCAATCTAGAGTCGATAAAATCAGTAGAGGAAATGAGTACTACGATTCAAGAGGGGTTAATATATATCACTATAAAATGCTAATAAAAAAGCTTAAAATATTCAGCAATAATAAAATAACAAAAACCGCTGTTTTTTGTTGTTTGTATTTCCATTGTGGTTTTTAAAGAATTTTCGGAAGTTACGAATCAAATACAAACAACTTGCAGATGTTATTATGAATAAAATATGAGAATCATAAGTAAGTTATGCTTTATTGACTAAGTAAGCAAAATAACTTCCTAGAATACAGTCCATTCTAAAATACATAGGAAAATATAAAATAGCTCCAATTACCAATTGAATATTTAGTTATTTTTCTTATCTTCAGATCGAATTGTAATTAATGATGATTTAGTATTTTTCTCTCACTTCCTCTGAAAGAGTTCCACGTTTTATATAGATGTTAGGAAATATAGTAATTAGTTTTTCGAAATAATACTTAGAAGCCAACATCGCATTTCCCAATATTTTGCCACATCTGTTCCACAAATCAACAAGAATTACAAAAAATTATTTCTGTATACTCAATTGTTCAATTTGACAAATAAAAACAGTTTTTTATACAATACATAGGGCATATGTCATATCATATGTGTATACTTAATTAATGCAAACATAACATTGCATTACTTGTAAACAGTGCAGCCGAATTAATTCCCAGGTGTTTAACCTTATGTCACATTTAATCTACTAGAATCGTAGTGTGCTCACCATAACATTAACGAGTCATGATTTTACAAAAATGACATGATTTTGTAAAAGGCAATAACTTTTGGAGTATAATAATAAGTATGCATTCACAAGTTTACTTTAGACTTTGATCTTAAATATACATTGGGAATAACTTTCCTTTTAGTTTGCTGTCTGTTGCTTTATGTTTTAACGGGACACCGATTATTATATGTGGCTTGATAGCTACAAATTGAAACCAGTGTTACACATTCAAAATTAAAATTGTATTATATGTAGAGTGTTATAATTATGGGGCTAATATTTAGGGTGCTATTCTTAGGGTACTATATTTATATTGTAGAAGATAGATTTAAGTTGTTCTTGTTTAATAGTATGTTATTAAACTCTTATTTTATTGTATGATCATATTATTATGCACACTCACACACAGCCTTGAACTTCAAGCATGAAAAGATTTACCTTTTTCCTTGTTCTGTACATCACGTAGCCTTAATTGTACTTGTTATTCATTTACCTTTTAATTCTAATTCTAAAAAGCCTTTTACTCCACTCTATGTTAAATCCAATTATTATTTTTATTTTACTACCACAAAGAAATCTATTAAAATTTTATTTAAGGTTTTTAATGAGTAACAAATCCGAACCCTGTATTACAAATTATGCCCAAAATTACAAATGACTTGATTCTTTAATAATATCATTAATTCATGGAAATTCTGAGAGGTATTGACAAAGTGGATTCCAATAGGGTCACGAAAAACACAGTTATGAGCTTGAACTTGAGCTTGAGCAAAATTATTATATTTAACTCTTTTTATGTTTCCCAATTGTGCAACAATTCCCGTGAAGAAAACATCCTCTAGTGGCATAAACGTCATCTGAACTGCTTTCACAAACAGGAATTTTGCAATTTTTGGGGTCATTAAATAAATCGGTCCCCAAATATAGTCTGGATACATGGAATCAGGATATTCTTCTTTAGACACAAGCCACTTTGTATCGGCGTATTCACTGTTTAACGAACGAACAGGTTTGATGTTTTTGCGTAAATAGCCGTAGATAGTAGGTTCTGCATCATGAAGATTTTCTACAAAATTAACAAGGTTCGTAACATTAACGAACACATCATCGTCTACCTTAAGAAAATATTCTGAACGGTCACAATGGGTGATAACGAACTCCAAGCATGACAAAGTTTTCAAAGTCAGATTTCTGTAGCTGTCTATAAACCGAGCGACGATGATATCTCCGTGATTTAGAATTTCATTTTCAACTCTTTCGGTGATAAAAACATTATTTGTTTTCGCCAACATAAAAGCAATGGCAACTGCACTGTTATTGAAATCCCTCACCCAAGTTTCTCTTATTGCATTCCGAATTTCTAAGTTGTCTGGAGCTGATAAAATTAGTATTATCACTCTTACACCTTTTCCACCATTTTTACAAATTAAAGAGTTGTTTGTTTCGAATCCTGGTGGATAAATATCTCCAATAATGGGTACTTGCGGTTTGTACACTCTGTAGTATAAACCATGAATAATTTTCAGTTAATAGTACCGCAATAATAAAAAATTCTCATGAATTCTCAATAAATAATAATAACTGATTTTAATTAATAAATGTACCTGACATCGTTGGGGATCCGATGCGGATGTAAAGGTTCATAGTAAAATATATAGTAATTCGACACAACACACACGAATATTATTGTCAATGTAATTTTAGCGGTATGCTTCATTGTTCACGAATAACTTATTTAGTTTTTGGTTTGTGTTTGTAATAAAAGACGTTATAAGAAGGAGAAACCACAAAATAACTAAAGAAACAGAAATCCTAAACATTTCTCCCCAATATTAGTTGCGATTTGTATTTAAAGTAACAGAAACGAGAGGAAGAATCCTGAACCTGAACAATGCTATACAAGTTAGGTTTAGATTATGCATTTTTTCTATTTTTACTGTTTCTAAATTATAATAAACCCTTGTAAAATGGATGTAACTTAGTAGCGGAGGTAACTTGTCCAATCGAACTGTAAAATGAAACTATTTAATAAACATATTATCTTACCAAAATGGGAATGCTCATAAAAAGCAAAAAACATATAATATAAGCCGATCTCGTTTCTTCTGAAATAATGCTTTTGATAAAAACGGTTCTAAGTACATTGGAGTATACTAGCTTTCTCTCTGCAACTGCTATAGTTTTATTTATCAAATAATTGCATCATATTAATGGAAAGATGCTATTTAATACCAAACTATGAACAAATCATGGCAATATGTTTGGAGTAATAGTACCTACAGTCGCATACACAAGCATTTCTGAACAGGCTTATAAAGTATCCATCAGTGTATCAGTCAAACCCAGAAGCTTCCTCAGCTATCAATCAAAACACAAACAATAACTGTATTTTAAGACGGTGAACTGACGTCAACCCATGCCCATGACTTTTAAACAATGCAACTGAATAAAATTAGATGAGGCGTTTGACCAAATTATTCCGCACCAGACAGCAGCTACTATTATTCGATCATCTGTGTTCACTGGAGCATTAATGAGTATCATTCCGAGATATCATAAAGATATTGTAAAATGCTTATATACCTAAATGTCTAGACTTGATAACGATAATTCACGATCCTGATCGGCTAACTGAGGATTCTGAGCTCAAAACTCGATTTCGTTTAATGTTTTCTCAATATAAAGCAATTATAACCCAGCAATTTTTTCCAACCATAAATGCTTCCATAATTTCAAGAGGAGGCAAAGGAGGAAACTGATCTTGTCAAACTCCTACCAAATCGGGGTAAATTCCATTAAAAAAGTAAACTGAATTTAAATGGAGCAAATTGAACTATTAAATTGAAATTGAATCGCAACTGAAATTAAATAAAGTAGTCTTAAGCTGCAATAGATTGTTTACGACCTTACTAGCGAAACACACAGGAGGTTTTATGATAAGAATTTAGTTAATGTCTTTATTGCAATGTGTTTTTGTACATTTCTTGTATTTTTTGTACTGCATAACCTGTACTGTTTAAATGCGTAGGTACTCTACTTTAAAAACATGTTTTTGTGGAAGTTACGTCGCTGTAAGTATTGCTTACAGCTAGACAGACAGACATGTAACATTTTTACAGCCTTTAGTGGTTGAGCAATTAACTACTAAAAGGTAAAGTGAATCGTGTAATAAGACATTGAAAATGTGTCGATTTTTGATACATTCTGCAGCACTTGATCGATTGATACACCTACTCACAGTTGAATTGGAACTAATGGCTTTTTTTAAGTGGTGAAATTAGAGCTAATATAAAATAAAATCTCGTTCTTTAATATTCATTACATAACACTGAAAAAGCCATTAATAATGGTCTGCAGATTGCTATAGTTCAATTAGCACCTCTACTATTTTAACTTTTGTATCACAATTAAAATCTAAAGTTTATTTGTTTTTGTAACAACTTTAATTTACCTGATTAGAATACTATACCTTCTCATAGAGTTTACTTGTAATTTTTTATAACATACGAGTATTTGTACAAGATATCTTGTGCTGAAATGTACTTCAGACAGTTAAAGTTAAAGCTATAAATAGTAACATCAAAGTAATTTGTAATTACAGTATTTTAGTACTTATATCTGTATGAAATCGTTTCTTTCCTACATCCTTAGTCTATAGTTATCCAATAATCGCACACCAAAGTCGTCACTGATAAGAGAAAAAAGTCAAAAATATTGCGTGTATAAAAAGTGCTATTACGCATAAGTAAGTACATATAAAACTAGTTTTTCATATAGAGGCTTATTATATTTTGGTAGCGCAAAGTGTCAAGAACTCTTTCTTAAAGAGCACAGCAGGGGTTCCAAGAGGTAAGCACTAAAATTCGACTATTTAAAACTAATACACCTAGGTAACTTAATTAACTGTTTATATTTGCATTGCAGTATACAACAGTAATGGGAGTTCTTCTATCTTACCCTCCAGTATTTCTCCTTGGAATTATGTCCATCGTCATTGCACTGCGATATAGCATATTTGGACATTTAATGCAGAATCTTGCAATTTTTTATTTTACTGCATTTTTCTTTGAATTTCTGTTTCAACAAAGGGACATCGTTCTGGATTTTATCAACTACACACCGAAGATGCTTCAGTAATTAACATAGCATGGCTAAATGCAAAGAATTTCATTTCGGATCTGCATAAATATTTATTGGTTTCACTATAATAACTTATTTAACTTACCAATTCAATTTATTAAACCCAACTCAAGAAAGTTTACAATATATACATTTAAACTTAATTTTGTGTACCTATTCCAAACTTAATTTTATGCACCTATTCTAAACTTAATTTTATATACCTATTTCAAACTTTATTTTATGTACCTATTTTAAATTTAATTTTGTGCACCTATTTTAAATTTAATTTTGTGCACCTATTTTAAACATTATTTTTGTAAACAGTAATACTTTCTGTTCCACGTGGTAATCTTTATTACAGTGCCATGAGTGTCATACTGTCATAAACCGAAAGTGAACTAACTTTTGTATGGGTATCTTTGACAGCCCAATTTATTTTCTTGATTAGCTTAATAAATTAGTATTTTTTCAAGTGTAATAATTATATTAGCCACATTGTCAAACTGGCTAATATTTATGGTGCACTTCTAGCCATATTTTGTAAGAGAAGGAAAATATTTGTGAAGTCTGCATCATGCTATGATTATAGGATTTCGCGTTGTGGCTAATTCCTTGCACTCACTTTTCGATTCAATTCGTGATTCTATATTAGCAGTCTATAATAAATTCCTTTAACTATTGCATTTGATGCTTCCTGAACTGTGCATTTTGGGCAGGTTCGTTCTCCAACTACTGCTGTGTTTTTAACTTACATAACTTTCTGGCGTTTCTGGTAATAATCAATGATATATTAAACGCAATAGAACTCTTCGAAGGTCAGTGCATTTCTATACATAATTATTTATTCATGTGACTAATTTTTATAAACATAAACGCACCTAATACGCATATTGCCATATTTATGCTGCAATATTGTAATGATACACATGTTAACTAGAGTAGTAATTGTTTAGTTTGGATAATTAAAAGTCAAGTAATAATTCGGGTACAACGACGAATAGATAAGAAGTTTTTCCTGGAAATGTCAAACAGGAAAGCTCGTGAAATAATTAGTATAATAATTTAATACAGGATTTTCCTATTTGACATTCGCAGAATGTTAAATAGGAAAACCGCAACTTTAATTCAGTTATGTAAGTAGAATTACGCAAAGAAATGCTTTATAATAAGGAGCAAAGAAAACAAAATAGTTAGTAAGTCACTAATTAGTCAGTCGTTCGATACGCATTGAGAGAAATAATAAAAGAAAGAAGCGTTTCAATTCTCGAATAAAAAAGTCAATTTATTGTTGGAGAGTAATTTTATTTGATTTCATATTGGCATAAACTCCGATTTGAGAACGAACATAGCCCCGAACCCAAGGAATTTTACATGGTGTCAGAAGTGGGATACTACATTTACGGGTACCCGGGTTTCCGGTGCCTATAGTGGGCTTCGTGCGGTTCGGTTGGTGTGGAGTAGAAGAGAACAGCGAAAAAGTGAGTGAAGTTCGAAACCACCGTCAAATGTGAAAACAATCTAGACTGTGAAACTCGGAGAGACAGTGGACGTGAAAGAACTTATAGTGAGCTTTGAACTGTGATGTGAGAAAACACAAATGAAACTTTTTCAGTCGTTTATTTAAGTAAGAAGAATACGTGGGCAAAGTGAAGGGAGTAGAACGATACGCGAATGAAGCAGTGAATAATACAAACTGAGATTGGGAAGAAGTTTCAAATACTCGTATCCAGTTACAATCATTGAAAGCCGTTAAGGACCCGTTACCTTTTGTGCAAATTGGAGATGCGGGAAACTTACTAAAAGCTAAGCAATTATTGCATTATTACAATTATTAGCAGTAAAGTGTACAGTCATTACGAACATTTATTACGAGTTATTTGCTTATCTTAGTTACTATTAAGAGTTCATTTCGACGATACAAAGATGAATATAAATAATAAAATTGAGGGTTTGCTTATATAAATGGGAATTACTATCATAATAATTGTTGTACCTACACTATGAAACGAGCATTGCGGTGGAAAGTAGAAATTAAACATAAATTGGATGGAATATTGGAGAGAAATTCAGTAGATTAAAATTGAAGTAATTTTGAATCGTTTAATAATAATTTTGATTGTTAATGAATTAAAATAATTTAGGTTCCCCTTATTTAATCGATCGATATTCTTAAGTAAACCATAGTTTTGAATATGAGAAGAGCACAGTAGTACATGTATTAGGTGAAGTTCCCATTATGTGGTTCAGAATAAAATAGTCGACTTAATCGATGATTCCTTATTGAACAATAACAGATACATTGAAAGATAAAACTTAAGTTACTTCAGGGTCATTCTCAGATTATTTTACAATTAGAATAGGGTTTATGGGATTCATACGAACGCTATTTCAGATTTCGTGTATAAGAGACGCATGTCGCATGACGCATACTAGTTTTGATTTGTGTGGGTCCAAAGTATTCATTTGGTTGCGTATTCATTGGAAGTAAAATAAAATTGTAGTTGCGAAATAAGTTGTGTTCAGATTGGTTCTGTTGCATGCCGGACAGTAGTTTCGATTTAATTATTGAGAGTTGACATTTTCAAACTTTGAATAAAAGCCAAATTATTGATTTAGCTACGAATACTTTGGCAATAGCGAGGATTTGCTACTAGTACATTGTCTTTCATACCGCATTGAGCGAAATACTGAGAATTCATTTACGGGGATAAGTGAGATTCCTATACAATGGATCCAGCACACTGTAGAGTGAAAGTTAAGTCTTTTACCGGGAACGTCGGTGAAGATCCTCATGAATTTATTATGAAATATGAGCAGAATGTTGCTGGGGGGCGACAACACTTCAGAAAAAATCTTTATTTATAGGTTCTTTAAATGGAGCAGCCTTAGATTGGATGTATAGCCGGCAAAATATACCATGCTCTTGGGAGGAGCTTAAAATAGAATTTTTGAATGAATTTAGCTACTGTAGAACAAATGCAGGCATTTTTGAAAAACAACGAAAGGAAGAGAGTGGCATTGCTTTTTATTACCGTCTGTTGAGGCAACGAGTTACAGAACATCATAATTGGCCGGAGTTTCATTTAATTCAGTTAATCCAGATGGGACTAAAACAATATTACAAGAAAAGGATGGCCGGTATAATTTTTAGGGACTTGGACTCGTTAAAAGAGAAGATTGTATGGATAGAGAAAAAGAGATTGGCTGGAAACGAAAAGCATAGAATAAGAGATAAGCGAAGGAAAACAATTATGTCCATTTCTAAGGCAGAAGTAACGTATTATAATGTCAGTCAACAAAGATTTATGGGCAAGTGCAGATATTGTTTTCGGAAAGGGCATAGAGAGAGAAACTGTAGAATAAGAAAAAGAGACCAGGGAATAACCAGACAGTCTGAAAGATCGATTGACGAGCCTGTTGATGGCCAGACCGTGCAGGTCACCTCCTTATTAAGGATGGAAGAATGTAAAAATAGGGGAGCACCCACGGAAGCGGAATTGTTTAAGGCGAGTCATGCCGGTTCCTGATGATTGAGTTGATGGACGAAACGACTTAGATTCCGCATGTTTGTTTAGACGATAAAATGGGTTTTCCGATTTGTTTGATGATTTGGATTAAAATTTGTTTGACGAATGATTGGGATTGATTATGTTGGATAATGTGAATGTGATGGATTGCATTAATGTGTATGTCGGATTAAGAAACTCTGCTCTGGTTGAATGAGAAAGGAAAGACCACGAATGAATCAAAACAGAAACAGCACTGCTTACTGTTTGCTACCGAGTGTTTTTACTTTCCGGAACATCCAACTGGGCGGCAACCTTGAAGAGTCTTGTGCTAATTAATAAAGAGCTTTTCAAACAATTTTAACTGACTTTATATTCAATGGTTAACCTTCTGGTGCATGGAAGTGTTGAAGAAAAACGGACTCGTGGGATCTTTTAATTCTCCAAGCTTGCTTTGCCTTCTTGCTTTGCCTATTGCGCACAACCACAGCAGTTGTAGACAGTATGTAAGGTTTGTGGCATTTATATTCGGCCAGAGTAGGTCACAGAATCCGGCAATTAATGAATTGAGATGAATTGATACGGAGAAAGATAAACAAAATGTGAGGAATTTACGGTTTCCTGGTCTCTTTGCACGATGATGATGAAAATTGAGTATAAAACGTGAGGACCGTGGATACATTGCAACGTATGCCAGTTGAGAATCATGTTGAGTACGGGAATTGATTTCGAGATGTATTTGAGGAACTGTAGAAAAGTTTTATACTTCAGAGACTATTTGAAACCGGACATTATTTGTAAGCGGATGATTGGGAATAATTTTATGAGGAGATAATAATAGTCGTATGAAAGTATTTAATTGAGAGAGATGATTGAGATGTGGAAACTAAAATTAAATACCAAATGGCAGATTTTTTGTGATTATCATTGTAGGAAGAATCCGGATAATAGCATTGATAACAATTGTTGTACATCGTAAAGTCAATAAAAAGTTGTGTTGAGAAATTATATTTGGTGTGCATAATAAACCGGAGAACAGTGAAGACAGATATGAGAATTTAGCTTGCGGACTTTCTTAGTCACGAAACGGGGTTGGAATAGATAAATTCTATTTGATTCATAAACAAGGTGATGAGTCAGAATTTATCGCAAAACAAGGAAAGTGGAAAAGAAAACTAATATTATTTGCGGTCAATTTGTATGTTCGATTTAGACATCCGCACAGGCCATGCCACAGTAAGGGATGAGAGTTGGTGCACTTAATTAGTATAGATACAGGTTGCGATGTTAGCGAAGTAGTAAAATTATTATGGGATGGAAGACGTGGCTACGAAAACATTTATGGGCAGAAATTTGACAAATTGTTGCCACACAGAATTTTGGATAGAATAGCAGTAAGTTATGTGCAACAAATTGAGTGTATACCATAAGTTAGATAAAGGAGACCCATTTGAGTTTTTCATGGAGGACATAAGAAGCAAATCTGCAAACATGAATTATTTAGGGAAACACCTGTTTAGTATTTAGAGAAAGATTATACCCACTTGAGTCCTCATAATAGTGAATATTGCACCCATGAGATAATAAAGATTAATTGAATGTTGGATGTTAAAATTGAAAGCAACTAACATTAATTATCAAATGAAGTCTGAGTAGCGTTGTTAAAGAATTTATTGCCTGGAAAAACCAAGTAAATTTTGAGTTGAGAGATTGGTGATTGATTGGAGACATAATTAAGTACGGATCAGATACTGACGTTGTTCAATTGGGAAACGTAATATTATTGCAGTCATTTAAGGGGAATTCAAAGAATTGTAGACAGGAACGAGCCAAGGAGAGTCAAGTTTGAGATAGGAACATTAATCCTTGGAATATCAAAACGAGTTGAAATCTATTTAGTAAACAATGAATATGGAATTTTATTGCATCGTTGACAGCATAGTGTACAAGGAAAGAAAAAGGCCGCGTAAGTCAATAAGTTAGGGATTATGTCAGTGAGACTACACATAATGAGAGAAGCACTGAGATTCGTAATTGAGAATGAAAAAAATAATTAGTATGATTGACGATAAATGGCAATCAAAATAAATCGGAGAAAACTTGAAATTTCAGGCTTATACAAGTCACATCGGAACAAAGAATTTTATAGTAGTTTGGTGCACCATCAAAGCATATTGCACTTGTTAGAGCGCGTAAAATAGTTGTTTATCTATGAGTGGGTTGCACGTTAGATAAGGACAATAAGAGGAGAATATGGGGGGATATGAGAAGTGAATTTCGTGTGAAACACTTGACCAAGTTACTGAATTATAAAAAGCGAGATTTATAAGAAAGTGAAACGAATTTAAGAATGGATACGTTGATTATGGAAATTGATAGAGAGAAAGAAATTTGTATTTGAGAATTGTTATTTGGAAATGGACACAAATTGCATACGGGAGAATGTAAAAAGAGACTTCTCGAAAAGAGAAAATGTTGGGAATAATAGATCAGATGATAGGGATTAATTTGTGGCATGTAATTAAAAATAAATTTGGAGTTGAAAATGGATGATCGAGAATGATAATTTCTGATCGGCAATGTTTTGTTTCGAACTTGGAAGAAGAGATAGGTACGGATTATAATTTGGGTCGGAGCATGATTTGTTGCATTAGAGAAACGGAATACACATTTGGCAAAATGAGATTTGAGATTTGTAATGTTGATTGTGATTAGAATTTGGGGAGTTGCAACAGGTGCATGCATTAGAATGATCGAACAAAATGTGTTGTGTGACGGAATTGTAATTACTAAGTAGTCGAAAGGATGTGAGAGAATGGCAGTGGTTTGCATTAGGCATGTGCTGACATTGGTTTCGAAAGAAAGTGCACTTATAAACAGTGTTCGCCTTACGCACTTCGCACTGCGAAAAACGCAGTGCGAAAAAGTGATAAAAAGCGCGTAAAAAGATTGCTACGCAGTGCGAAAAATGCGAGAAATGAAAATTAGCTGAAATTGGGGCTATGAGAGACCATTTATTGTCGCTAATATGACAATTATCTGAATTATTAACTAACTCCAGGCTATAAATTTGCAACATATCTTATATCTGGATAAATTAACTGTTGACAGACAACTTTTTATCCATGCAGAGCGAAAGCCCGGCAGATATAATGATTACGTTATTAATGACTTCATTTACAATGCACTTAATGAACAACAAAGTTTTTGATAAACAACCGGAAATAATCCCACATTATCCTGGTACACAGAAGCATTCTGCTATGCTGGGTTTACTTTTGAAATTATATGAAAATATAAACAAAATTAAATTAGCAAAGTTTTTTAAAAATATTTTAGTTTTCCCAAATAGCTACAAGTTGCATTGTATAAAGGAATTAATTTTACTGTACTGCAATAAAAATCTCACGAAAGATTTTATGAAAATATCGGAATAGTCGTTTATAATTTATAATACTACTAGAAGTTAGTTAGAATGCGCGCAAAGCATACATCTTACACTTTTTTTTTGTATACTTATGTATAATCAGCATAAGATTTCGAATTGTATTTTATTTCTTTTTAGGTCTTATTAGCAAACAATTTTATTTTAGATTGCGATTTTCACTGCCAGGAAATCAAAGCGATATAATAATTGAACGATTTTTCCACTTCAAGGAGTATATCACAATTTCTCGCATTTCTCGCAATTTTTCGCATTTTTCGCATTTTTTCGCAGTTTCTCGCATTACGCGCGTGAAATTGCTGCGAAATGCGAAATAGGCGAACACTGCTTATAAAATAAGAACTTTAGATTCGTACTTGCACGTTATCACGTCATTATGAGATTTCGAGAACATGAGACAGAACATGTAATGATTATTGATAAGGTACTATATTTGTGAACAGGAAACAAAGACAGGAGAAGCAGGATACATGCGGTTTTCATATCTACCAAACCATAGGGCAAAAGGAAAGAAAAGTTCTATATGAATTTGCACTTGAATTAAAAATTAAGAAGCTGGCAATGATTTAATATGTAATTTAATTAGCATAAACAATGGGTTTGTAAGATCATGATTATAAGTAAAGTCTGAATGGGAAGTTAGTGAAAGAAAAGTATGTTTCACTGGAGAGGGAGTGATTCGGCAAAATAGAATATAATTTCTGTATTGTTAAAAGAGTAAAAGGGGATCGATGAGTTTGAAGTTTATCTGAGAATGGATTTGGGCGAGTATTTGATTCGAACGAATTGAGCTATGGAATTTAAGGAATGGAATGCCCATTCGTAAATGTTTTCTAGAAGTTGTGGCACCGTAATGGCTTTATGAGAAAATGTAGTGTTATGAAAATGGAATCGTTGTACTGTTATTCTTATTTAGCAAAAGATTCATGGTGTACGACGGTTGTAAAGGCTTCTTTCTAGAGAAAAATTGAGATTGTAACTCAAAAGCTAAGAAGAATAGAGAGCGATTGAACAAATCATGAGACACCTGCAGTGATACCTTAGCTTTGTTTTATTGAAGGCGCCATGGAGTATTTTGATTTGATTGGAGTTTTTCTGTAAATTATGTATTAAACAATATCAATAATGAGGAATAAGAAACCTAAAT
Organism: Yoshiicerus persimilis; assembly: GCA_020352615.2. Lineage (NCBI taxonomy): Eukaryota > Metazoa > Arthropoda > Collembola > Entomobryomorpha > Tomoceridae > Yoshiicerus > Yoshiicerus persimilis. Next base: position 14,697,575 of record CM036941.2, read on the forward strand.
TGAATGCTCTTTTCATGGTAACGATACGGGTTGGTTATTTCTTGTTGAGAGAGATGTGGAATGAGTGAACAGACATTAATGCATTTTGATTTTACAGGTTTTTCCCGAGAGAGAACAACCAAGGCGAGGATCGGATGGCTGCACAGTTTCTTCCTTTAGTTTATATGCATTGTTATCTGTTACTAAGTATAAAAAGACACTCCCTTGTAAATTTAAATAAAAAATTTTACCTCTGTCACTCCTGGGCAGGTTTTCCCAAAAATTTAAAAAGAAAAAGAGTGAAATTATATAAAATATGGAAAAAGAAAGGGTTTTTCCTAGTCCTCAGGCCATATGGGGGAATGACAGAGCGGTTTAGGTTCTTTCCAAGTCTTTCGTGCATTTTCCGAGGACGGAAAATTATTGCAGGGGGGAGTGTAATGATACACATGTTAACTAGAGTAGTAATTGTTTAGTTTGGATAATTAAAAGTCAAGTAATAATTCGGGTACAACGACGAATAGATAAGAAGTTTTTCCTGGAAATGTCAAACAGGAAAGCTCGTGAAATAATTAGTATAATAATTTAATACAGGATTTTCCTATTTGACATTCGCAGAATGTTAAATAGGAAAACCGCAACTTTAATTCAGCTATGTAAGTAGAATTACGCAAAGAAATGCTTTATAATAAGGAGCAAAGAAAACAAAATAGTTAGTAAGTCACTAATTAGTCAGTCGTTCGATACGCATTGAGAGAAATAATAAAAGAAAGAAGCGTTTCAATTCTCGAATAAAAAAGTCAATTTATTGTTGGAGAGTAATTTTATTTGATTTCATATTGGCATAAACTCCGATTTGAGAACGAACATAGCCCCGAACCCAAGGAATTTTACAATATTTTAATTTGCGAATACAAATGTATTTAGTAGGTTATGTAATGAATATGGTAATTTTTATAGTTAATTCGTAATTGCATTTATTGCTACTCAATAATGGATTGTTGTGAAATAGGCACCGATATTGATCTGACTTCGAAAGAATTGCTGGTAATAAAATCCTTGGCTGCAATTGCATTCATTTACCCTTCTCAGGCTGAGGGCCTCTATGCATTAATTCATTTTATGCGATCTGTCCACATTTCCCTTTGTCAGAAGAAAATCGAAACTTGTTATTCTATTCTGAATTTTGGGCTGGTGGATATATTCCAATGAATGTATACTAGCTGGCGGTATATTTATGGCACTTCTGTTGATAAATGGATACTTTCAGATTTGTAGTAAAGAACTGAAGCAATGAATACAGAAATGTTGTTGACTAAAATATCCACCCTATTTAAACTTCAAATTTTAGATTTAGAATGCCGAAATATTCAACAGGTGATAATTTAAGGACAATCCAGGTGTTTTCCAAGTTTCATCTATGTTTGCAGCTGCAAATAAAAGTCGTTGAAGAATTATCGATGTTCGCTCTTCCGGCGATTTACTTCATTCTCAATCGGTTAATCATAAAATATCAAATGTCTCGCAGGAAATTCATTTACAAAAGACACTACATGGGCATCACCAAAAAGAGAGTCCACAGTTTTATTATTGAACAGTAGTCGTGGCACAGTTAAATTCGCTATGAAGGATTTGCGATGAAATGTTCCAACAAAAAATTAGATGATTAATGATTACTGAAGAGGTTCAAGTTTTTAAACTTTATAGCATTTAAATTTAAATTACGTAGTAAACATACCTAATTTTCCAAAACTAATTTTCCAGAACTTACTGCGTTTCCGAAATAACCCGTCCTTAGAAATTCTTTACCCACATTTGAGATAATGAACCTAAAATTACACAAATATGCATTACTCTGACAAGGCGTTTTGATAATATTATAGTAGTTGGTGTGCTTTTAGGACTTACATACTTTCAAGAATATTTACAATGCCTTCATTTGGGCGGTGTATTTTCAAGGGTATGGACCCATAATTTTAATAATTCCTTTAGTTAATACATTATTGATAATATTTAATGCATACCATACTGGTGTAAAATTTAAATAATAATTTTTGAGCTTCATAACTGCAAACAAGATTGCAGACTTTCACACATCTTAGAATCACACGTAAAATAATAAGTAACCCTTCCTGCAACGTAACCATTGCTAAATAAACCTACCTATAGGAAACATGCATATTCCATATTTCCAAAGAAAAATGAAGACTAACTGTTATGTAAATAAAAGATTTGTGAGAACAAGAGGACTTTTGTTGTAAGTTTTATTTTAAGGAGAAGAGAGGTATTCAGCTCTGAAACAATATTAAGACTCAGTGATTTTCTGTACAAGTTGTTCCTTTATAAAGGTTTCGTAAATGCATGTACTACTAGTATTATATGTATTACAAAGTCTGTGACATAATAAAATTTAAGGTTCACACAATACAAGGGTACACATCTGGGACCTTATGTCTTAGGACTCAGTAACTTCATGCATCATTAGTTTCACACATCATTAGAATTAACTGAGCTGAACAGTACTAATAGCGACTACTTTTAATGGCTAGTCAAGGGTCAAACTCAAAACACTTGTTCCCTTAACTGCACTTAAACTTAAACAAACTACTGTGAGAACAACAGCCATTTAGATTACAGTTGTCTCTACACTATCCCTTAATCTAAATGCATTCATATTTCAGCTTCATTGATTTCAACGGTCTCAGGAGTTATATATTTTACAGATTTCTCAGCTTCCTTTTTGCCTTTGTATATCATGATCATACCAACAACTAGTATTATTACAAAGAATGCCATAACAATAATTCCACCAGTCAACCAATTTAAGTGTACGGATACAAGATTATTTGAGTCATGCATGATTTTTACAGTATCCTTCATTTCTATGTCTGCTAGGATGTCATTCATATGAATCTTGGGTTGCATGATCCAGTTTGCTTTCATGGTGAATAGAGGGTCGATTTCCTCCACATGGTTGATTTTGAACTCGCCAGCCTTGTAAAAATGACCATTTATTGTGAAGGCAGCTGTGATGGGCAGTGTGAAAACGTCGAGGGGGCAGGCCTGTTCTCTCTTTCCAATCGTAATATTGTTCCCATGGCAGTAGATGTAGTTTTGAAAATTTAAGTTTTTCACTTGCACGAACTCCATTGCGTCCTTCTCATGTCTCGGATGACATTTACCTAAAGAATAGTACTTTGAAACGTTAGGGTAGATCATCGTGTGGTCACAGTCCTGCGAGGGAGACAAAATTAGATCAGAGTGTTTTATATTAACAGCGTACACACAATTGTGTAAATCAGATATAATAACATTCCTTGGGCCTGTGTATTGGATAACACAAGTTTGATTTCCTGTTTGATGTATTAGATCAAAAGGATCGGCTTCTAACAGGTGCAAAGTATTGTTGATAACTGGTGTGACAAAATCGTAATATAGTTTTGAATTATCGTAAGATAACCGACAGCTTTTTGCTTTTCCATGACGAATGGGACAGGATTCTTCACACGGTAAAGAAAATCCCAAATAGTCGAATAAAGGAGCATAAAGTTTACGTTCGTCCCAATTTCTTTTCGACTCTCGTAATATTTGCTTTGCAGTGAGGAGTCTTGATGTTATGTACGAGATGGAGTACATAGATGCGCTCAACTTTGCCTTCATTTGTGTATAGTCAGTTTCATGTGCCTTGGTGTCTATTTGTAAAAGCTTCACATTATGCTGCAGTATTGTTATAGCTTCTTTAGTTAGCCGGACATCATTTGAAAGCCTTTCTAGCTCATTTTCCATTTCCTTCAGTTTTGAGGTAAGAGTATGTACTTTTGATGCTGTCATGCTGGCTGTTACTTGAGCTGATATACCGAGACCCACAGGCACTACTACTGCCATTACAATTATTCCAATTAGTAAACCCCCAAGAATAAACCTCTTTTGGCGTGTATATACTTCAGAAAACTTAGAACGGGCATGTATTTCAGAAAATGTTCCTTAAAGGGCACATTTGCTCCAGCTCTTTTAAGAAATATTCCTCATATAGTTTTGCACATTTGCTCTTTGTTTCCTGGAGAAGATCATCATGTATTGTTTCATTTGTGAGAATCTCGCATGGGCTTTTCAAATTGATCATTAAGTAGAACTCGTTGTGACCTTCAGTGATAGGGGTAATTTGTGGTCTCCAAATGACTGGTTGGTTTACAGTTGGTATTGCATTATCCGGAGATAGTAGTCCCAGAAGGAGTAGCAGAGTTACAAATAATTTGCTCAGTAATCCTGTTGAGCTCCCTTTTCCAACCTTAGGAAGGGTGTGCACTTTATTTGTGTCGGATTGGAGTCCAAGTTGCATTCTGTCATGCTCATGCTTGTTTTTCAACAAGGGTTTTGTGAATATGCCTGCTTTCTGTTCTTCCTTATTCACGTAGTTTACTTCAACAATCTGTTTGGTAAGTAATTCTCGAATGTAATGATAGCGTACATCAATGTGCTTTGTACGCTTATGAAATTCTGGATTTTGAGCCAGTCTAATTGCACTTGTATTATCAACAAGTAGCTTTGCCGGACTGTCTTGTGTTATTTGCAGTTCCAGAAGATATGCCTGCAGCCAAACACATTCCCTTGCAGCAGAACAGAGAGCTACATACTCTGCCTCTGTGCTTGAAAGAGTCACAATGGGTTGTTTGTGGCTATTCCATGTAATGAGTTTATCCCCAAGAAAGAAAGCATAACCGGTAGTAGATTTTCTCTGTACTTGGTCACCTGCGTAATCTGAATCTGAGTATCCATTCAGATTTAATTGTCCTCCTTTCTTATAAAATAAACCGAGGTCAATGGTTCCTTTTAGATACTGAAGAATCTTCTTTGCTCCTTCGAAATGTGTGTCATTATACGCATTCATAAACTGTGAAAGCTTCGACACTGCATAAGCTATATCTGGACGGGACAGCCTGGCCAGAAATAACAAAGCTCCAACTAATTGACGGTAGGGTAGGTCCGTCTCACACTGCTCTGCGGGAAGCCAATCCTGGTTGGGTTGCATGGGGACGGAAAGTATACTGCAGTCTGTCATTTCGAACCTTTCCAGTAAAGTCTGTATATATGAGGCTTGTCCCATAAAGATTCCGTCTTTACTTCTTTTAATCTCAAAACCAACGAATGAATTTAACAAACCAGTTGTAATTTGGAAAGTGGATTGGATCTTTTCTGTAATTTCTTTGATTGCTTCATTGTTGGGGGAAATAAGCAGGATGTCATCAACATATACAAGTATATACACTACATGTGTATTCATCCATCCAATGAACACACATGGGTCGCTGGTTAAAACACTGAAGTTGTTTTCTGTCAGAAATTGTGTTAATTTCTCGCTCCAACACCTGGGTGCTTGCTTAAGTCCATACAAGCTCTTGTCTAGCAAGCAAACTAGGTTTGTGTTTTCAGTAAATCCTTCAGGCTGCATCATGTATATTATTTCTTTAACTTTTCCATTTAAAAATGCTGTTTTGAAATCTATTTGAGCAATGAAGTAGCCATAAGTTGCAGCTAGGCATAACAAGAGTCTAATACTCTCATATCTGCCAACAGAGGAGAATGTCTCATGAAAGTCAATTCCATACGTTTGTTTGTAACCTTTTATTACCAAACGGGCTTTAAATCTGCTAATTGTGCCGTCAGGGTTCAGTTTTACTCGGAATACCCATCGGTTGCTTAGGACATGCATGTCTTCTGTGTATGGAACAAGTGTCCACGTCTGATTCACATTATGGCTGTTTAGTTCTTCTGACATAGCTTCCATCCATTTCTGAGCATATTCTGATTTTATTGCTTCTTCATATGAGGTTGGCTCCTTCACTGTATTGGAATAATGGGCTTGATACCAATCCGGAGCTTTTATTGTGCTTCTATCCCTTAGAGTCATTCTGTCTTCCCTTTGACGTGGTTGCTGGTGCTGGGAGTCTATTTTCTCCTTCTCAACAACGTACTCTTTCTCATTTCCTTTACACAGCTCATGTGTGTTCTCTTCGCTTTGCTCTTCTGAAATCTCACCTTGTATTTGTTCATAGAAAGTAACATTTCTGGCTATGGTAACGTTTCTCTTTTCCGGATTATACAGTCTACAGCTGAGACCGTCATATCCAACCATATGACACTTGTCTGCTTTATTGTCCCAAACTTTTCTCTTAATGCTTGGAATGTGTGCAAACGCAATACTACCGAAAATTTGCAAATGACCCATTTCTGGCTTCCTCTTGAAAATTTCTTCAAATGCCGTTTTTTCTGGACTTTGTGAATCTAACATCCTATTTTTGATGTAGACCGCTGTAGCCATTGCTTCAGCCCACAGAAACTCAGGCAACTTGGATTGCTGCAGCATACAACACGCTGATTCCTTCATGGTTCGCATTTCTCTTTCAATTTTGCCATTCCATTCTGGACTATAAGGTGCCGATTTTTCATGAAGTATCCCTTTTTGCTCAAAGTATTTCCGAACTTTTTCATTCACTATTTCTGTACCATTGTCGCTTCTAAAGACTTTTAGTTTAGATCCTGTCTGGTTTTCCATAAAGGAAACATATTCTTCAATGCATGCCGGGACTTGTGTTTTACTTGAGATAAAGTGTATCGTACGGAAACCTGTGCAATCATCTTTTATTAAAAAGAAATAATTCGCCCCACCAATAAAGCTTATAGGCATTTTTCCAGACAAGTCGCCATGAGCCATTTCTCCTGGTTTAGTGCTGCGTTTTGCCTCAATTTGAGGATATGGTTTCCTGGCTTGTTTTCCTAATTGACAGGTGCCACATACAATTTGCTCATTTCCAAAATGCCCATTAAATCCTTTGACTGCATTTTTCTTTGCGGTTTCTTTAATATACTTCAAATTGGCATGTCCCATACGCTCGTGCCATAGTCTTGCATTTGTTTCTAATGATAATGCATGTACTGAGCTCTTTTCTACTGATTGAAAATTCATTATGTATATGTTATTTCTGAGTTCTGCAGTTGGCCCTTCTAAGCCTTTTGAGTCTATGAATTTCGTGACCCCTGCTGCTCTGATTATGGTGTAGCCCTTCTTATCCATAACCACTTCTGAGAATAAGTTGGCTGCATTCTCAATGAATAGTACTTCATGTAATATGCATTTAGTCCATACCTTGGATATCAAGGCAAGTACTGGTACGGATCCAATTCCTTGGGCCCTTATAGCTTTTCCGTCGGTAATATATACGTACTGAGGAGTTTCTAAATCTTTATAAGAAACAAATAAGGACTTCTTACCGCATATGTGTTGGCTTGCTCCCGAGTCGGATATCCAAATATCCTTACCATAATCTGTTTTACTCATGAAGGCCGTATTTGACTTTGCTGATTCATTCTTCATTAGATTAGGCTGCGTATTGCGGGCTGGACACTCTTTATCTTTAAGCCAATGACCAACTTGTTGACATTGATGACACTTACTTTTCTTTTTCAACTCTTCGATCCTTTTCCTTTTCGCTTCCTTTTTATCTTTTCCAATGAACTTTGCTTTGTTCCCATTTGCTTGAAAAGCCTTAGTTTGACTCTGTTCCACCTCTTTGGTGCTGGCTTGTGTCATTTCTAAGTCTTCTTTTCTTAACCTGGCTAACAACGCAGGCATTGTTTGGGATGCTGCAGGAACACTGTCCCATGCCTTCTTAAAAGCAATATGCTTTTCATCTGGGAATGAAGACACAATCTTCGTTACTGTGGTTGCTTCATCTATGACCACACCCATTTTATTCAGAGAAATTGACAATTTCTCTATATCTGGGTATGCACTCACTAGTGATTTTCCTTCATTGAATTTGTAGTTCAAGAATGATGACAATACGAACTGCTTATTCAACTGACTCGTATCACTGTGAATTGACTTCAATTTGTCATATATTGCTTTTGCTGTAACACATGTGTGAATGTGGTTGGCATTTACTAGTGAAAGTGTGGGCACTATTAATGCTTGCGCTTTTATATCTGCATCATCCCACTTGTCTTTGTCGGCTGCAGCTGCACGTGTGGAAGTTCCACTGACAACATCTCACAATTTTGCAGCTTTCAAAACAAGTGAAATTTGCAAGTTCCATAGGTCCCAATTATCATCTCCCAGCTTACTAACATGAGTAGTATCAATTCTTTGGGAAATATTGACAGCCATGGTAGATTTTTGTCAGATTCTAATTTCACTTCTAATGAAATATGCTATCACTTCACACAATGTTGTAAAACAAGAATAAGCACTGACTGAATTCTGCACTGAATAATCGAATCCTCGCTTTTCTTTTACTAGTTTTGTCTCACGGGATTAATCCCACTTCTGACACCATGTTATGTAAATAAAAGATTTGTGAGAACAAGAGGACTTTTGTTGTAAGTTTTATTTTAAGGAGAAGAGAGGTATTCAGCTCTGAAACAATATTAAGACTCAGTGATTTTCTGTACAAGTTGTTCCTTTATAAAGGTTTCGTAAATGCATGTACTACTAGTATTATATGTATTACAAAGTCTGTGACATAATAAAATTTAAGGTTCACACAATACAAGGGTACACATCTGGGACCTTATGTCTTAGGACTCAGTAACTTCATGCATCATTAGTTTCACACATCATTAGAATTAACTGAGCTGAACAGTACTAATAGCGACTACTTTTAATGGCTAGTCAAGGGTCAAACTCAAAACACTTGTTCCCTTAACTGCACTTAAACTTAAACAAACTACTGTGAGAACAACAGCCATTTAGATTACAGTTGTCTCTACACTAACTCTAAAATATCTAGAGTAAAAGTAAGTAATCTTGAGAAGGTTATGGGATGCGCAGTCCTAATTGTGAAAGCCGCAAATAATTGTGGAGCGTCTCCAACAATTTATATAAAGAAAGAGAAAATATTTGTGAAATCTTCATCTTCTTCCGATCAATGGAAACATTACTTAACAATTGCTATCTGGCTAATAGTCATCGTTCAGACTACCGTGCAATTTATTGCTCGAACTTTAACAAGAGATACTTCTTCTTACTATATCACGTGTTTCGCACTCACTTGTGGAACCTGGATGGGATTCATTATCCAACTGCTATTCCTTTTTAAATTAGACATGCTTTTATTGTTACTCAACGATATCAATAGCAATAGGAAACGTTTTCAAGGTAAGTGAACCTTACTGCACCATTTATTTAGTCGCAATAGTATTTATTTCCACACAACGCTTTTACGAAGCGAAATATCTGAAATATTGTATTCTTGATGCAGAAAAATATTGTAAGAAGGGTCATGACATTGACCTCACTTTGGGAGATTCGATACTCGTTCAAAGTATAACTGCTATTTGTTTCACATACCCTACTGGAATTGCTTTTGCCTATATCATTGCCTACGATCTGCCGTTATTTCCCTATGGATGGATGCCCGAAGAGCATCGGCACATCGGAGTTGCAATTATTTACGGAATTATGTTTTGGTGGATATTTTCCGGCTTGTATCCAATAATCGGATTTATTTGCATAATTATGGTTATGCTTAGTCGATATTGCCACCTATTCGGAAGAGAATTGAAGTAATTATACTTAATTGTTATACTTAATTAATTCTATTTGTTAAAACATGGACACATAATAGGAAGACATTAAGCTATATGAATAAAAATGGACTTTTCGTAGATTTGGAATGCCTAATTATAGGACGTATGAAGTTCTGCGGACACCTCGCCACTTTGTGCATTGGCATATGGTCATTATTTTGCAACTGAAGAGGACACAAGAAATAGCAGATTTTGTTCTCCAGCTGATTTATTTTATTATCAACAGAACAATCTTGATGACAAATTTATTATTATTGAAACACAACTCAAATATATCTGTTTTTAATGCCTTGTTCAATTTTTCTTATTCAATCCTGGTATCTCCCCTTTGGTGTTTCCTATTGCTCCTTTTCAGAATTCAGTCTGATAGCATAAATGGTATAGCAAAATCCATTCACCTTTTGTTTAATTCCTCAAAAAATACTTTTGACGTCTTATACATGAGGAAATACAACGCGTCGTGCGCAAAATTCGTTTTCCGAATTGGCAATTACGCAAAAATCACGAAAAGGAGTGCACCCAATTTTTTGTTAAGCTTAAGCCGCGGCACACTAAAGCTATGCATAAGCCTTTAGTTTTCGCACCTGCTGAAATTGCGTTTTAAGCCAATACCGATGCTAAATTCCGAGTTTATGACTTACTGCATTGTATTTAACTTTGTCATTGTTCAATAGCAACAAGCGATGTCTGTTTCTGCTATAGTTAGTTATAGTTAATTAATCTGCTCAAAACTCAAGGAAGTTTAAAAAATTTGCTGACACTTTCAGTAAACATCAAAAATAAAATAATAAAATAACATTTGTAACTGGCTTTAAGTTTTTAATGCTTTGCTTTTCTGATATATGAACCTTAACCTTCATTGCACTATTATCATTCTTCTACTCAAAAAGGGTAAATAGTAATGTAAAATCCATTCCAGTTGTATTTTCCTCTAAAAATACTTCTGATGTTTTATACATTAGGAAATATCAAGCCTATCAAGCCAATCATAATAAAATTGTTGAATATGTACTTAATTCTATAATGGATTTATTTCCATCAGCCTGTTTTGAAGCACTGAATTTTCATTTACTTTTCGTTCCAATTAGACATAAAATTGCTTGCTGTGTCGTTTTAACTGCAAGTATTGTTTATTGCTATCCAGACAACTTTACTATTCACGATGACTTGTTCTCGTATTTAAGACAATTAGCCTCAATTTACACAAAGTGTGCATTACACTGAAAATGCGTTTTAACCACAATTTGGCAAACCAATTACGTTTTGACAATACAATACATATTGTGCTTCTTGAACTTAAACTATACTTTGAAGAATATTAATATCCGCCTTTTGTTATGTAGCTTTAAGGAGGACAGTCTTCACTTCATAATTTTGTCATTTCCTGCATTTAATAAATCAAAAATTCTCATACGTGTATAATTTTAACTTAATAGCTCTTGTTAGTAGGTATTGCAGACAAAACCGCAGAAGTTGACATTAAAAAATAGTGTGCAAATTCTTATTGCTCACTAAACCTAACTAAAGAAATATGCAACTTTCATATTTCAAAAGAAAAATGGAGTCAAACTCTGAAAAACGTAAATTAAAAGTAAGCAATTTTGAGAAGGCTATGAAATGTACAATATTAATTGTCAAAGCTGCAAACATTTTTGGAGCTTTTCCAGCAGTTTATGTAAAGAAAGAGAAAATATTTGTGATATCTCCATCATCTTATGATCATTGGAGACATTACTTAACAATTGCTATCTGGCTAATACCCGTCACTTTCTTGACGGTGCAACTTGTTCTTCGTACATTAACCGGAGATACTTCTTTTTATTATATCATGTGCTTCGCATTTACTTTTGCAAATTGGATAGAGTTCATAATCCAATTACTACTGTTTTTTAAATTAGACATGATTTTATTATTACTCAACGATTTTACTGGCAATAGAAAACGCTTTCAAGGTAAATGCAACTAAGTTGTAAATTACACAATACTAAAACAATTCTAAAGGGAAATATGTGAAATTTTATATTGTTTTTACAGAAAAATATTGTAAGAAGGGTCATGATATTGACCTCACTTTGGGAGTTTCTGTACTCATCCAAAGTATGACTGCCATAAGCTTTATTCAACCTTATCTGATTACTATATCCCATGCATTTGCCCACGATATGCCAATACATCCCTATGGATTGATGCCCGAGGAATATCGATACATCGGAGTTGCAATTGTCTACGGAATAATATTTTGGTGGATATTTTCTTGCTTCTGGTTAATGCTCGGATTTATTTGCATAAATATGGCAATGGGAAGTCGCTATTTTCATCTTTTCGGCAGAGAGTTAAAGTAATGCTAATTTATATTACCTAATCATTAAAACATGGACGTATAATTGGAAAACATTAAGCTATATGTATAAAAACCGACTTTTAGGTTTGGAATGCCAAATTATAGTACACATGAAGTTTTGCGGACACCTCCTCACTTTGTACATTGGCATATGGTCATTATGCTGCAACTAAAGGTTTTGCAAGAAGTATCAGAATTTATTCTCCAGCTGATTTATTTTATTATCAACAGAGCAATCTTGATGACAAATTTGATATTATTGAAACACTACTCAGATATACCAGCTTATACTGCCTTGTTGATTTTTTTCTATTCCATCTTAGTATCTTTCCTTTGGAGTCTCGTGTTGTTCTTGTTGACAATTCTGTCTGAAAGTATAAATGGCATAGCAAAATCCATTCAGCTTTTATTCTACTCCAAAAATACTTTTGACGTCTTATACATGAGAAAATACCACGCCTCGTGTGCAAAATTTGTTTTCCGAATCGGCAATTACACAAAAATCACTAAAAGGAGTGCACCAAACTTTTTGTTAAGCTTAAGCCGAGGCACAGTAAAGCTATGCATAGGTTTTTAGATTTCTCACCTGTAATTATATTACATGTAATACATGTAACTGTTATTCTAATTATCATTTATTTTTATTATTACTCTAATATCCAAACATTATTCTAATACCTGCAGGTATTAGATAAGATTGTAGCATGATAAGGCACTCTATATTTATTTATTATAAAATCCATTTTATAACCTAAATGTGCTATTATACTAATTTACTGTAAAAGGCGAAGATAGGACTGAATAGACGATAGACCTTGAAAGTTATAAATGTGAGCTGGAATGGACATACAATTTTTTTGCTAAGCTACAAATATTGGTTTTGCAGTCAACTTTAAAATTCCCAGCGAATTACTTACTAGCATTTATGAAATTAGCCTGAAATTATTACACAAAAAGCACTCATAAGGTGTATTAAGCAGAGTGGGGCAAAATCATCAAGTTTTAGCAGCACAAAATTTATTTTGCCTTTTGAAAATACATTATATTTTCAAGAATACTTATAATAAACGACTTTTGTAGGTGCGTTTTCAAGGAAATTAGTCTTCCCCTTATAATTTTGTTACTTACTGCATTTAGCAAATCAAAAATTCTTAGGTGTGCAAAACGGTGTATAATTTTAACTTATTTTCACAATTGACAAATTATTTTCACAATTGACACATTATTTTCACAATAATTCGAAACTGCAGACAACAGTGGAAATTAATAATAAATAGTTTGCCAAGTTTCTCGATACTATCTTAGAATGGCATCTAAAAATGATAGGTTACCTTTCCTGCAACGTCTGGGTGAATATAATATATTACAACAATAACCATTACTCGGTAAACGTAACTGTAGGAAACATGCATCTTCCATATTTCCAAAGAAAAATGAAATCTAACTTTAAAAAACATCGATTTCGAGTAAGCTATTTTGAAAAGGCTATTGAATGCTTAGTCCTAATTGTCAAAGCCGCAAATATTTTCGGAGGTTTTCCAGCAGTCTATGTAAAAGAAACGAAAATATTTGTGAGGTCTCCATCATCTTACGATCATTGGAGACATTACTTAGCAATTGCTTTCTGGATAATGGTCACCATTCAGACAACCGTGCAACTTATTGTTCGAACATTAGCAGAAGATAATTCTTCTCACTACATCATGTGTTTCGCACTCACTTGCGTAGCCTGGCTTGGACTCATTATCCAATTGCTACTCCTATTCAAATTAGACATATTTTTATTATTATTCAACGATTTCAATAGAAATCGGAAACGTTTTCAAGGTAAGTTTGAATGTTAATGCACAATTTATTTAGTTGCAATGGTATTTATTTCAAATGAAGTTTTTTCGAACTTGAAATATCTGAATTTTTACTTATGACACAGAAAAATATTGTAAGAAAGATCATGGAATTGACCTGACTTTGAGAGATTCGATACTCGTTCAAAATATAACTGCCATTTGTTTCATATACCCTTTTGGAATTGTTTTGGCCTATATAATTCACTACGATCTGCCGATATTTCCCTATGGATTGATGCCCGAAATGCATCGACACATCGGAGTTGCAATTATTTACGGAATTATGGTTTGGTGGATGTATTCCGGCTTGTATCCAATAATCGGGTTCCTTTGCATAACTATGGTTATGTTTAGTCGATATTTTTACCTTTTCGGAAGACAAATTAAGTAATTATAATTTATATTATTTATTCATTAAAGCATGGACATATAATAGGAAAACATTCAGCTATACTAATTATAAAAATGTGTTTTTCGTAGATTTGGAATGCCTAATTATAATACCCATGAAGTTTTGAGGACACCTCGTCACTTTGTACATTGGCATATGGTCATTATGCTGCAACTAAAGATTCTCCAAGAAATATCAGAATTTTCTCTCCAGCTGGGTTATTTTATTATCAACAGAACAATCTTGATGACAAATTTGATAATATTGAAACACTACTCAGATATATCTGCTTTTAATACCTTGCTCCACTTTTCCTATTCAATCCTTACAGCTTCCCTATGGTGTTTCGCGTTGTTCCTGTTCACAGTTCAGTCTGCAAGCATAAATGGCATTGCAAAATCTATTCAGGTTTTGTTTTCCTCCACAAATTCTTCTGAGAAATTATACATGAGAAAATACCACGCCTCGTGCGCACCTTTCGTTTTCCGAATTGGCCATTACACAAAAATTACTAAAAGGAGTACACCCAACTTTTTGCTTAGCTTAAGCCGAGGTACAGTAAAGCTTTGCATGAGCTTTTAGTTTTCTCACCTGCAATTGCGTTTTAGATATGTATACCATAAGAGTTACAAAATTAAACTAAATCGCCAATACCGATGCTAAATTCCTTTTTTAGTTTTTTACTTACTTACTGCATTCAACTTTGTCATTGTTCAGTAGCGAACGCTACTTTAGGGAAACGCAATGTTTGTACACCAACTAAGACGAACAACAATTATAATGTGGAAGCAAAATAAAATTTAAAACAAAACTTGAATTTTTTAAATTTCATTATTATACAAATTTTCTTTAGTTCCTTGTCATGCATGAAGGGCTACCATTGGCACTACTCCATTTTCAACTTTAGGACTAGAAAGCAAAGAGCCAAGTTCTCCACAGATGCAATAATTTCGATTGGCTTTCTAAAGAACACCTTAAGTGTGTTGGTAATAATGCTTCTCAGAGTGTGTAAAACCTTTTGAAATGTATGTATACTTTTCATTGTAAAATCGTACTCTAACTGCTATTTATATACTTCTAGTAATGCCAATGCCATCGACATAAAATATGTAAATAATATCAATTAAAGCATTTCATTTGGAATAAAAAATTTCCTTCGGTGAATTCTGCATTACTTTTCGTGGTGGAAGCTAATAGAGTCAATGTTATAAAGAAGAGTATCACTTAATATCCATATGTATTTAAAGAATGTTCCTTTAGTCACTGAATAATTAAAGGTTTCCACTAAAGCCAATAATATGGGTTTCATTTTTTTCTTCTATACTATGTAAGCCAAAGCAGGAATAGAAAACGCTATTACCTGAGGTTATACATATTATCGATTTCAAACATAGTGGACTAAAAATGAAATCATGGAGTGTTCTAGCTGCTACTTCATCACTTTAAAATTCAACTTTCAGCACGTAAGTAAGATCGAAGTCTTTCAGCAAAGTACATGTTTTCTCTCCAATAGACTAATAGTGTAGTGGTTCCAAAAGAAATATATCTACAATTTTCTTTAGTGAACTTTGCCGTCTTATAGAAATTCTCGCAAAAGTAAGTATATAATAAATACTGGAGGATGTACAAAATTTCCATTATTACAAATTATTAGTATACAAAAAATCTATAAGGGCAAAAATGGAATTTTCATAGAAATTACAATAAGGAGTGAGAGTTTCTTTATACCTTGTTTTGCAGAATACATAGACACAAAAATCTCCAAGTAGACAAGTAGAAAGATAGAAACCTCCAGGTAGAAATCTGCAACATGCATAATTTAAGAACAAAAATTATTATGTAGTTTTCAATAGGGGGTAAACTTTGTTTTTAAGGCCTATATAAAAGAATTGAACGATTTAGAACCTTATATTCGGATTTTTATGTACGGTGTTTTTAAAAATAGTAGTAGCATGTATATAAGACTTTGTAAATACATATCAATCGAAACCTATGAAAAAGTAAGGTTTAAATTATAAATGACAGCGTTAAGCATAACATCGTAACTTAAAGTCTACACTCAGTAAGACAGTCAACTTGCTTTTACAATCCGTTTAAGCGTTCCTCAGAGAAAATCGATTCGACTCCTTTTGCATAGATATAGCTATTGCCAGTCAGAAAATTTACGACAAAAATAAAATAGGCAAACAGCATTACAAAGGCAAATACATTGCAATTTACAATTAAGGTTTCAAATAAGAGAATTAGAGCAATTGTCCTGCTTTCTTATTTCATTTTCAGTACTAATGGTCAAATTCCACTGCCACCACTTTCAAATTGTGATTCTGACATTGTTTCATACCAAAGCAATTTGAACGATTATGTTTTCGAAACATTTATATTCTCACCTCGAACGATAGTTTCCATTCCAAGTGCTAAGTACACCAAATGGTTTCATAATAAGGGAAATGAGTTATACACACCGTCATTGTTAAACACGCATTGTAACGACGTTGTAGTGGTGGAACCAGCAGAAGATGAAATTACGCATATTGCAGGACTTCCTTCTCTATTTGGTCGACAAAGAGGTCGACCCAGAGACAAATTTCTTATAATTATTTCAAAGAATAACTTTAATAAAATCAAAAACAATTTGGTAATTAAATTGGGAAGGGTGACTGCAGTTTATTTTATGATTATCAAATCTAAAGACGACATTGAAGTACTAACAGTGTCACATTTCACAAAAGAGTTTTCAAAAATTGATTTTAAGACATCAATTACTCAACAGAATGGCTTGTCAAGAAAAGGTTTATATAGTAGTCTTCATAAAATGGATATCTCTACTTGGGAAATAGGAACTCAACTCGAACTCAAAAAACCGAATTGTGTTTCGTCTCCGTACGTACTCATTAGAAAACAAATATTTAAATCGTGTCTTTCTGGAATGGGACATTCTCCTGTCTTCGAACAAATGGGTAAATATTTAAATTTCACTCCAGTATACAAAGGTAGTTTTGGGGGTACTAGCAATCGGTTTTGTGGCATTGTATACATGGAAGGGGTTTATGTGGACATGTTTCAATATAACTGGAACCGAGCTTTTTATTTAACTTTTCCCGGTGAAAAAATGTTTATCTACTGCCAAAGTGAAGAATCGTTTCTCCAAAACTCATTATCGATCTGGATTGACATAATGGACATGAGTACGTGGCTATTGCTACTTATTAGTTGCCTTTTAACCCATGCACTAATATTTCGATTTGCCAAATTCAAAATCACATTTGAAAACATTTGTAACTACTTTGTTTCCGCCATTGCGATCCTACTCAGGCAAAACCACAATCAAAGGAAACTACTTTATTACGTAATTTCAATTTCTATGTTGACAATTATTGTAACTCATTACGAAGAATACATCACTAGTGAAGTTATTGTTCCTTCGGACAAAAAAGTAATGAGAAATTTCGGTGAACTTATTCAAAATAAATATAAGATAATTTCCGTCATTGGAAACATGACTGGGTTAACCCAAAGTAAAGGTTATGAGAGTATGCATACGTTTTTCGTACAATATGGCATAACTGACAAAGAAAATTCTAGCGTTTATTTCTATGATACCAATAATAAATCTAAAGCACTAACTCCTAAAGCTATATTGGATACATTATCAGCAACAGAACTTAAACTCTTTGTTGAGGTATCAAGTTTGCGTTCTGATTTAGATTTGTTTGCTTTGCAAGAAACTTTTCCTTTATTAAAGTGCTCGAAAACAATAGAATCTGCCCACAAACCACCCTTTGCGTGGATGTTTGAAGGATGTTTTCGTTTTGAATTGCTCAATGCTGCTCAAGAATTGAATGAAATGGGATTACTTGACCTTTGGAGACAACTAACGGATTTTATACCTCGTTTATTAGGACTTAAAGAAAAGCAAGCTCAACAAGAATTTAAAAGCATTAGCTTTGATATGAAAATTGGAACATTTGTCTATCTACTTGGATATATTTTGATTTTTCCTTTTGTTACTTTCTTATTTGAATATTTAGCCTCACTAATTAATAACATACGCACTTTTCATCTTTTCTGGGTGTTATTTAAATAATGCTTAATAATTCCTTTGTTTCATCCATTGCATTTATAACGGAGAAGGTTTGTTTTCCGAATTTCTTCCTCTCCTCTTATCTGTATTTGCTAAAAAGTGCATACACTCGTCATACTCGAGTTATTATAATGCTTATGAACCCTTAGCTGATTTCTAAATATCATGCAATAGTTTAAATAGAAAGGCAAAATTTGAACTTTTTAAATTTCATAATTATTTACATATTATTCATCACAACTCCATTTTCTACTTTAGGACTAGGAAGGGGAAAACATAGTTCTCCCCACACAAATGCGATCATTACGATAGGCTTTCTAAAGAATAAAAATGTTGGTAATATTGCTTCTCAGAGTGTGTTAAACCTTTTGCAATGTATAAGTAGTCTTCATTGCAAAGTCGAACTGCAATTTGCCTATTTTTAGTAATAACATCAAAATAAATGCGCAAATAATATCAATTAAAACATTTCATTTGCAATGAAAAAACACCTGCATTTCATTTTCTGATGGAAACAAATATCGCCAATGTTATAAAGAAGAGTCTCACTTAATATACATATCTACATATTAACAGAATGTTTCTTTAGTCACTGAATAATTAAAGGTTTCCACTAAGATCATGAATATGTGCTACATTTATCTGTTCTGTATTACGCAGGTAAGAAGCAAAAGCAGTACTAGAACAAGCTAACATCTGAGGTTATACATATTATCGGTTTGAAATATAGATTAATTGAAATCGTGGAGTGTTCTACTTCATCACTTTTATACGTAACATTCCATAAGTGGTCAAAAATCAATGTATGGTGTTTAAGGGGGAAATGTTTGGTTTTGGTCTCGTAACTACGATTCATGGCTACCGTTTACTTAAGATCGAAGGCTTTCAGCAAAGTACACGACATATTTCTCTCCAATAGACTAATAGTGGTTCCAATGTACGGTGTTTTTTTTAAATACTGGTAGTACTATGTAATAGGTATATAGGACTTTGTAAATATTCACATATCAATCAAACCCAACGAAAAAGTATTTAGGTATTAAATTATAAATATTCAAGCGTTAAGCATACCATCGCAACTTAAAGTCTACACCAAGTAAAACAGTCAATCTGCTTTTGCAATCCATTTAAATGTTCCCCTGAGAAAATCGATTCCACTCCTTTTGTAGATATATAGACATTGCCAGTCAGAAAATAAAATAAAAGAGGGAAAGAACATTATTTAAGAACTTACTATTAACCATCATGGTTTCAAATATGAGAATTAGAGTAATTGTTCTGCTTTCTTATTTCATTTTCAATACCAACGGTCAAATTCCATTGTTACAATCATCACTTTCTAATTGTGATTTGGATATTATTTCATATCAAAGCAATTTGAACGATTATGTTTTCGAAAAATTTATATTCTCACCTAGAACGATAGTTTCTATTCCAAGTGCTAAGTACACCAAATGATTTCAGAATTCCAAGGGAAATGAGTTATACCCATCGTCATTGTTAAACACGCATTGTAACGTCTTTGTAGTGGTGGAGCCAGCAGAAGATGAAATTATGCATATTGCAGAACTTCCTTCTGCATTTAGTCTACAAAGAGATCGACCCAGTGACAAATTTCTTATAATCAGTTCAAAGAATAACTTTGATAAAATCAAAAACAATTTGGTAATTAAATTGGGAAGGGTGACTGCAGTTTATTTTATGATTATCAAATCTAAAGACGACTTTGAAGTACCAACAGTGTCACATTTCACAAAAGAGTTTTCAAAAATTGATTTTAAAACATCAATTTCTTACCATAGCGGCTTGGCAAGAAAAGGTTTACATAGTAATCTTCATAAAATGAATATCCCTACTTGGGAAATGGGAAGCAATATAAATGAACGCAGAAAACCGAATTGTGTTTCGTCTCCATACGTACTCATTAGAAAAGAAATGTTAAAATCTTGCCTATCTGGATTGGGAGATCCCCCTGTCTTCGAACAAATGGGTGAATATTTAAATTTCACTCCAGTATACAAAGGTAGTTTTGGGGGTATTAGCAATCGGTTTTGTGGCATTGTATACATGGAAGGGACTTTTGTGGACATGTATCAATATAAGTGGAACAAAACTTTTTATTTAACTTTCCCCGGTAAAAGAATGTTTATCTACTGCCAAAGTGAAGAAACGTTTCAAAAACAGTCATTATCTATATGGATTGACATAATGGACTTGACTACGTGGCTATTACTTGTAACAAGTTGCCTTTTAACCCATGCACTAATATTTCGATTTGCCAAATTCAAAATCACGTTTGAAAACATTTGTAACTACTTTGTTTCCGCCATTGCGATTCTTCTCCGTCAAAATCACAGTCAAAGGAAACTACTTTATTACGTAATTTCAATTTCGATGTTGACAATTATTGTAACTCACTACGAAGAATACTTCACTAGTGAAGTTATTGTTCCTTCAGACAAGAAAATAATGAGAAGTTTCGGTGAACTAATTCAAAATAAATTTAAAATAATTTCCATCATTGGAAACATGACTGGGCTATCCCAAAGTGAAGGTTATGACAGTAAGCACACGTTTTTCGTACAATATGGCATAACTGACAAAGAAAACTCAAGCGTTTATTTTTACGATACGACTAATAAGTCTAATGCTTTGTCTACTGATGCTATATTTGAAATATGTTTATCAGCAACGGAACTTAAACTGTTTCTTGAGGTACAGAGTTCTCGGTCTGATTTAGTTTTGTCTATATTCCAAGAAACTTTACCATTATTTAAATGCTCAAAAACAATTGAATCTGCAGATAAGCAACCTTTTGCATGGATGTTTGTGGGATGTTTTCGTTTTGAATTTCTCAACGCTGCTCAAGAATTGAATGAAATGGGACTACTTGACCTTTGGAGACAACTAAAGGATTTTATACCTCGTTTGTTAGGACTTAAAGAAAAGCAAGCTCAACAAGAATTTAAAAGCCTTAGCTTTGATATGAAAATTGGAACATTTTTCTATTTACTTGGATATATTTTGATTTTTCCTTTTGTTGCTTTTTTATTGGAATATTTAGCTTCACTAATTGAAAACATTCGCGCTGTTAAACTTTTCTGGGTATTATTTAAATAATGTTTAATAATTCCTTTGTTTCGTCCGATTTTTATCCGTCAAGATCACAACTAAAGGAAACTCTTCTTGTATGGAATTCTATCTTTGATGTTGAACCTGGAGACCATACTTGGATATTATTAAGGTGTTTTAGGAATTAACTGCAAAATGTTATACACGAACTGATTGAAACGGGGTTCCTCTTCCTTCACCTCCTTCGACAGTTGTGCAATTTCGATCCTTCGTTATTACGATGCGATTCAAAGAGAAAGAAACGCCTGTGGAAGAGG
Organism: Yoshiicerus persimilis; assembly: GCA_020352615.2. Classification (NCBI taxonomy): domain Eukaryota; kingdom Metazoa; phylum Arthropoda; class Collembola; order Entomobryomorpha; family Tomoceridae; genus Yoshiicerus; species Yoshiicerus persimilis. Next base: position 14,719,188 of record CM036941.2, read on the forward strand.
AATTTACAGCCTATATATTAGCATTTACAAGAAAATTGGGGAATTTTTTCATCAACTTGGATTTCTGACCTTTTTTCCTTGTGCTATTTTGAAAGATGGATGACTTTTGTTTATCATAAGCCTGCTGTTTGTAATTAGTTTTAAATTTAAATACAAATTTTCATAAAATTCTTACATATTATAGAAAGTTTCATTTTTCGAGTTTTTGCATACAAAACATTTAATCGTCCACTTAACTATATTACTTTTGAATTTCGGTTACATTTTCCAGGTTATTTGAAATGGGGCTAATATTTGACTTTAAATGTTACATGTTTATTAGCATTATTAGAAATATGGACAATATGCACTTAAATAAATTAGTCAAAAACTCAATTCTCCTCCTAAACAGCGGAACTTTATTTCGCATAAACCTCCTGTCTTTTTTCTCATTGAGTGTTTGCAACTCTAGTAAACCTAATCATAAGAATTTGTTTCGTATATATCTTGAATGTTTTGACCAAACAAAGTCAAAAACAACCCAAGGAAGATAACAGTCGTAATTATAATCAGCATATCACAATCCTTATTTTGTGATATGCTGATTTGAGAAGCATGAAATCGCAAGGGGAAAGCCAAGTTTCCAGTTCCGTCTTTCCTTTTCCAATCTCACGAATACCTATGTACTAATTATAGCCAAGAAATTAAGATTAAATGCAATGTAATTAGTAATTATCGGCTGCCAATTAAAGGAATTTCAGAACCATGTTATATCTGCCCCATACCAGTACTAATTTTTGGTAGAAAATGGCAATGGCACGTAGATTTTAGCGCACTTAGTAAAATTTAGTAGCTTTCATAGTGACATATTAATCATTTTACAATTTAGTCTTAAATATAGAAAATATTAATGAATCAGTAATTAATGTATAATCATGCCTATTGCATAATTACGTGTATGGATGGAATTATATATAATTGGAATGCAAGAATAATAAAAAATCAGATAAATCATTTTCAAATTATTTCATCAATTATTTTTGTGGTTCTTTTAGGTTTGCCCCGCTTTCTCATTTGACCTGGAGGAAAATGTAGTCAATTATTAATTGAAGCCACGCGGCGCGGTTAAAGACCAAACTTAGAAATTACTTTTAACTAGTTTACTTATCTCTTATTTATTTCCTACTTGGATTACTTATGTTAATTACTGCCTTGGCATTCCAAAGGTGATAAGCATTCACCACACTCACAAATTACCTTTATATCTAGTACTATTTATCACATGTGTTTCCCACATGGATTTCTTATGTTAATTACTACTTTCATATTCCAAAGGTTATAAGTATTCCCCAAACTCACAAATTACTTCTATATTGTATTACCTGTTTGTACTATATACTTACAGGACACAGGACTTAAATCTATTATTAGCACATTCAAGTTTCAAGTTTGGTTTTTATTGTTCGTACATTTCAGCATTTCCAAGAAATAACATTAATATGTCCCAGAGGCTAAAACCATATAAGCCATAGCTGCTGCTTTAGTATAAGGCCACATTTAGCATGGAGCCACGTATATCACATTGAAATAGTGATAGTTGACATTGTTCTGACGCAGCATTAAAATGAAGTCGTAATTATCCACATTTGACACTTGGTTATTGAAATGAAGTTCTGAATTCTCCTGAATGAAGTTCTTTTGTGCAGCCATCATCCGTTCTATAAAGAAGATGAAGCAATTATCTTAAAATTGGTAAATGTAAAAGTTTGTAAATGTTTCATACAAACACTTTATAATATACCTATAGTACAAACAGTACAATTAATTGCGATTGGAAGATATTTTCTTTAATAAATTTTATTTCCATAATTTTGAGTTTTGGATGCAATTTTTAAAGTTTAGTAGAAATTTAATTAAAATTTATTTTCCCTGCAGGACTTGCGCTTTGTTCTTTATTAACGGAAATGTGCGGTCGTCTAACGTAAAAAGTTAATTACGTAATGTCCTGTATTTGCAAAGAGATTTCTAACCTGAAGATATCCGACAACATTGACTCAACGGTCTTGAAAACTGATAGAATTTGCAATGGTAATATTCAGTAAGTAATAATTAAATCAATTTTGTTTTTCTCAAAGTTGAGATTCTCCATTCCATGTATAGTTCAAGTTTTCCATTAACATTTTATCTTGGGATTATAAAAAACCTAGAAAAAGCGTATTTGAAATGTTACTACAGGGTAAAGGAAAAACAAAACGGCTGCAAAAGGATTGGAATAATAGGAGGGGGCTGGTATGGATGTCACATTGGATTGTCCCTAAAAAGAAAATATCCTCGTTCAGAGATTTTTATCTTTGAAAAAAATGAAAAACTGATGAGTGAAATATCAGGGAATTATGGCATTCGTCTGCATGCCGGTCCGCATTATCCTCGATCTCCAGAAACCAGAAAAGTTTGCCGAACCGGTTTTCTAGAGTTTATGAATTGTTACAGTGATTTAGTTAACGAACACGAGTATTCTATATATGGATTGGGTAACAATGATGCTAATGGGGACCCTTCGAAAGTTGGTGCTCAGCATTTTGCTTCCGTTTGCAGCGAATTTGAGTTTTCCCAGGAAATTGATCCTGGCCAATGGAAATTTGAAAACTTGATTTACGCCGCTGACATAAAAGAACCGAGTATCGCTGTGGGTCAAAGATTACGGAACTATTTCAGTAGAAACTTAGTAAATAGTGATGTGAAAATTTTTTATTCTGCGGGCGTCACTTCAGTAAGGAAAACTGACACGGGGGAAATTCTAGTGACAACTGCAAATGGTGATTCGACTATATTATTGGACTCCGTGATCAATGCAACAGGTTTTACATCCCTATTGCCCTCCCCACTAACTGATCTGCCTTTAGGCATGGAAATTGTTTTCCAAATTTGTGCCGCATTGGTTTATGAATATTCACGGAAGCCAGAAAATGTTTCAAGTAAGCCATTTTCATTTATTGTCATGGATGGCTGGTTTCCTTGCATAATGCCTTATGATGATCGGAGGAGCAAAGATGAAGAAATTAACAAATACATAGTTACTCACGGTAAATGGACTATTTTGGGCTCCTACACAAGTTACGAAGAGGCAAATAAATTAATGAAGGAAATCGAAAACGAAAACGTAGAACAAGAAGTGAAATTAAAGTGCGAGAAATATCTTAGCTTGTTCTGGCCAGCGTTTTCAGAGGAATTTCAATATCGCTCGTGGAAAACTGCAATTTTGCCAAAAATCAAAAGTCAAAAAGAATTTCGTGGAGCTGTCACCTTTCAAGACACCAGAAATGATTTAATTCACATCATACCAGGAAAAATTAACAATATTTTTGATGCTGAACGAGAAGTCTTATCTTTGATTGACATTGATTCCACGAATAATCAAGTAATTGTCAACGATGGTAATTGGCGCTACATTAAGGAAGGAGTTTTAGTATCTGCTTCACAAGAAATTACAGAAAAGCCTTTCGGGGACAGACATACATGTGGATTGCAAACATACAATGATATACTTAAGTGTTCCAGGTTCCAGCGCTGAAGATTTAAACCTGTTTAATTTAATAACGCATTTATAAAAATAAAATACTCGGGTGGGGTGTAGAAATTCGGTTTCATTTGGGTCGGACCCCGTAAAATGTTCTCCCAACAATTTTTTAACCGGTCATGACTCAGGAAATAAAAAAGCAGCTCCTGATGTATGCTTTTTTACAAAAAGTCTTGCGAGGAAATTGTAAATCGTTTCCAAAAAGCTGAAGTGAAGATCAACCAATATTTTTCTTGAAAATTGATGTAGGAATTGTATAAAAATATTTTTTCCCCTCAACACTCGATGATCATGAAAGTTTTCATTTTTCCATGATAGGGTTTTCAATGTATTGTTGTTTATTGTAACTGTAAGTTGCAAATTATATTTAGTGTACTCTAACTTCTTATAAATACTTTTCCGTGTATGTTTATTGTACAATTGTGTTGATTATATAATAAACTGAAAGTTTCATGCATTAGAGATTTTGTAATATGAATCGTTTTTGCAAAACAAAGCTATTTTTATGCAAAGATTCATCTTACTAGCACTCAAAAGTGTTTGTATATACAATACTTAGAAGTTTGCATAAACAATGGTACAAATATTTATATACCCGTGTTGGCAGCAACCTATTTGGAGATTTTGGCCATATTATATCCGATCGTGGGTAGAAAGTTTTGCGAAATCTTGAGCACATCTACACATTGCGAGTGCATTTATTTCGTAAGAATCAATCACTGTTATTATGGAAATTGCAATTTGCTGTGTAACAGAAGGTAATCGTAATATTTTAGCCTTGTATTAACTTGTGAGACCATGGTAGAAAAGTAAACCAGGTGGCCATTACCCATATCCATTTTTGACTGACTGTTGGAAGGCAGCAGAAGCAAAACCTTCATTAAAAATGTGTGTAACGCTAATCTTACTATTGCAGTACTATTAACTAAACAAAGTTTTAATATGGCTACAAAGAAATATTGAAAGCAAAAGTAGTATAATCATAAAGTAAATCATTTTCTTTTTATTTCTTCGTAGTCCAAATGTATTTCCTCAAATTCAGTTTCGCAGCTGTTTTCTTATAATAAGAAATCTTTACTCCTTTGGGCTCTCAAATCTTCTCGGTCTTGATTTTCGGTTCAATAATTGAATTCCAGAAATACTTTAGGTCAATCGGTTGAACCCAAAGCAGTGTAGTGCATACATTTTAGGTCTCAGATAAAAAATATTGCACTTCAAGTCTATGTAAATCTATGCAGAACTGAAAAATGGATAAACATTCTACAAAAAATCGAAAATCAATACCTCTTAGAAAAAACTGGAGTAAAGCTAAAAAATGCATTATATTTCTTGTAAAAATGGCTAATGCTTTTGGGGCGTTTCCAGCCATTTATGACAAACAGAAGAATTTGTACAGAAAATCTAAACTATTGAATGATCGCTGCAAAAATTACTTTATGACAATGCTTTGGATTGCAGTTGTCTCAATTTTCTCTTTTCAATTTGTATTTATGATCTTAGAAGGCAATAACTCCTTTTATTACGCAATGAGTTTCTTTTTGGCCTGCGTTCTCTGGATAGGATTATTTATCCACATACTACTTGTATTTCAATTGGACAACTTTTTACTATTTACTAACAATTTGGATCAAGTTATGGATCTCTTCCAAGGTAAACATTTGTGAATATTATTTATGATTGAAAAATAGACGGTTTTGCATTTGTGTCAATATATCATTAACAATGATACTATTAATCGCAAATGTTATGTAAAGCCTAGAATTTTCGTTAAAGTCAAAAGTTAATTGCGAAATTCTTTGGATTAATAAAGGAAGAAATGATAAATTAGAAAGAAAGAAATTTCTTGGAATAACAAAATTATTGGCATGATAATGATAGATTTTGCAGATATATATTGATAACCGTAAACGCTTATGTTTTTAAAACTTTCAGAAAAGCATTGCGGTACCGGTATCGACATATCAATGAAATACTTACTAGCCATTCAATTTGCAACCGTTCTAAGTTTTGTATATCCACTGTTGATTGAAGTGTTTTACATAATTTGTTTCGATCTCCCTGTATTTCCATCTGGAATGTTGCCTGAAGAATATGGAGTTTGGAAACTTGTAGTTGGGATTCTCTTTGGAATTATTTGTTGGTGGATATATTCCGGATATTGGATACAAGTGGGATATTTATTAATCTACTTGATTACTGCAAATGTGCACTTCCAAACCCTCGGAAATGAAATGAAGTAAAATTGTACATCAATAATTATTTAAATAGAGTTTATAATCAATGCCAATTGAATCTTACTAATTGATTTATATTTAGATTTGGAAAGTCAAATTACTTGACTAATGCTGATTTTCGAATGCCAAGTGTGTTTACGCATTTCCATACAATTTTAATGTTGCAGTCGAAACACCTTCAAGGCATAACAGCGGTTATTCTCCAGCTAACTTCGTTTTTTGTCAACCGATCCCTCATCATGACAAATGTAATAGTATGGAAATACGGTTCTAGTATGCCAGTAATCAATATAATACTATTTGCCTCCTTTTCATTCTTCATAACTACCTTCTGGATCATTCTCCTAAAAGTTTTCTACAAAATATCCAACAGTGTAAACGAAATAACAAAGTCCATTTCTCTTTTTGCTTCAAAGAATATCTTAAGCAGAAAATACATGAAGAAATACCAAAGGTCGTGTAGAAAATTTGTTTTCCCAATCGGCATTTTCATGGAAATCAACAGCATGAGTCCACTAAATTTTGTATTAGGTTTAAACCGGGGTTTCGTCAAAGTGCTTTTGAGTTTGTCACCTTCATCTGAACTTCACCACGCAGATACAGTCCTCAATTTAATATCCATAGAATAGCGAACCTAAGCTGCAAACCTTCACCTTTCTGTTCTGTAAGCAATTAACAAAACATTGCATTGGGCTTTCTCAATACTAAATGTTAGACCTTGTACTAGACCTTAATATTCCTACATTGCGTCATGTATCCAAGAAACACAAACACAAACAATAAAAAGTCACAACGCAATAAAGTAGCAAAATTGAACAAAATTACTTGTCGTGTAAAAATTGGTTTTCAAATATGTATTTTTCTGCATTGCGATGATTTATGGTTGAGAAAAAACATAACTTACAGCTCAGAAATAACTGTAAGCATTGGGATATAATTATTATACATTGGAAATTGGAAATTTCTAAATATTTGTAATGTCTATTAAAAATGATATGGTGTGTTATCCTTAAAGTACTACACTACCATTATTTATTATTACGGAATATTACTATACAATACACTATTATTAAAGTTTTACTTTGGCATACTACAATTTGGATATCAAAATCGCATTTTTGCAAGTCTTTAACATCTATGGGTAGCATTTTTGCAATATTTGCTGTAAAATTTCTTTTATTCTTCGCAATCGCTTCCCTATCTGCGTACTGTTTCACAAGTTGCTATATAGTTTTTCCTTATGAAGAAATTTGTCTTTCAGTGATTATTTGTGAAGAAAATACCCGCAATGATTTGCAAACCAAGTTTTCTTATGGAAAGTGGATAATGGCTATCTTTTACTACTTTTAGCTGCCCTTATCAATCTAGACTAAAATTGTGATACTTTTATTCTTTTGAGAAACATTGTATTTTAAAAATTCAGTACTTTATTTCCAAGATACAGTAATCAGTACACCAAATCGGTACAATTCTTCATATTTCTAAATATATAAAGAAACAGCCAGTGCTAAGTGCAATAAACAAAACAACTCTCATTTCCTGAGTATAAATGGAATCTACAGGGAAAAATTTGGGAGAGCGAGGAAAACATTTCGAGAAGGCTATGGGATGCTTAGTCAAACTATTCAAAATTGCCAATGTTTTCGGAGCATTTCCCATAGTTTATGAAAAGGAAAAGAGAATATTTGTGATGTCTCCATCAATCCGGGATAAATGGAGATACTGCATTACAACTGCATTGTGGCTACTGCCAGTCGGCCACTTGATCACTCGATTTTTAATTCTAACATCAAAAAACGATACCAGCTCCGTTCATTACGGATTTTGTCTCATTTTAAATTGCGTTATCTTAATTGGATTTTCTCTTCAATTGATGGTCTACTTTGCTGGGCATCAAGTAATGCTTTTATACAACAGTGTGGACAACACCTTCGGATGGTTTAGACGTAAGTGATTTTTTGCATTTAGCTTTTGCATAGGATTTGTATTTGGTTACGCTTAATAATTCACCTACGGTGGTTTTATGTAATTAATTTCTAGCTTATTATTAAAATTATAAAATTATTGTATTAAGCATTAGAAATATAATATTATTACTAGAAATTAAAATTACTTGTAAAAGACCAGCAAAAGGTGACTAGATATTATACTTACTAGAATCTTTGATCAATACAGGAAACTACTCCCGAGAAGAACATAGCATTGACTTAACCGTAACAGATGTGCGAATTGTCCAAATTATGACGGCCTTGGTTTTGATCTATCCTTATTTTATTCTCTTATTCTACACGCTTATCTACGATATGTCCATATTTCCTTGTGGAATGATCCAGGAAAGATATTCTCACATCGGATGTGCAATTCTCATTGAAATTTTGGTCTGGTGGACATTTTGTGGCTTCTGGTGTCTAGTTGGGACTTCATTCATAGGTGTATATGTCATCAGTCGATATTTCTATATTCTCGGAAAGGAACTTAAGTAATCAACCTTTTTATGTTACAGTATTTAAAAACGTATTTATTTAAATAACAACAATTTATTTACTTACGAATTACTTTAATTATTGCATATAAAAACTAATTGCAATGATTATTTATAGGTTTGGAAGGTCAAGATATTTGACATTTAAAATTACACGCACACCTCGCCACTTTGTACATCTTCATAGAACTTTAATGCTACAGATGCAACTGATGCAAGAAATATGTGAAATGGTTCTGCAACCACTGTGCTTCATTATCAACAGATCAATCATAATCTCAAATGTTCTACTCCTAAAGCACTTTGCATATTTGTCAGCCTACAATACATCAATGTTTCTATTTTACTCAATCCTGATAACTTTCCTCTGGTGTCTCCTTTTAACCTTGCTGTCCATGCAGTCCAAGAATGTAAATAGCATTGCAAATTCTATACCGAAATTTTCGTCTAAGAATGCCGAAAACATTGTATACTTGAATAAGTATCACGCTTCTTGTAGAAAATTTGTTTTTCGAATGGGTAGTTTCAAAAAAATCACTAAAAAGAGTGCACCAAGTTTTGTTCTAAGCATAAGCCGTGGTACACTTAAGTTACTCATAGGTACTTATTAGTTTGCTCCCCCAATGGAACATTGAACTAGACATCACCTAAAACCAACAATGCATCATTGCAAAGATGTAATGTGGAAACAAAATAAAATTTATGAAAAATTGTACACTCAATGTATTATTTCAATCGGTTACAACTTCCAAATTATGTAAATAAATGCAAATTAAAATAAGAAAACAGAATCAGCGCAAAATACTTTTTATTTGAAAGAATTGTTGTAGTTTTTGTTGTCCTACAGTCCTGCTAATTTAAAGTTAATGGAAATAAATTTGTATGTCTGAAATTATATTCTTGTTTCTTTTGCAACTATTCTGACTAAAAATGCCTATTTCTAATTGCTGAATCTTTAAATAACAGACTATAATATAAAGGAAATATTCCATCTTTCAACAGACATTCACTACAATAAATTGAGCTGCTGGATTCTTACCTACTGATATTGATGGCTATGGAAGTATTATTTTTGTAATAATTCCCATATATTATAGTATGCCAATATTTTTAGAAGCCATATTATTTTTCCGATGTCATATAGAAATTCGAAATAGGATTTCGGATAAAAGGTAAAACAGTCCTTAATGGTTTTTGGGTTGAAGTTAAATATCATACATAAACGTATACAAGATAATAACCTGTAATGTTTTTTTCTTTCATACTGTGGCTAATTACTATACAAAGCTGTTTTGATCCCCCTTCTACCAGTATATTACGATAAAATAGCTTGTATCTTTTCGAAATAAAATTCCCGAATTTAAACAAGCAGAGAAACAACTATTCATCCTAATAATATAAGAAAATTCCTTACATCGCTAAAAACCTGTTTGACAGTGAAATATTCTGTGTCACTGCGTGCTCTTTTGCTTATGATTTCATTTTCTATTCAAATGGATAGCTACGTATTGTAGTTACCAAACCATTAACAAAGAGAAAACAGTTACCCGCATACTTAACCGTCGTGACTTTAAAGACGTGTTAGTATTTGCATTGATATGGATTGCTTATATTAAGTATAGTCGCACGAGAACTACAGTAAAGAACCTTCTTTTAAATATCATTCACATGAATTCTATTTCATTTTATAGCATTAACGGACGCTATTTGTACTAGCCAATAGAGAAAAACACGGAAAGTTTGCTGGCATGGGATGGTCTAACTGGAATATGCTAATAAATTTGATCTGTATTACTTGACTAGCAAAATAACTGAACTTTTATGTTAAAATTGAACATTTCTATCCATATTAAAGTTACCACCATTAACGTACAAAATTTAATCGCATTTAGTATTTATGGAACAAAAGTTGTGATGATGACGTTCGTTTTCTATTTTGGTTAGAGCTGATTAACGAGCCCCTTTCGAGCCGTTCTCGAGCCGAGCCCTTATCGAGCCGAGCCGTTCTCGAGCCGAGCCGTTTTCGAGCCGAGCCGTTCTCGAGCCGAGCCGCTATCGAGCCGAGCCGTTTTCGAGCCGAGCCCTTATCGAGCGGCTCGACAACGGCTCGTTTAGAAAAAATCTTACTAGAGTCGGGCCTCAAAATTTACAAATGTCGACAACATAACAAGTGATGCATTTGGTAAAACAAAAATAAGGACGGTTAGTAAATGACGAAAATTGATGATTCGAACAGGTAGGGTATTTAGGGTACAGATAGGGTTCAGTTACAGTATTTAGGGTACAGTAAGGGTATTTAGGGTACAGTTAGGGTATGTAGGGTACAGTTAGGGTATTTAGGGTACAACAATGGTATTTAGAGTACAGTAAGTACAGTTAGGGTATTCAGCGTACAGTTAGAGTATTTAGGGTACAACAATGGTATTTAGAGTACAGTAAGTACAGTTAGGGTATTCAGCGTACAGTTAGAGTATTTAAGGCACAGTTAGAGTATTTAGGGCACAGTTACAGTATTTATGGTACAGTTGGAGTATTTAGGGTACAGTTGGAGTATTTAGGGTACACTTGGAGTATTTAGGGTACAATTAGGGTATATAAGGTACAGCTAGGATATTTAGAGTACAGTTAAGGTATTTAGGGTACAGCTAACGTATTTAGAGTACAGTAAGGGTATTTAGGGTACAGTTAGCCTTTGTAGGGTACAGTTAGCCTTTGTAGGGTACAGTTAGCCTTTGTAGGGTACAGTTAGCCTTTGTAGGGTACAGTTAGCCTTTGTAGGGTACAGTTAGCCTTTGTAGGGTACAGTTAGCCTTTGTAGGGTACAGTTAGCCTTTGTAGGGTACAGTTAGCCTTTGTAGGGTACAGTTAGCCTTTGTAGGGTACAGTTAGCCTTTGTAGGGTACAGTTAGCCTTTGTAGGGTACAGTTAGCCTTTGTAGGGTACAGTTAGCCTTTGTAGGGTACAGTTAGCCTTTGTAGGGTACAGTTAGCCTTTGTAGGGTACAGTTAGCCTTTGTAGGGTACAGTTAGCCTTTGTAGGGTACAGTTAGCCTTTGTAGGGTACAGTTAGCCTTTGTAGGTTACAGTTAGCTTTTGTAGGGTACAGTTAGCCTTTGTAGGGTACAGATAGCTTTTGTAGGGTACAGTTAGCCTTTGTAGGGAACAGATAGCCTTTGTAGGGTACAGTTAGCCTTTGTAGGGTACAGATAGCCTTTGTAGGGTACAGTTAGCCTTTGTAGGGTACAGATAGCCTTTGTAGGGTACAGTTAGCCTTTGTAGGGTACAGTTAGCCTTTGTAGGGTACAGTTAGCCTTTGTAGGGTACAGTTAGCCTTTGTAGGGTACAGTTAGCCTTTGTAGGGTACAGTTAGCATTTGTAGGGTACAGTTAGCCTTTGTAGGGTATAGTAAGCATTTGTAGGGTACAGTTAGCCTTTGTAGGGTACAGTTAGCCTTTGTAGGGTACAGTTAGCCTTTGTAGGGTACAGTTAGCCTTTGTAGGGTACAGTTAGCCTTTGTAGGGTACAGTTAGCCTTTGTAGGGTACAGTTAGCCTTTGTAGGGTACAGTTAGCCTTTGTAGGGTACAGTTAGCCTTTGTAGGGTACAGTTAGCCTTTGTAGGGTACAGTTAGCCTTTGTAGGGTACAGTTAGCCTTTGTAGGGTACAGTTAGCCTTTGTAGGGTACAGTTAGCCTTTGTAGGGTACAGTTAGCCTTTGTAGGTTACAGTTAGCCTTTGTAGGGTACAGATAGCCTTTGTAGGGTACAGTTAGCCTTTGTAGGGTACAGATAGCCTTTGTAGGGTACAGTTAGCCTTTGTAGGGTACAGATAGCCTTTGTAGGGTACAGTTAGCCTTTGTAGGGTACAGTTAGCCTTTGTAGGGTACAGTTAGCCTTTGTAGGGTACAGATAGCCTTTGTAGGGTACAGTTAGCCTTTGTAGGGTACAGTTAGCCTTTGTAGGGTACAGTTAGCCTTTGTAGGGTACAGTTAGCCTTTGTAGGGTACAGTTAGCCTTTGTAGGGTACAGTTAGCCTTTGTAGGGTACAGTTAGCCTTTGTAGGGTACAGTTAGCCTTTGTAGGGTACAGTTAGCCTTTGTAGGGTACAGTTAGCCTTTGTAGGGTACAGTTAGCCTTTGTAGGGTACAGTTAGCCTTTGTAGGGTATAGTAAGCATTTGTAGGGTACAGTTAGCCTTTGTAGGGTACAGTTAGCCTTTGTAGGGTACAGTTAGCATTTGTAGGGTACAGTAAGCCTTTGTAGGGTACAGTTAGCCTTTGTAGGGTACAGTTAGCCTTTGTAGGGTACAGTTAGCCTTTGTAGGGTACAGTTAGCCTTTGTAGGGTACAGTTAGCCTTTGTAGGGTACAGTTAGCCTTTGTAGGGTACAGTTAGCCTTTGTAGGGTACAGTTAGCCTTTGTAGGGTACAGTTAGCCTTTGTAGGGTACAGTTAGCCTTTGTAGGGTACAGTTAGCCTTTGTAGGGTACAGTTAGCCTTTGTAGGGTACAGTTAGCCTTTGTAGGGTACAGTTAGCCTTTGTAGGTTACAGTTAGCCTTTGTAGGTTACAGTTAGCCTTTGTAGGGTACAGATAGCCTTTGTAGGGTACAGTTAGCCTTTGTAGGGTACAGATAGCCTTTGTAGGGTACAGTTAGCCTTTGTAGGGTACAGATAGCCTTTGTAGGGTACAGTTAGCCTTTGTAGGGTACAGTTAGCCTTTGTAGGGTACAGATAGCCTTTGTAGGGTACAGATAGCCTTTGTAGGGTACAGTTAGCCTTTGTAGGGTACAGTTAGCCTTTGTAGGGTACAGTTAGCCTTTGTAGGGTACAGTTAGCCTTTGTAGGGTACAGTTAGCCTTTGTAGGGTACAGTTAGCCTTTGTAGGGTACAGTTAGCCTTTGTAGGGTACAGTTAGCCTTTGTAGGGTACAGTTAGCCTTTGTAGGGTACAGTTAGCCTTTGTAGGGTACAGTTAGCCTTTGTAGGGTACAGTTAGCCTTTGTAGGGTACAGTTAGCCTTTGTAGGGTACAGTTAGCCTTTGTAGGGTACAGTTAGCCTTTGTAGGGTACAGTTAGCCTTTGTAGGGTACAGTTAGCCTTTGTAGGGTACAGTTAGCATTTGTAGGGTACAGTTAGCCTTTGTAGGGTATAGTAAGCATTTGTAGGGTACAGTTAGCCTTTGTAGGGTACAGTTAGCCTTTGTAGGGTACAGTTAGCATTTGTAGGGTACAGTTAGCCTTTGTAGGGTACAGTTAGCATTTGTAGGGTACAGTTAGCCTTTGTAGGGTATAGTAAGCATTTGTAGGGTACAGTTAGCCTTTGTAGGGTACAGTTAGCCTTTGTAGGGTACAGTTAGCCTTTGTAGGGTACAGTTAGCCTTTGTAGGGTACAGTTAGCCTTTGTAGGGTACAGTTAGCCTTTGTAGGGTACAGTTAGCCTTTGTAGGGTACAGTTAGCCTTTGTAGGGTACAGTTAGCCTTTGTAGGGTACAGTTAGCCTTTGTAGGGTACAGTTAGCCTTTGTAGGGTACAGTTAGCCTTTGTAGGGTACAGTTAGCCTTTGTAGGGTACAGTTAGCCTTTGTAGGTTACAGTTAGCCTTTGTAGGTTACAGTTAGCCTTTGTAGGGTACAGTTAGCCTTTGTAGGGTACAGATAGCCTTTGTAGGGTACAGTTAGCCTTTGTAGGGTACAGATAGCCTTTGTAGGGTACAGTTAGCCTTTGTAGGGTACAGATAGCCTTTGTAGGGTACAGTTAGCCTTTGTAGGGTACAGTTAGCCTTTGTAGGGTACAGATAGCCTTTGTAGGGTACAGTTAGCCTTTGTAGGGTACAGTTAGCCTTTGTAGGGTACAGTTAGCCTTTGTAGGGTACAGTTAGCCTTTGTAGGGTACAGTTAGCCTTTGTAGGGTACAGTTAGCCTTTGTAGGGTACAGTTAGCCTTTGTAGGGTACAGTTAGCCTTTGTAGGGTACAGTTAGCCTTTGTAGGGTACAGTTAGCCTTTGTAGGGTACAGTTAGCCTTTGTAGGGTACAGTTAGCCTTTGTAGGGTACAGTTAGCCTTTGTAGGGTACAGTTAGCCTTTGTAGGGTACAGTTAGCCTTTGTAGGGTACAGTTAGCCTTTGTAGGGTACAGTTAGCCTTTGTAGGGTACAGTTAGCCTTTGTAGGGTACAGTTAGCCTTTGTAGGGTACAGTTAGCCTTTGTAGGGTACAGTTAGCCTTTGTAGGGTACAGTTAGCCTTTGTAGGGTACAGTTAGCCTTTGTAGGGTACAGTTAGCCTTTGTAGGGTACAGTTAGCCTTTGTAGGGTACAGTTAGCCTTTGTAGGGTACAGTTAGCCTTTGTAGGGTACAGTTAGCCTTTGTAGGGTACAGTTAGCCTTTGTAGGGTACAGTTAACTTTTGTAGGGTACAGTTAGCCTTTGTAGGGTACAGATAGCTTTTGTAGGGTACAGTTAGCTTTTGTAGGGTACAGTTAGCCTTTGTAGGGAACAGATAGCCTTTGTAGGGTACAGTTAGCCTTTGTAGGGTACAGATAGCCTTTGTAGGGTACAGTTAGCCTTTGTAGGGTACAGTTAGCCTTTGTAGGGTACAGTTAGCCTTTGTAGGGTACAGTTAGCCTTTGTAGGGTACAGTTAGCCTTTGTAGGGTACAGTTAGCCTTTGTAGGGTACAGTTAGCCTTTGTAGGGTACAGTTAGCATTTGTAGGGTACAGTTAGCCTTTGTAGGGTATAGTAAGCATTTGTAGGGTACAGTTAGCCTTTGTAGGGTACAGTTAGCCTTTGTAGGGTACAGTTAGCCTTTGTAGGGTACAGTTAGCCTTTGTAGGGTACAGTTAGCCTTTGTAGGGTACAGTTAGCCTTTGTAGGGTACAGTTAGCCTTTGTAGGGTACAGTTAGCCTTTGTAGGGTACAGTTAGCCTTTGTAGGGTACAGTTAGCCTTTGTAGGGTACAGTTAGCCTTTGTAGGGTACAGTTAGCCTTTGTAGGGTACAGTTAGCCTTTGTAGGGTACAGTTAGCCTTTGTAGGGTACAGTTAGCCTTTGTAGGTTACAGATAGCCTTTGTAGGGTACAGTTAGCCTTTGTAAAACCTACTTAGGGTATTTAGGGTACATTTTGTTTATTTAGGGTAGCTGCACCCGGATTAATCTAAATGTACTCTATTTACTCTAGCAGTAATCTAAATACCGTGAATTCTTTAATTGTACCCTTAATACCCAAACTACACCCCAAATACCCTAACTGTACCCTTAATACTCTATGTGTACCCTACAAAAGCTAACTGTGGCCTTAATATCTTTGTTGTACCCTACAAAGGCTATCTGTGCCCTTAATACCCTTGTTGTACCCTACAAAGGCTAACTGTGCCCTTAATATCCTAGTTGTACTTTAAAAAGGCTACTGTACCCTAAATACCCTAAGAGTACTCTTCAAAGGCTAACTGTACCCTGAATACGCGAACTGAAACTCTAATACCCTAACTGTGCCGTAAATATCCTAAATGTTTCCCGAATACCCTAATTGTACCCTAAATACCTTAACTGTACCCTACAAATATGGTAAAGATATCGTAGACCATTATTTGAAAGATGGACATTTGTCGGAATTATATAAATACTTTTTATGAATATGTATGCAATTTTCAGTTAATATTGAACTTATTTTATCATAAAAATATAGTACAGAAACAATGTGTGGCTACTGTATGATATTGTTAGTTTTCTGCTACTATTACATCATGAGGCCCATCTATTTTTTGTTGACAAGCTCGCCGAGCCGCTCGATAAGGGCTCGGCTCGATAGCGGCTCGGCTCGACAGCGGCTCGGCTCGAGAACGGCTCGGCTCGATAAGGGCTCGGCTCGACAACGGCTCGGCTCGATAAGGGCTCGGCTCGATACAGCTCGATAAGGGCTCGTTAATCAGCTCTAATTTTGGTAAAATATAAAGATAAGGATCTATAAGCTTAAATGAAATTTTGTTAGAGCTTGACAGGTTCAGCCAGAGGCATGAAAATAGAGCACTGAATTTAAGATCTGGTTTACCGAAGAAATAATGAAGATTGTGACTGTTTGGCTTTCCAGTACACTATTACTATTTTTGGAAGTCGTTTCCATTCAGGATGACATACTTTTCCGATGGCTTACGATGGGTAATGTTAATGTTTGGCTAGAACCTTTTAAGCACATTGACAGTGGAACAGTGGACGCGGACGGAAACATTGGAAAAGGAGGACCTTCTCTTGTACCAATTCTTTTCGCGTCAGGTTTACAAATAGCGCCAATGCTATAAACAAGAGTAGAATTTTAAATAAGATTTCAGACTATTCCAACCTCGGAAAGATATAAAATTATTTGAATTAGAGACTCTCGAGGTTAACATATTAAAACGTTTTTATTTTAAAACGTGAAATATCAAGCTTTCGATAACCACTGTTATCTTCTTCAGGATAATACTAGATTAGATGGTTGCAAGAGGCACATATCATTTGTAGTTGGTGTTTAACAATCAAAGATATGAAAGAATGTGATATATAAACAACATAAGTTATGAGATTAAGTTGCTACTAGAAATTAACGTTGATTCATTTTTGGAATTAATAGGGATAACCAAACTGAATTAATTTTTAACCCAGTGTCTAGGTTCATTCTATTATTCGTATTGTGTATATGAATGAATGAATGAATGAATTTATTGAACATAGGACCCGCCAGCTCAATACAAATATCAACTTTTAAAAGTTTAACAGAAAGTATATATAGAAAATAAGTACATTTACAGTCAAATATTATCGGAGTAATTATACCATTGCACATTTAAGGAAATTATATAAATTAAAATATGTATTAACATTTTCACTTTCGAAAAGGGTTTTGTATACATTGTCTTCGTTTACTTGACTAATTACATCTATTTTTAGATATTTATTTCTATTATTAGTGAGATTTACACAGTCACAAATTAAATGGTATACATTTATGTCCCTCTGATAACAATGTTTACATATATTATATTCAAGACACATTTTGTTCAGAAGTAGATTCTTATAATTTAGTCTTACTTGACTAACAACAGAGGATACAGCAATAGGAAGACCAACTTTAAGATAATGAGCAGGTTCTCCATTGGGTATCAGAGGCATATAGTGGGGAATTGTAGTGGAATTCGCTACCCTGTCTATATCTCTATTGATACATAGATCTTTGTATTTTGCTGTTGCTTTTTTGATATTTCTACGAAATTCATTTTTCCCAAGTAGCAATAAGCTCTCCATATCAATTTGTCTAAGAACTTCCTTAACCTGTCCTAGCCAGTTGTATCTGATATCTGGATTGCTGCTCTCTTCGCTAATATTGTAACATATTCTTACCAAACTAGAATCTTTCTTACACATTACACGATAGATAAAATTAAGGGTGTTTTTAAATATTACATAGCTTATATGAACTGTACCAGTTTCGAGACGCACGAAATACTGTGGGGTGTCTCTGGGGAGTTGAAGGCATCTTTTGAGGTATGCTTGCTGGACAGTTTCCAAGTCATTAGCATGTAATAGACTACAAATAGGGGAAGCATAGAGCACCGTTGAGTTTACGAGAGAGTTCATGATGTGTAGGCGGGAATTCAGGTTCCTGATTTTCCCTCGATTGACAACTTGCAACGTTGCGGTAACGGCAGCTAACCCTTTAGCTTTTCGTATTTTTGCATTTGCGTTAAACAGGCCAGTCGATGTAAACGTAGCACCAAGGTATACATATGATTTGACAATTTCCAGTTCTGTTTCTCCCCAAGTGAATTTATCTTCTTTTTTAAGTCTCCCTCCCTTTCTGAAAACCATAATTTTAGTTTTTGTTAAGTTTGGTACGAGTTCGTTTTCTTCAATGTATTTTTGGAGTAAGTTGATTTTTCTTTGCAAGTGTTGGGCAGTCAAGGATATAAGTGTTTTGTCGTCAGCGAATAATAAGATATGTAGCCTTATTATTTTTTGGTGTTTTTCACTTTTGAGTAAGATTGCTGGGATGCCACTGTCTCGGAGTTTGTCTATGAGGTCCATAATATATATGGTAAAAAGTAACGGTGAGAGAGAGTCGCCTTGCAATATAGAGCGATTGATATCGAATGTTTCAGTATGCCCTTCTGTGTCCGATGTTCTTACGTGTGCTTGAAAGTTTTCATATAAATTTTTGATGACGGCAACAAATTTTGAGGAGAGACCAAATTGTTGTAGCTTGCACCAGAGACGTTGATGAGGGATTATATCGTACGCCTGTGATAAATCTACAAAACAAGTGTAGACTCTGCCCCCTTTCTTTGATAGCTCTTTCTGAATTATGGAGTTGAGGGTAAAAATGTGATCTTCACATCCTGTGTTTTTTCTATAGGCTACTTGGAAGTCAGAAAACTTATCATTCTTCATGCACCAAGTCTGCAGCCTTTCGGCCATGACAGAAGTAAATAGCTTTAGGGCAGTTGCTAATAACGAGATTGGTCTGTAGTTCTTCGGGTCCGATTTGGGACCTTTCTTATATACGGGGACGATTTCAGATAGACACCCGTATTGTGTATATATAAAGATTCTTTAAACTTTCTTGGTAAAAATCTCGGTTCTCTCTCTAAAATCACAGTATTTTCCGCATCAATTTCATGAGTTGGATTTTCTGCTACATGTAAAGCAACGGCCGAAGATTCCACACGATTATATCGAATATCCGCGAGATGTTCTTTTACTCGTGTTTTATAATCTCTTGAAGTTTCGCCTATATAACTGGAATTGCAATCTTTACATGGAATCTTGTATATTCCAGAATTAATAGATTTGCATTTGTCCTTGTGGTTGCAAAGTAATGTATTTAGTTTCTGTCCAGTTAAAAAACCAAAATTTAAAGGAATGTATTGTTTCAGAAGTCTTGTTATCTTATAAGTACTGTCTCCGATATAAGGAAGAACAAGTCTAGGAATTCCTTCGTCTGGTTTTTTGCTATGATTCTTCAAATATTCTATTCTTTTCAATGGTGTCTTATGATGTGGTCTCTTTATTCACAAAAGTGCCAATTTCATTTACAACTAATTATATCAAAGAAAGATTATCAAACGATGAAACCTGGAAGACGAATACCAAACTATCGCTAGAAAATATCATAATACTTTTGGAATTCTGTACAAACAACACATATTTTTCTTGGAGAGGAAACTATTATAAACAAATAGAAGGAACTCCTATGGGCTCTCCAATCTCACCTATTTTAGCAAACATATTTCTTAATAACTTGGAAGTCAACTTAGTTTCTAACAACACGAAAATTAAAAAATGGGTTAGATATGTTGACGATATCTTTGCTATTATCAGATCGAGATTTAAAATTAAAATTCAAGATTCTTTGAATTCCTTCCATCCTTCTATACGATTCACTCACGAAGAAGAATCTAACAACAGCTTACCCTTCTTAGATATTAACATTATAAAGAAAGAAGATGGAACTTTACGATTTAATGTCTACAGGAAACCTACTCACACCAACCGCTATTTAAATTATAATTCTTACCATATAAATAGTCACAGAAATTCGGTTATTGATTCATTAGTAACAAGAGCAATCAAAGTTTGTAGCCCAGAATTCTTAGAAGATGAATTGAAATTCTTGACGGATGTGCTAATTAAAAATGAATATCCAAAAAATGTTATTTTGAAAAGAATAGAATATTTGAAGAATCATAGCAAAAAACCAGACGAAGGAATTCCTAGACTTGTTCTTCCTTATATCGGAGACAGTACTTATAAGATAACAAGACTTCTGAAACAATACATTCCTTTAAATTTTGGTTTTTTAACTGGACAGAAACTAAATACATTACTTTGCAACCACAAGGACAAATGCAAATCTATTAATTCTGGAATATACAAGATTCCATGTAAAGATTGCAATTCCAGTTATATAGGCGAAACTTCAAGAGATTATAAAACACGAGTAAAAGAACATCTCGCGGATATTCGATATAATCGTGTGGAATCTTCGGCCGTTGCTTTACATGTAGCAGAAAATCCAACTCATGAAATTGATGCGGAAAATACTGTGATTTTAGAGAGAGAACTGAGATTTTTACCAAGAAAGTTTAAAGAATCTTTATATATACACAATACGAATAATAGAATGAACCTAGACACTGGGTTAAAAATTAATTCAGTTTGGTTATCCCTATTAATTCCAAAAATGAATCAACGTTAATTTCTAGTAGCAACTTAATCTCATAACTTATGTTGTTTATATATCACATTCTTTCATATCTTTGATTGTTAAACACCAACTACAAATGATATGTGCCTCTTGCAACCATCTAATCTAGTATTATCCTGAAGAAGATAACAGTGGTTATCGAAAGCTTGATATTTCACGTTTTAAAATAAAAACGTTTTAATATGTTAACCTCGAGAGTCTCTAATTCAAATAATTTTAAGAGTAGAATTGAAGAGTGCATTAATAATTTATTGTAAAGTCATGAATTAGTAATAGGCACGTGTATGTAGGTTCTTAGTAGATGAAACGACGAAAAACAAAGTTGAACAAAATTGAATTGCTGGCTGGAAGGAGGTTGTATCCATATGTATTTCACATTGCTGAAGGTGAAGTAATGTCGTGGAGTGTTCTTCTTGCATAAATTAAGCTTTAAGCACGTAGTTAATCATAGCCATAACATAAGCGGCCAAATTAATCCCAATGTCAAGTAAGGAAATGTTTTGCTTTTCTCACGTAACTACGATTCGTGGCTACCGTTACATATTGAGACTAAAGACGTTCAGTAAAAGTGCACGACATGTTAACAGCAGATCTAAGAAAAATATTACTTTAACTGTATAAGGAATCCTCTTATGCATAGTGAGCATACATAGTACTTTTTAGTTTTTTGAGGAATTTAAAATAATAATTATCTACTACTAGCTACTGCAGGATGTACAGAATTGATGTATTAGAATATTTGGAGAAGTGACAGGAATTTACTTATGGACTTTATAAAGGACAAATGTTTCTTTTATATCATGTTTTACAAAATCCTTACAGAACCAAGACAAATAAGCCTACAAGATGAAAGCTGTAACTTCTAAGACCTATGATCAAATTTACCAATACATGAAAATTTTTCGGACCTTTATTTTTCCAAGGTGATTTCATCAAAGGCCCAAAAGAAGTACAGACAGGTTTAATTACCTTATATCCGATACCTTATGTAAGATTCCATTCATAGCGTACATGTATTGAATTTCGTTAATATTGACTTACTAACCATCGGAGAAATAAGAAATATTATTTGCATTGAACAGTTAGACAAGTTAAAGTATTTTCGGTATTTCGCAGAGAAATATCTACTCAATCTACTCCAGTAAGCCGCTTCAACATTCTACATCGATAACGAAAACAGTTTAGAAAACGAATATTGTTTGAGAACTTTATCATTCAGAAAATCTTCAAATTACAAATAGGTGGCACATAACCATGGTTTCAAATACGAGATTTATATCAACATTTCTGCTTTCTTATTTTATTTCTAATGCCAGGAGTCAAATTCCATTGTCATCATTCTCAAATTGTGATTCTGACATTATTTCAAATCAAGGCAATTTGAGCGATTATGTTTTCGAAAAAATTATATTCTCACCACGAACTATAGTTTCTCTCCCAAATATTAATTACACAAATGGTTTCACAATTCCAAGGGCATGGATTTATACCCTTCGTCATTGTTAAACACGCATTGTAATGGAATTGTAATGGTGGAGCCAACAGAAGACGTAATTAAAGATATTGGAAGACTCCCTACTATATTTGGCCGAGAAAGAGGACGACCAAACGATACGTTTCTAATAATTACATCAAAGAATGCATTCGATACAGAAAAACAGAAATTCGTTTATCACTTGGACTGGAAGATTCCAGTTTATTTTATGGTCATCCATTCTAAGGACGATATTGAAGTACTAGCTTTGTTACCCTTTATAAGTGATTTTACAAGGGTTGATATCAAATCTAAAATCTCACAGACGGGTACCGAAAGAAAAGGTTTGATTACTAATCTTTATAAATGGGAGATCGCTGCATTAGATTTCAAGGTAGGAAGAAATACATATTACCACCGACGTAAATGTGCTTCGTCCCCATATGTCCTCATTAAACAAAATGTATTTGAAGGTTGCCGATTAAGATCTGAACTATGGCCAGTTTTCGAACACATGGCTGCACATTTAAATTTCACTTCTTTATACATAGCATTGTCTAGCGATCTTAGAAATAGGTTTTGTGGTTTTGTATACCTGGAAGGGAATTATGCGGATGTATATAAGTATAGTTCGGAGATAATAATTTATCTGACTTTTCCGGGTGAAAAAAAATTTTTGTACTGCCTGAATAAAGAACAATATCATGAAAAATCGTTATCCATCTGGCTTGACGTAATGGACACTGCAACGTGGCTTTTAATGGCAATAAGTTGTCTTGTAGCTAATGCACTAACATTTTATTGTGCGAAAGTGCATTTACATTTGAAAGTATCACTAACTTCTTCCTTAGCGCCATTGCAATTATTCTCCGTCAGGATCACAGTCGAAGAAAATTCCTTTATTATGTCATTACAACCTCGATGCTGACAATTATTATAACTCATTACGAAGAATATATCACAACTGAAGTCATTGCTCCTGTTGACAAAAAAGTAATGAGAAATTTCCGTGAACTAATTCAAAATAAATACCATATACTGTCCATTATTGGAAATTTCACTGGGCTAACCCAAAGTCAAGGTTATACTAATAAACGTCCTTATTTCGTGCAATATGGTATGACGGACAAAGAAAACTCTAGTGTCTATTTTTATGATACTAATAAGTATAATGCTTCACTGTCTGATACTGAAATATATAAATCATGTTTATCACAAACAGAGCTTAAACTGTTTGCGGAGGTACGCAGTTCCCGTTCTGATTACTTATTGTTTTATTTTCAAGAAAAGCTTCCCTTATTAAAATGTGCAAAAACAATTGAGCCTGCGTACAGCCGACAACTTGGTTGGATGTTTGATGGATGTTTCCGGCGTGAACTTCTGAATGTTCTCCAAGAATTCAATAAAATGGGACTACTTGACCTTTGGCGAAAACTTCACCTTTTCCATTCTTCTGTATTACGATCCAAAGAACAGCAAACTCAACATGAATTTCAAAGTCTTAGCTTTGATATGAAAATTGGACCTATTTTTCATATACTTGGTTATCTATGGTTATTCTTCCTTTTGCTACTTTTGCATTAGAGTGTTTACCTTTATTAATTCAAAATATGAGAGCTGTTTACCAATTCATGTTGCTTTATCGGTGGGAAATAGTCAATAGAAATTAAAACCGTTTGCTAAGCAATGGGTAAATTACAATGGAGAGCAGTTAATGTAAAACTTGAAACCGGTCATTAAAGGTAAACGTTCATTTTCGAAAGTCGTTAAAATCTTTTCAATTCTTTACATCGCACTTATAATATATGAAAAATTGCATACATTGTTTAAAAAAATGTCCCTAACAGATGTTTGACAGTAAGCATGACGTGCCATGTTGTTAGTGCTTAGGAATTCACTTTATATTCAAAGCAGTAGCCATATATTGCAGTTGCTAAACTAGTAACAAAATATTTACATTTACTTTAGTATAGTTCATGTAGCTTTGAAGACGTGTTATTTGCATTAGTAGTGCACGCCAGTAGTACACGTAGCGATTTTATTTAAACTGGATTTCCTGAAACTGACATGCCTAATCCTTATAACATATTTATCCCTTATATAATTTTTCTGCTCGATTTCCACTTTGTTTGGAACGGTTGTTTCTACGATATATCGAACAATAAGACGAAGGATAAAATACTTGCGAAATGACAGACACTTTTTACCTTCTCTTAAACTGTACAACTATTTGCATAAGTTACAAAGGAAAGAAAATTCGTTATGAAATGTTCTAATTACAAAGCTAATAAATTTCATGTCTGTTAGTTTAAGAACACGTTTCATGCTTCTGCTCATTGAACAGTTCTTTCCGCACTTAAAAGTAATTCCTTATATTGTCGACAACAGTGAATGGAGCATAAATGTATTTATGTAATAGTTTGTAGTATGTATTACTGTATGTAATTTAAAAAGTAAATGTAATGTTTATAGTTTGTTTCTATGATTACTGTAAGCTGAGAGAATATTTGTTATTAATGTTATTGAATGAGGGAAAGAGAAAATTGAAAGTTTTCAGTTCTTAGTGAAAATCGGTTGAAGTAAGACGAACGACAGTCCGAGAAATTTTATAAAATTATTAGAAAAAGTGTTAATAAATTAGTTTAAATTGTATCTGTGTCTGGAAGAGTCCGAAATTAACTCTTATTGTTTGGTTGGCATTGTAGGTACATATTTTTACTTGAAAACACGCATTTTCTACACCTAGAACTCCAAAAAATAGAAAAAATCCTGCTAAGACGATAACAGGTTGGTCCTTCCGAAGAATAGAAGCTCTATTTGTTGCAGACAGCAAGAAATAGCGTTAAACGGACGAACCGATAGACAGAAGCGTCCGTTTCATTGGTCCTTATCGAACCGGATATAAGAAGAAGCCAGTAAAAATCGAAGGAAAATCCCTGAAAATGTCAGGAAAAGCTGTAGCTGCCCGACGAAGTGCCCGGATCCAAGGCAAGGAGCCTGAAATTGTAAATATTGGACTGCCGAAATCCTCCCGAAGGAAGATTGCTCAAGCAGCCAATAAAATTGACACCGCAGCCACAATGAACGATAATGATAGCTGGGTGACACTAAAAACTAATTTCTCCACTGCCAGCACAACTTCCAGAAGGAAACTAGAAGCTGAGATAGCAGCTCTGAAGAGGATGGCAGAGTTGGAGGAAGAACTTGAAAAGAAAAAGATTGAACGCGAAAAGAAAATCCTGGACAAGGAGCTGGAACTGCAAAAAGCAATCATCGATGAAGAAGAATTCAAAACATGCAACGCTGACGCCCTTTCCCAGAACCTAAGTGATGAAGATGACAATGAGGTTGAAGACATCCCTCCTGGTAATTCTGTAAGTAGAAATTCCGAAAAAATTAGTGAAAAAACTAATGAAAATGAAGACTTGCCTCAGTTTACGTCGCCTGAACGAGCGGAAATCATGAAGTGGTTACAAACTGATGAAATCCCGTCTGTAAAACCACCCACCGAAATGCAGCAGATGACGGATGCTCTAACCAAAGTGTTCCAGTCCTTGGAAAGCAAACTTGTGGCAAACCCGAAGGAGCCACAAAACATGAAAAAATACTTGGCAAGACAAACCGTTGCAAAGGAGCTTCCAGTCTTCTCTGGCGATCCAGTGGAATGGCCCAATTTTATTTCGCAGTATCGGTCGACAACTGATGCCTGCGAATTTTCTAATATTGAAAACATTGCCCGACTACAGAAGTCTCTACGGGGGAAAGCCAAAGAAGCAGTACAGTGCATGATGGCAGTTCCCGAAAAACTACCAGAAGTTATGCAGTGTCTGGAGGAAAACTTTGGAAGGCCAGATGTCATTTTGAAAATGTTAACGGACAGAGCCGAACGGATGGTAGCTGTAAAAGATGAAAAACCGGAAGCTCTGATGGATCTCGCAAATGCGGTACGTAATTTGACGTCTACTGCGGAAATATTACATAAAAAAGAATATTTGTCTAATCCCCATCTGATGGAGAAACTCACCGAAAAGCTGTCACCTGCCATGAAAAGGGAATGGGGACTCCGAGTGGTGGACATCGATGAAGGAAAATTGCGTTTGCAAGAATTTTCTATTTGGCTGAATAAAATGGCGAGAGCAGTACGTGCAGTTACCACCCCTCAAGTGTCTGGAGAGCAAGAGGATAAAAAAGAAAATCACTTCAAAGGACGAGACGGTCGACGAGGTGGAGTCGTAGCTGCTATTGAAGAAAAGAAATCAGGATGTGCGTTTTGTGGCAAGCATGGACACAAAATTTCTGTTTGCCGTGAATTCCTAAAGAAAACAACTGAAGAAAAATGGAAGTGGGCTGTAAGTGAAAAACTTTGCTTTTCTTGTCTCGAATCCCAGCATAGGACAAGCAATTGTTTGAATAAGAAGAAATGTAATAAGGATGGATGTGAGAAAATCCATCACCCTTTACTTCATTCGTCCTTTTCGAAATCTGGAGAAGATAAACAAGAAGTGAAATTAGTTTCCCATGCTATTGAAGGTTGTGCTGATGTTCCATTGTGTGTGCTTCCGGTAACCGTGACTGGACCAAAAGGAGATGTGGAAACTTACGCCTTGCTGGATTGTGGATCAACAATGACTCTAGTAGACGCTGACATCGCAACACAAATAGGAGCAACTGGAAAGAAAAAACCTCTTAAAATGAAGTGGATTGTCTCTCAGACGAATACGGAGAATGAGTCTATGGAAGTACAAATAAAAATTAAGGGAAATTCATCTCAGCATTTGTATTCATTGGAAAATGTCAAAACAGTAAGTCATTTATCTTTGCCCCTGGAAAACGTGAATGTGAAGAAATTAAAAAGCAAATACAAGTATTTACGTAAAGTGCCGCTACCTAACTTGGAAAATGTTCAGCCGAAAATCTTGATTGGATTAAATAATGCCCGATTGATTGTTCCCCTTGAAGTAGTGGAAGGAAGCGGAAACTTACCTATGGCTGTAAAAACAAGACTCGGATGGGCGCTCTATGGACATGGATACGATTTCAAAAATAGAGTCGATGATGGGTTTATCTGTCATGTGTTCCGATCCTCTGAAGATGAAAAACTCCACCAAATGGTAAAAGATACTTTTAGAATCGAAGATCTAGGAATCAAAATATCAGAAAATAATTTGATGTCTCGGGAAGATAAGCGAACTAAGGAGTTGACGGAACAAACGACTAGAAGAGTAAGTGGTGGCTGGGAAACAGGACTCCTTTGGAAAGAAAACGACTTTGTTCTTCCAGAAAGCAAAACAATGGCATTAAACCGACTCTATTCGATGGAGAGAAAAATGGATAAAAATCCAGTGTTCGCAGAAAAGTACTGTGCAAAAATAGAAGAATACCTGACTAAAGGATTTGTAAGAAAACTTACTGAAGAGGAGAAAAATAAACCAAACCCACTGATCTGGTATTTACCACACTTTGCAGTGTTTAACCCCAACAAGCCCAATAAATTGAGACTCGTTTTCGACGCTGCTGCCAAGTCAAGAGGAGTAAGCCTAAACGATAAACTTTTAAAGGGATTGGATTTGCTGAAGCCATTGCCTGGAGTACTCTGTAAGTTCCGACAACGAAGAATTGCATTTGGAGCGGACATTAAGGACATGTTTCACAGAGTCAAGATTCGTGAAGCAGACTTACCAGCGCAAAGATTTCTGTGGCGAGGAATGGAAAGGACAGATCCACCGGACACATATGTCATGGACGTGATGATTTTTGGAGCTGTGTCATCTCCATATTCTGCTCAAGAAGTAAAAAACCGAAACGCTTTGACTCTGGATCCACCCCCATCCGAAAATGCTGTACGTGCAATCTTGGATAGGCACTATATGGATGATTACTTGGACAGCTGTAATGAAGAAGCGGAAGCACGAAAACTTATACTGGAAGTCGTTGAAGTGCACAAGCGAGGAGGCTTTCAAATATGTAACTGGATTTGCAGTCACAAGAAAATCCTTGACGTTTTGCCCGCTGATCTCAGAGCTCCTGAAAAAATCATTGTAAACTTGGAAGGAGAATCCACTGAGGGAGAAAGTGCAACCGAACGTGTATTGGGACTTCATTGGAGTCCAGAACGAGATATTTTTGTTTTTACTACAAAATTGAAGAAAATCGACACCGAACTGGTTAATGGAACAAAAAGGCCAACGAAAAGAGAAGCACTTTCTGTGGTGATGTCAGTTTTCGACCCGCTTGGATTTTTGGCGCATCTCACGATCAAAGCTAAAATATTACTCCAAGATGTCTGGCGTTCTGAAATAGACTGGGACGAAAAATTACATGATCACCTGCTGGAAAAGTGGAATAGATGGTTAAAGGAACTGCAAGAAATTCAAAACTTTGAAGTCCCCAGGTGCTACTTTCCTGAAATAAATGACAATACGGAAATTTCATTACATATATTCTGTGACTCGAGTGAGCAAGCTTTCGCAGCTGTTGCATACCTACGTATGAAGAATATAGACAAAACGGAGACGGCCTTTGTGATGGCTAAATCCCGAGTTGCACCACTACGACCGGAATCCATCCCCAGACTGGAACTTCAAGGAGCTCTGATGGGGGCGAGAATGGCAAAAGTCATTAAGGAATACCACGAAATTCCTATTGCAGAAACGCATTTCTGGACGGACTCGAAGACTGTACTTTGCTGGTTGCGATCAGATGGAAGACGATTCAAACCATTTATCGCTCATCGTGTTGGTGAAATTCTTGAAGAGACTGACGTGAGGAATTGGCATTGGGTGCCTACGAAAGAAAACGTCGCCGATGAAGCCACTCGTGATGGAACGCCTGCAAATCTTTCTCCAGGAAGCAGATGGTTGAAAGGACCCGATTTTCTGTGTAAAAATGAAGAATTGTGGCCGCAAGAATTAACACTGACTCAAATAAAACAAGAAATAAACGTGGAAGACTTGGAACAGAAGAGGGATATAGTAATGAATATTACTGTGGCTCATGGAGTACTCCCGGACATCAACAAATTTTCATCTTGGCTACGTCTGATTAGGAGCACGGCCTGGATGTTCAGATTTGTCTACAAAGTACGTAAGGATACTCGCAAAACTCCAGTTTCAAAAGAACTTACTGTAGAAGAATTGGAAAATGCAGAACTTGCATGGTTAAAGCAAGTACAACTCGAAAGTTTCTTTGAAGACATCTCAGTGTTGAAACATGGACACCCAGTACCACGTAGAAGTCGTTTGAAGAGGCTCGTACCTATTTTAAATAATCATGGCTTGGTTGTTTTAAGAGGAAGAATTAATGAAGCAGGCCACCCCGGCTCACCGTCAAATCAGCCTGTTATTCTGGATCCGAAACATAGATACACAGTACTTTTGCTACAACATTTTCATTGTCAAGCTGGACATCACGGAACAGAACGTATCTTAAATCAAGTTCGTCAAAAATTTTGGATTCTCGATGCTCGTGCTGCAATGAAAAGGACTCTCAGGAATTGCCAAACCTGTAAAATCCGTAACGCCTTACCAGGAGAAGTAGAGATGGGAATGCTTCCACACTTTAGAGTGAACCCGCAACCTCGACCTTTTACCTTTACTGGGATGGATTACTTTGGACCCTATGAAGTTACTGTAGGAAGGAGACACGAGAAACGGTATGGTGCTCTCTTCACCTGCATGACAACAAGAGCTGTACATCTGGAACTTGCTGGAAGTTTGAGTACGGACTCCTGCATAATGGCAATTCGAAGATTTATTTCCAGACGAGGAGCTCCACTGCAGATATGGTCGGACAACGGCACAAATTTTCATGGAGCCAGCAATGAATTAAAGAAAGCACTGGAGGAATTGAACCAGGAAAAACTGACTGCCGAGTTGGGAATCAAAGGAATCGACTGGAAATATATTCCACCTTCAGCGCCTCATATGGGATCGTGGGAGCGGCTTGTACGTTCTGTCAAGAAAGCCTTGAACGCTGTTCTGACTACCCGGACTCCAAAGGAAGAGATACTACAAACGTTGCTGGCCGAGGCAGAACATTCAGTCAACAGTCACCCATTGACTCATGTCTCTGATGACCCGAACGACTTGGAAAGTCTAACCCCAAATCATTTCCTTTTGGGAGGACCTAGCGGAGTTCAAAACGCAGGAAGTTTCACCAATAAGGATCTATTCTCACGGAAGAATTGGAGAGTCGCTCAGAGGTTGGCTGATATTTTCTGGCAGCGATGGGTCAAAGAGTACCTCCCCACACTGACACGAAGGACTAAGGATTGTGGAGAAAAGAAATCTGTTGAAGTAGGTGATCTCGTCTTTATCGCGGATGGAGATCTCAAAAGAAATCATTGGCCGAGGGGAATTGTGGAAAAGACTTTTCCCGGAAAAGATGGAGTTGTTCGAGTCGCGGAAGTAAGAACGAACCATGGAACCTTCCGCCGCCCAATCATCAAATTATGTGTTGTCGACGTTAAAACGGAAGTAGATGTCCCCTAGCAGCATCTACGGGGGAAAGTATATTGTCGACAACAGTGAATGGAGCATAAATGTATTTATGTAATAGTTTGTAGTATGTATTACTGTATGTAATTTAAAAAGTAAATGTAATGTTTATAGTTTGTTTCTATGATTACTGTAAGCTGAGAGAATATTTGTTATTAATGTTATTGAATGAGGGAAAGAGAAAATTGAAAGTTTTCAGTTCTTAGTGAAAATCGGTTGAAGTAAGACGAACGACAGTCCGAGAAATTTTATAAAATTATTAGAAAAAGTGTTAATAAATTAGTTTAAATTGTATCTGTGTCTGGAAGAGTCCGAAATTAACTCTTATTGTTTGGTTGGCATTGTAGGTACATATTTTTACTTGAAAACACGCATTTTCTACACCTAGAACTCCAAAAAATAGAAAAAATCCTGCTAAGACGATAACAGGTTGGTCCTTCCGAAGAATAGAAGCTCTATTTGTTGCAGACAGCAAGAAATAGCGTTAAACGGACGAACCGATAGACAGAAGCGTCCGTTTCACCTTAATACTTTAATGTAACTACAAATGTTTAAAATAAGATCCTAAGGTAATAAAAGCATTTTAAGCTTATCGTAAAGCACATTTAGGGTTTCGGAAGTCATTTCCATTCAGGACGGTATACATATAATTAGCTTAGGTTGCTGGATTGGTGAAGTTTGAAGTTTGAATCTACTTTTTCTATTCATTTTCATGTTTTTACAAATGACATTAATGCTATCCGGAGTATAATTTGTAATACTTGCTACGGCAAGGCTTCTATTGTAGTATGGATTGTAAATAATTAAAGACTTCCAGTTTTCCAGTAAAGTCATGAATTTATCATAGGCAGTATTACTAAGCTTTCATATAACAGAAACAGGCGAAAAACAAAGTTGGATAAGCTAAAGTTGTCTAAATAGTGAAATATGTCGTGACTTATTCTACTTACATAAAGCCAGCTTTGAGCACGTAAGACATCATAAGTGGCCAAACCACAATACTTGACATTTAAGAAGTAAATGTTTTGTTTTTGTTTCTTAACTACGATCGTGGCTACCGTTATTTGAAATAGAAGACTTCAGTAAAACTGCACGATATGTTTTAAAGAGTCCTAGCAGTTAGAGTATAACTATTTCCTTATACTACTTGTATAGAATTTCCTTATGGGTAATGTCGGCGCTCTTTTCTTTTACGAGGAATTCTCTTACAAAATTAATTTATCTATTACCACAAGATGTTAAGAATTGCTGCATCAGAATGCTTAAATGTGAAATGAATTAACCTATAAATTTCAGTATGGGATTAAAGTTTCTTTTATACTAAGTTTTGCTGAATTCTGACAGAGCCAAGACAAACAAACCTACATTGAGAAAACTTTTACTTGCAAGCAAGACCAAATAGCAAATTTCCCAATGCATTAAGACTTCGACAATGTGAAAAAAATTACAGTTACGTTTACCTTATATCCGACATACCTTATATAAGGTATGTCGGATATCAGGTAAATCTAACTGTAAACTAATACTAGCCATCGGAGAAATAAGAGATATGTGCTATGAGCAATGAAGAGTTAAGAACCTCGAAATAAGCATTGATATTATTGTGCTTGAAGTACATTGCAATTTTAATATGTCGGTATTCAGTAAAGAGAAATATCTGCTCGCTCCATTTCTGCAAGCCCTTTTAGCATCCTACATTAAAAGCAAAAATTATCCAGTCAACGAATATTATTTGAAAAATTTGAAATCAAAAATTTCATTATTCTAAATCATTACACTGCATGTAGGTAACATATAATCATGGTTTCAAGTACGAGAATTATATCAACATTTCTGCTTTCTTATTTCATTTCTACTACCACGGGTCAAATTCCATTGCCATCATTTTCAAATTGTGATTCTGACATTATTTTTTCCAATAAAGATGATTTGAACGATTATGTTTTCGAAAAAATTATATCCTCACCACGAACTATAGTTTCGCTCCTAACTCTTAACTACACTAAATGGTATTATAATTTCAAGGGAAAGGGTTTTTACCCATCGTCATTGTTAAACACTCATTGTAATGGAATTGTACTAGTGAAACCCACATTAATGGGTGCAATTAAAGATATTGCAAGACTCCCTACTATATTTGGCCGAGAAAGAGATCGACCAAGTGATAAGTTTCTCATAATCACACCTAAGAATGCATTCGATGCAGCAAAAAAGTTTTTCGAGTATCACTTGGATTGGAAGATTCCAGTTTATTTTATGGTCATCCATCCTAAAGACGGTATTGAAGTATTAGCTTTGTTAAGGCCTATTTATAGCTATCCCATTCCTATCAGTATCATTTAAAAGGGATCGTTCACAAAAAACTTCACATTACCCGAATTTTGTTTTTCGGGGGTCACTATGAGAACTGAAATTTTTACTTTGTGAATGATCCCTTTTAAATGATACTGATAGGAATGGGATAGCTATAAATAGGCCTTTACACTTTATAATTGGTTATACAAAGGTTGATATCAAATCTAAAATCTCACAGAAAAACACCAGAAGAAACGGTTTGAATATTAATCTTCATAATATGAAGATCCCTGCTATGGATACCATGGTAGGAAGAAATAAATATTATAACAGACATAAATGTGCTTCGTCCCCATACGAACTCATTAGACAAAGTGCATTTCGTGAGTGCACAGGTGGATATGAACTGTGGCCAATCTTCGAACAAATGGCTGTACATTTAAATTTCTCTTCTATATACTTAGGATTGTCTGCTGGTAATATGAAAAATATGTTTTGTGGTGTTGTATTCCCAGAAGGGAGTTATGTGGCTATGTTTAGGTATAGTTCCTTAAGAATAAGTTATGTTACTTTTCCGGGTGAAAAAACGTTCCTGTACTGCTTAAATAAAGAACAATATCACCAAAACTCACTATCGATCTGGTTTGATATAATGGACATGAGCGCATGGCTATTATTGCTAATAAGTTGTCTTTTAGCTGAGGCACTAATATTTCATTTTGGAAAATGTAAAATCACATTTGAATGTATTAATAACTTCTTTGTTTCCGCCATTGCTATTCTTCTCCGTCAAGATCACAACCAAAGGAATTTCTTTTTGTACGGAATTCTATCATTAATGCTAAACTTTCTTGCAACTCACTATGAATCTTACATCACAATGGAAGTTATTGCTCCTGTGGACAAAAAAATAATGAATAATTTCGGAGAACTAATTCAAAATGATTATAAAATAATTTCCATTATTGGAAATTTGACTGGACTAAACCAAAGTCTAGGTTATATTGGTTATAGTCCCTATTTCCTGCAATATGGAGTCAAGGACAAAGTAAACTCTAGTGTCTATTTTTATGATACTAATATGCTTAACGCTTCGAGGTCTGCTAATAAAATACGCAAATCTTGTTTATCACAACCGAAGCTTAAACTGTTTACGGAGTTGGTTATTTCACGTTCTGATTACTTCTTGTTTGATTTTCAAAAACAGCTACCCTTATTGAAATGTGCAAAAACAATTGAGTCTGTTTACAGCCAACCACATGGATGGATTTTTGAGAGATGCTTCCGGCGTGAACTTGGTAATGTTCTCCAAGAATTCAATGAAATAGGAGTACTTATTGACTTTTGGCAAAGGCTTCACATTTTCAGTCCTTCTGTATTACGATTCAAAGAACAGCAAGCTCAACATGAATTTCTAAGTGTTAGCTTTGATATGAAAATTGCACCTATTTTCCATCTAGTTGGATATCTGGTCATTCTTCCGTTTGCTGCTTTTGTATTATTGTATTAGAGTGTTTAGCTTTATTAATTCGAAACATGAGAGCTGTTTACCAATTCATGGTAATTTTTCGGTGGGAAATAGTCAATACAAAATAAAATGAGTTACTATAAACAAGATGGAAATTAGAATGGAAAGCAGTCAGTGTGAAAAGATTGAAAACAGTCAAGGTAAGATAACTTTCGTCTTCGAATGTGACGGTCGAAAATTTTTATTTATATTTGTATACATTAATAAAACTTTAAGCAATGCGTTCTTTTCTTGAGTTATCCACCACTCACTCACAGAAAGATAGACGGGTAGCAAAATAAAATAATAAGTGTGAATAATAATTGTGTCTGATTATAAATAATAAGTGTGAATTATGCTGATAAAATACCATGTAATAGCTGCCACAATTAATTAGACACTTTCATATATTCTATGTATATAAAATATGAACCAGATTTAAATAAAGATTTAATATATTCAAAAAAAGATGCATTATAATTTCAAAAAATTCTGTTGCAACGGCTTCAGAATTTACGGAACCGAATCACAAATTTCTATTTCTGTTTCATATCTTGATTCAGTAATATTGTAATTACATTTTGGAATAGAATTGAATTCTTCAAAACTTTTTGCAAAAGTATTTTTCATTAAGTAGAGAAAATGCTATGCTCCTAATCAACTCCTAATATTATATTAACTGAAGTATTTTCAACATTGAAAACATATTTGACGTGTGTGTATAATTTTAATTCACCAAAATCCGATAATCAAGCATCAAGCCCTACGTAATTATTTTTTTCCTCCTCCTCAACCACCTCCTTAACCTCCTCAACCTCGTCCCCCACCTCCTCAACCTCGTCCCCCACCTCCTCAACCTCGTCCCCCATCTCCTCCTCAACCTCCTCCTCAACCTCGTCCCCCACCTCCTCCTCAACCTCCTCCTCAACCTGCTCCTCCACAATATGTCCCTAGAAGACCCACTGAAAGTTTCATCAAAATATTTCAAAGAGTTCCTGAGATATTTCTCAGGAACTCACTAAAAGACTAACTAACTAACAGGCAGACAGACAACCCGAAAACATAAATGGAGACTTCGTTCTTTAATAAATGTTTTCAATTTTATAGAATTAACGACGGGCACTATTTGACCCGGTCAAAAAGCACACAATGGACTTTTGCTGTCATGGAATGGTCTGATTGGAATATGCTAATAAGTTTGACCTGTAATACTTGACCAGCAATATAATTGTACGCTTATGGTAAAATGGAATATTTCCTTCCATTTTAATGCTGCACCATCATTAGCCTACGAAATTTAATCGCATGTAGTATTTATGGAAAAATATTTGTGATAATGACATTGCTTTTGTATTCTGGTAAAATATAAGGATGAGGATCTGGATCTGAGAGTTGAATGAAGTTTTGAAAGGGTCAGCCAGATTTATGGAAATAGAGAACTTAATTAATTAACTATAGATGTGGTTTAACAAGAAATCATCAAGAAAATTGAAAATCGTAGGTTTTGGCTGTTCAGCTTTTTCAGAGCACAATTTGGATCATTCAGGATAACATAGTTTTCCGATAACTTACTTTGGGTATGTTTGAATAATCTTTAAAATACATTGACGGAAAAGAAAGACAAGTAGGATCTTTCTCTTGTATTATTCTTTCCGAACCGTTTACAAATAGCGTCAATGCTATATAGCAAGAGTAGAATTGAGTACATTAAAGGTTTATGGTAAAGCCATGAATTAGTAAAATAGGCACGTGTATGTAGGTTCTTAGTAGAAACAAACGAAAAACAAAATTGAACAAGCTATGGCTGCGGAGGTTGTGTTACTACTGTGTTT
This sequence comes from Yoshiicerus persimilis, assembly GCA_020352615.2. NCBI lineage: Eukaryota > Metazoa > Arthropoda > Collembola > Entomobryomorpha > Tomoceridae > Yoshiicerus > Yoshiicerus persimilis. The sequence continues at coordinate 14,755,284 of CM036941.2, forward strand.
CACATTGCTGAAGGGGAAGTGGTGAAGTAATGTCGCGGAGTGTTCTGCTTGCATAAATTAAGCTTTAGGCACGTAGCTAATCATAGCCATAACATAAGTGACCAAAATAATCCCAATGTCAAATGAAGAAAGGTTTTCTTCATTTGTCTCGTAACTACGATTCGTGACTACCGTTACTTATTGAAATTAAAGACGTTCGGTAAAATTGCACGTCATGCTTTACTGACTAATACCAGATCCAACAAAAATATTTCTTTAGCTGTATAGGGAATTTTCTTATGCATAATGCATCTAACAAATCTAACTGCCTGTTTTTCAAATTTCTTACAAGTATAATAAATTAACAACTACTTCAGGATGTAGTAAATTGGTGTATTACAATGTTTAGAGATATGAAAAGGCATTTACTTATGGAAAATAATTTTTCTACAGTTCTACCATCATACCTATAAACATATTAGTGTCACTGTTATGAAACTATTTGGTGCATATAGTGTACGATTTTGTAATATGATATGTATTAATTTATAAAAAATGTTATAAATTTCTCGTTGTGTAATGTTTTTTAATTGATGAAGACCACATAGACTGTTAGATGAACTACGTTTCTCACAATAAAGCAAACCAATCAATCAATGGATTGTATATAGAATGTTTCCTGATATCATATTTTACAAAATTCTTACAGAACCAAGACAAATAAGCCTACAAGGAGAAATCTGTAACTTGCAAAACGTATGATCAGATTTGCCAATGCAAGAAAAGTTTTCTGCCCTTAATTTTTTCTAAGCTGATTTCATTGAAGGCCCAAAAGAATTACAGACAGGTTCATACCTTATATGCAATACATTCTGTGGATTCTTTTTAGAGTGTGCATGTATTAAGTGTCGTTAATATTATTGACTTACTAGACATTGGATAAATACGACATGTTATTTGCATTGAGCCTCGGAATAAGCATTGGTATTATAGTGCTTGAAGTATTTAATTTGCAAGACAAGTATTTCGGTATTCAGTATAGGGAAATATCTGCTGACTCTACTTCTGCAAACCGCTTTAACATTTTGCATTGAAAACAAAAATAATTTAGGCAATGAATATTGTTTGAGAACTTTATCATTTTATCATTCAGAAAATTTTATTTATTCTAAATATTCACAGTACAAACAGATACCGTACGTACAAATGGATTCAAATACGAGAATTATATCAACATTTCTGTTTTCCTATTTTATTTGTAACACTAGTGGTCAAATTCTATTGTCATCATTTTCCGATTGGGATTCTGACATTATTTCAAATCAAAGCAATTTGGACGATTATGTTTTCGAAAAAATTATATTCTCACCATGAACTATAGTTTCTCTCCTAACTTTTAACTCCATTAAATGGTATTATAATTTCAAGGGAAGGAACTTATACCCATCGTCATTGTTAAACACACATTTTAATGGAATTGTAAGCTAATTGTAGCTAGACAGCTAACCATGAAGACATGCAGAATTTTTTAGAGCATTAAATCTTGTTGTGTTGATTGAATAATAAATTACTAGTCACTTAATGGTAAGCTTATCGGGCAATAAAATATTGAAAATATGTCGATTTTTGATACATGCAAAATGGTTGCATAGGATACTGGGATTTTTATCATTCCCAAGTGAGGAAAATCAACAGTTTTTCTCAAAATAGAGTTTGGGACGTGACGTCACTATTTTTCTTTCATACAGTATCCTGCCCGTTAAATTAGGTACACTTTCCTGAGCGTTCCGTTAACTGTTTATTATGACAAATCTTTAAAATGGGTAGACGGTGTGCCTTAAAGGGTTGCATAAATTCCAAAAATAAACCTGTAAATACTATCTACGCATTTCCGGATGAACATACTTGCAGTATAAGAAGAAAAGAATGGATGGATTTTATACCACATGATTCGAAAGGAAGAAATACCTTTTCAAATTATGGAATATGTATTTTGCATTTCGAAGAGGAAGACTACAAAGCATCCAATAAAGGAAATAAACGAAAATTGCATAATTTTGCTGTCCCAACTTTAAAGCAGTTTAAAGAAGACGATATATCAGGTGAAAAAGAAATTTTTCTGACATAATGGAACAAAAATAATGAAATAACACTAGATCACAGTAAATAAAGATGCAATACTATTTATATTGTAGAAAACGTAGCACCAGTAAATTTGAAGAAGTACATTGAAGAGTTGGAACAAGAACTTTTGAAATCGAAGCGTTTGATTTCTGAGAAGTCATTCAAGTTGACTCAAGTCAATGCAGAGTGTAAAAGATTGAAAAATGAAACAAAATCTCTAAAACAATATAAGACCAATTATACTGATGTCATGAAAAAACTCTCGAGAATGTTTAGTCCAGGTCAACTACGATTGTTTTTGGGCGACAAGAAGTTTATTCACTGGAAAGAGGAAGATATGACTCGTGCAATAGCGTTACACTCTGTTTCTTCTAAATGCTATCGATATTTGAAAGAGGTGCAATACAATATCATGTAACTTGTTAGCTTATACAAAAGCCATTATTAAATTTCCAAATAACATAATATAAAATTAAAATAACATTTTCTTATGATAGAACCTCTTATTTCCCTTACCTACGGAAAGATCAATTCGTAACTGGCTCTCTGAGGTTGAATTGCAAGAAGGTATAATACGTCCAGTAATGAATCTTTTAAAAGGAAGATTCTACAATGAGAGCAAGCTAGAAAAAACTTGCGTCTTAGGGTTCGATGAAATGTCTATCGATGACAAGTACTGTTATGACTCAACCGAAGACAGAATACTTGGAAATAAAAAATATATAATGGTTTTCTCAATCCGGGGACTTTTTTCTAGCTGGAAACAGATCGTTTACTATTCCTTTGATGGCAAAGTTACCAAAGATAAAGTTTTTGAAATTATAAAAGAAATTCATGAAGCAGGACTGAATGTAGTAGCATTGGTGCACGACATGTGTACGAAAAACGTGGGCTTATGGAAAGAACTCGGTACATGCCAATTTGATAACCTAAAGCTGATTTCTAGCTCTTTTGAAAATCCAGTTACAAAAAAGAATTGCTATGTTTTTCCGGATTTTCCACATTTACTTAAACTATTGCGAAATCATTTTATCGATAACGGTATTACTTTGCCAGATGGCACCGTATTAGAAAAAAAGCTAATACAAGATTTACTGTCTGCTCAGAAGAATAATGAACTAAAACTGACATTCAAACTGACGCACAAGCACATCAATGTGAAGAATAAGGAACGCATGAGAGTTAGACCGGCCTTCCAACTATTTTCAAAGACTGTTTCAAAAGCTATTGAATTTTGCTCGCCTTCAAAACAATCAGAAGCAAAATTTTTTAACTTGATTAACGATTTCAGTGACGTAATGAATGTAAGGGTAAAAGAAAAACATGCAAATCCATTTAAAAGTCCGTTTGGCATGAATGATTGTTATGAAAAGCAAACAGAACTGTTGGAAAAAGAAAGAGTTACAGCTTATGAGAGTTGGCAAACGAGTGTATTCATTCTCTCCATTTCAAAAAGGTCTTCTCATTTCTGTAAACTCCGTACAAAATCTGTTTGCCGACATGAAGAAAGAAGTAAATTGCGAATATATAATGACTACTCATCTTAACCAGGACTACATAGAAAATCTCTTTTCTGTTCTACGCGGTATAGGCAAATTTACACAAAACCCTACGGCTATTGAAGCAAAAGCTAGGCTCAAACGTATTATTTTCTCGTGGAACTTTGTTAGCCCAAATAACGGAAATGTCCTTTGCTCTGAAGATACAACTTGTGTCAGTGCTGAAATGCTGACAGCACTAATGAATTGTCATGTTGATAGAAAAGTACTCCTTTGATAGACGACAGAATTGAAGAGAGACTCTTGGAAATAGTTCCTAAAATACAAGTGAAACCTATCAACATTCAAAATTTGACGCTAACTGAAAAGACAAATGAAGGAGCACAGGAGTATCTTGCCGGTTATATAGCTAAGAAGTTGTTAGATGACCACCCAGAGTTGGCTGCAATGCCATTTACTCGAACTGACCCAATCTGGGTGAAGTTTCTTTCGGATAATTTAATGGAGCCCTCTACTCCATGGTTTGCAATTTTCAAAAAATTAAATCAATGGTTTGAGGCATATCATTATGGAGGAAAAGTTAACTTGTCTCTTAATGTGATGGCAAATCTTAAAAAGCTTTTGGAAATTGGTTACCCGTTATTGCCTAAAAATGTCATATCATATTTCGTGAAAGTGCGAACAATGGTCAAGATTAAACAGCTAAATAAGGCTAAGGCGGACGAAAAGTATTCATATCAATCAGTATTCAGTAATGAGCACTGGATTGAAGACGATAATTCTGAGTTTATCTTAAATCAAGATGAAACAATTCCGGCGTTAAACGAACTAATAGATATATATGCGGAAGAGTCATAATATTAGGCTATTAAGTTTTAGGAGAATTAAGATTCTCCTACGTTAAAACTGTTTATATTTGATTATTGGTAATGTCCTATGATCCTATGTAGAGTAATTACTTAACTATTACCATTGTCGTTTTACTTCCTTGATTAATATGGTGTTTTTAAAGGAACCGTCGTTCTAACTATATCATTTTTTGAATAATGTATGCATTTTAATAAGAAACGAATCGTACAGACGTTTTGCTTACATTTTCTAGTTTACCGAAGAAAAATAGTATACGTTGAATAGAACACAAACACTGTATAGCATAGCACACGGCATGAGAAATATTGTCTTTCTACCCTGAAAATACTGTTGTTTACGTCCCAAACTCTATTTTAAAATGCCCAATGTAAAAATCGCTATTTTCCTCACATTATAAAATAAAATCCCAATAACTATAGAAACACATTGGATACATGCATGTTGCAGAAGTAATCGACTAACATATGTATTTATGTATACAGCTTCTAATAGTTGTAAGTGAACTATTAATTTGTTTCCGAAAAAATTCTTAAACAAATACTGTTGCAACGGCTTCAGAATTTACGGATCCTAATGCCAAATTTTATTTCTTTTCCATATTTTAGTACAATAATATTATAATTATATTTTAGATAAAAAACAATTGAATTCCTCAGAATTTTTGCAACAATGTTGTTTTTCATTAAATACGGTATACTCCTAATATTATATGAACTGAATTATTTTCAACATTGAAAGTATATTTTACGTGTATAATTTTTTGATTTAAAATACAATTCTCAAGCCCTGTTCAACTTTCTGTAGTTAATAATAGGGAAACTACTTTCTCATATTAGGAAATTGTTAGAAGAACGGTGCTTATTATTTACAATGCAAAAACTTGAAATAGTGTTTGAAACCATGTATGAGGTATATAATTATTTGCTTAAATTGATCAGCCCAATATATGTTTTTAAAAATTGCCACAATAAACTGTAAACTCTTAAATTTTACCATAATTTTACTTGCAGTGATTTTCCAAACAGTTGCAATATATACTGCATCATTATTGATTACTTTGCATACCTTAAAATTTCCTGTTGTAAAGTTATCAGTAGTAAGAAATACCTGGGGACTCTCATAAAACATTATTCCTAGGTTCCCAAATTAAAA